>JACDJE010000138.1:357971-480869 GCA_016647715.1 Pavo muticus
CTCCCGGGGCCCGGGCGGCGGCGGCGGCAGCGGGAGCGGGGCCATGCGCAAGAGGAAGGCGTCCCCCGAGCCCTCGGACTCGGCCGAGGGGGCCCTGAAGCTGAGTGACGAGCAGCAGCGGCAGCAGTGGATGGCCAGTCAGAGCGAAGCGCTCAAGCTCACCATGTCGGCCGGGGGCTTCGGGGCGGTGCACGGTGGGGGCCCCCCGCCGCCGCCACCGCCGCCCCTCGGGCCCCACTCCAACAGGACCACGCCGCCCGAGTCCGCCCCCCAGAACGGACAGTCCCCCATGGCTGCGCTCATGTCGGTGGCCGACACGCTGGGCAATGCCCACTCGCCCAAGGACGGCAGCTCGGTGCACTCCACCACCTCTACCCGCAGGAACAGCAGCAGCCCCGTGTCACCGGCCTCCGTGCCGGGCCAGCGCCGCCTGGCCTCCCGCAACGGGGACATGAACCTGCAAGTGGCCCCTCCTCCCCCCAGCGCCCACCCCGCCATGGACCAAGTGCACCCCCAAAACATTCCGGACTCCCCCATGGCCAACAGCGGGCCCCTGTGCTGCACCATTTGCCACGAACGCTTGGAGGACACCCACTTTGTTCAGTGCCCCTCGGTGCCCAGCCACAAGTTCTGCTTCCCCTGTTCCAGAGAGAGCATCAAGGCCCAGGGGGCGACCGGCGAGGTCTACTGCCCCAGCGGAGAGAAATGCCCCCTCGTAGGTTCCAATGTGCCTTGGGCGTTTATGCAGGGCGAGATCGCTACCATCCTAGCCGGGGACGTTAAAGTGAAAAAGGAGAGAGACCCTTGAGTAGGAAATCCGATCCCTTCAGGCTCCTGAAGATGTAGAATTGTGAATATAACGAACTGCAAAAGTTAGTCTTATGTATAGACATTATTTTCGTCGTATGTTTCTATATTTTGAAACAAAGGTATGTACTCTTCTTCATTTGAAGGATAGAGCTGGTTTTTGTTAAACAGAATATAATATTGTTTGGTTACCACATAATACCTGTTCTCATTTCTTTGGCAGTGTGTGGCTAGGTACCGAGTTAATAGCCCTTAGCGATTACCTGCTGCTGGTGTGTATTTTTGTAAATGTATGCACTTCTCTGACAGAAAGAAGAAAAACACAAAAAAAACAAAAACATTTTTTGCCAAGGCCAGTGTTGATGCCTCGACGATTGCTACGACAAATGGTGACAGCTTCTGTTCCCCGAGCCCTGAGTGTTGGTCCTTCACTTTCTTTTTTCTGTTTGTTTTTTCGTTCGCAGGCGGTGGGGTGGCTCTGGGGGGAGGGCGGTTTTTGTTGCGAGTTTGTAAGGAAAATGTTTCGGTTTGTTTCTATTGATCTGAACGTTTTTAATCTTCATGTGTTTTTCGTTTTTGCTTTTATCGATGCACGGATGCTTTTGAACAGTAGAGCAAAATGCTGTACATGAAAACATGCTCTGTTTGTCCTTTATACATTTCTGTAGTTAACAGAACACTGTAATGTGCCTTGGAGCTTAGTAAATTGTAATAAATTCAATTGATATTAATACTCCTGGAGTAGCGGGTGGTGTTCTTCGCAGAGCTCCGGCGGGGCGCGTGCCGCGTGCGCCCCTTTAAACGTCTCCGCGATGGGAGGGCTGCAGATGGCCGCGCTGGTCGTGCTGCTGCGCGCACACTTTCGCACGCGCGCCGGGAGATGGTGATGGTGATGGTGATGATGTTGACGGTGTTATCGAATTCATCTGAGTCTTGGCACCGTGCCTATTTACGTTTCACCTTTAACGCTGCAGGAACAGTTGCTGACTAAGCGTTTTCTATTTACTGTTTCTGCATCTCATTTCCTCCTCCCTGCTCCCCACCCCCCAGCCCCCAGCTCTCCAGCTGCAAGCCTTGTTTGCGATACAGGATGCATCCATTGCCCGTGCAATTTAGGAAGGCGTCAGACTTGAAAGGAAGCTTTCTTTCACAAAGCGGCGGCATCACGTGCTCGGTACTTGGGGCTGTTTTTAAAAGTCGAGGCGGTTTGGCGGTAGCCGTGGGCTCTCGGTGGGGCAGGGCTGTGGCACGGCACCGAAGGGGCAGGGGGAGCGCGCGGCTCCTGCGGCTGCTGCGGCCGGGGGGCTGCCGCCCCCCTGGGCAATGGCTTTTGCTAATGGGGTCGGTGACGTGAGCCGTGCTGCGTTGTGTTCTCAGGTGAGGAAGCTTCCCTTAAAGTGCTGGATTGATCTGCTTTCCTTCTGGCAAGGATCGCACGCGATTCTTTGTATAATTAACTGTTTTATGTGACGTTGACATTTTATGGAGGCTGCAATACCTGCTGGGTGATCAACAGGCAAAGCAAATACACAGGCCTTCGCACTAGCTAGAAAACGCAAACAAACCCGATGTGAACTTTGTCCTTTCCAGCGAGGCAAATGGAGGAAAGAGAAAAACCCGAACCAAAACCCGAGCAGCCCTGCAGAAACCTTTTGCAGTTTGACTAAGAGAACGCAGAGAGCTTCCAATTGCAGTAGTGCCAGAGGTGATGAGCTCTGAGTTTTATCGAATGTTAAGGATTCCTCTTCCTGCAAAACAAAACAACAACCCCACCACAATTACATGCAGAGATTCTTTTCAGACGTCTGGGTGGCGTTCGGTATCCAATTGCTCGCTGTAAGACCTTTTCCATGTGTGTTCCTGGTGGAAAGCGTAACTGTGATGGCAGAAGCCTTGAGAGACCCTGCTGAGTGTGCAGGCACACAGATCTGTGCTCTCTCCTGTGGATACCTCCTCCTGCTATTTTGTATACTGCGGTGATAGCTTGAGATTCATTCTTCGGCATCCCAGCACTGGTGACTTCAGACAGTAACTGTGTATATTTATATAGTTATTTTTCTGCAGTCTGATACACCGATGCTTCCAAATCTCAAAGCCTGCAGTTCTTATGTAGCACATTAAGTGAATAACACAGAGAAAGAATGTCTTGAGTTAATTATTGGATGCAACCGGCGCGTTGTCTAGAGTATGGATCCGTACTGAGTTTATTTAAAATTCTTTTAGAAGTGGCAGTTAGCAGCCGGCGGTACGTGTCCGCATCAAGAGCCGGGGGAGTTGGAGCTGTGGATTAATGACTGACAGAGAAAAGAGGCATACGCAGGGAACAGGTTGAAGTTTAAACTTAACCAGGAGAGAAGCAGTATTCGTGCATGCACTGCAGCTGGCAGCCGAAGAGAAGCAGCACGGCTATCTGACACTTGGCTGTGTCCTAGAAGAGTGCGTTCCAGATTCGTAGAGAGATGCTCTCGTGATCTTGAAATCAGTCACTGGTGGTTGGGGTTGTGAAGAGCTTCGTGTGGTGGATTCCTTTAACTGAGGAGCATTCTTGGAAAGCTTCTATCAGCCCCAATTTTCACAATGTAGGTCCATGTACAAGGCCCATCCGTTTGATTTGTAACAGGCGAAGGAAGGGGAAGGGGCAGTGGACAGAGGTGGAAAATAAGCTTGAAGTGAATTGTAATACTGCAGTTAATTAAAGTGAACGATCGCTCCAGGACATTTGTTGCATGGAGGTTTTTTTGGAACCACGTGACCTTTTCCTTCACTCTGGCTCATTAAGCAGCCGGTCGTGGCACATTAGCCAGCGTTTCTTTGAACCCACTCCGTAGGTTTTTCACTTTCTGAAGATGCCCACAGCTGACAAGCGGGCTGTAGCCATCTTTTGAGGAGGGGAAAGGGAGCTGCCACATGGGGCTCACGGGCAGAGCTTCAGCAGATGTCTGAGTTTCGCAGCAGTGCGTCCATGCTCCCCCGCCCCGCCCCCCCCATTCTGCAGTTATTTAAGGTAAAGCTAAATGTTTGCTCAAATACATCGTGTACAAAATTTATTTGTCCAGGTGGCCATTTGTTGTGCTCTCATTCCTTCTCGCAATGGGGAAGTATTTAAATGGTTTATTTTCCCAAGGTGGGTGTTTTTTTTCCAGTGAGATTATTCTTGACATTACTTTTAATAGCCTCGTAGCCCTATTTTCTAAGAAATGGGCTAGAACACGTGTGGCACTGGCTGTTTGTTTTGCAAGTGTTGGCAGCTCTGTGCGAGCTGGAGATGGAAGTGTTTGTGCAGCAAGGAGATGCTATGTCCTTTTGGGGGAAATACTACTTGGCCCCGTCAGGAGCGTCCTTCAGTACAAACCTGGTTATCGTTTCTATTTGCTTAGCAGTGCCGTGCATCTAAGCGTGCTCTTCCTCTCCCCTCCTCCAGTTTGAGCTCCAAACTGGTCAGGGCTGACGTTGTTTTGAAACTGCGATCTTTTCTAGCAGGCTGGCTGCCAGCACAGCTTTGCAGTAGTCACTGGAAAAAGGGCTGTCTTTGCTTCTTTACGTGTCTTGCGAACCGAGTTTTTCTTCCCCTCGAGGGAATGGGCTTTGTCTCCTCCTAGCTCTCAGGTTCCCAGCTTACTATGCAGTAGTTGCTTTGCAGCTTCCCTCTCCTGTAGTTCTTGCCATTTTCTTTTTCTGTGGTATGCAGCCATTCTCCATTCATAGCAGGATGGCTTGTGTTGTGCATTAGCAGCCTCTTTCTCTGCCAAAGTGACACATCCTGTAGATTTGTAGCAGAGTACTGAACTGTCACTGTAATGCTGACTCTTGTAGGGCTATTCTTGAAACAGAACAGCTTCCCCCTTGGCATTCAGCCATCAGAATCCATTACAGCATGCATTTTCTACCCAAAACACAGTTCTGTACCTACATAGCTGTTCTCACACCCGCACCCTTGAAGATGCAGAGGGCATGGTTATACCCGCTCGTGTAGAAGGAGACACAGCATGAAACTGCTGCGTTTATTTTCATAGTATCTGGAAAGCGCGTACTGAGCTTTTGTTGTTTCGGTTTCTGCCTTAAAACCTGCAATACAGACCGGGAACAGCAAAGCTCTGCTGAGGGCTAACACAGGAGGAGCAGCAGACGATGTCTTTTCCCGGCTGCGTGCCTTTAAAGAAGGATTAGGTGCTGCAGGAGGCTGCTGCATGGCTGCTCAGGGGCCGGCCTGCCTGGGGACCGTGTGGGGCTCGCTCTGCTCCCGCAAACCGCTCCCTGACCCTGCACTGCTTCCACTTACTGACAGCGAACGCGCTGTCTGTCAGCCATTCAGGGAACTGCAGAGAGAGAAGCACAAGGGAGCCGGCAGCCATGTGGATGCAGGGAGGATGCTTGTCACCGGCCTGTCTGGCCAGCACACTCCCCAGCTGGTCAGAGTCAGACGGGCTGGGCCGCTCGGGGCTGGGGGCTTCAGCCCCGCTGCCGTGCTGGGCTACGTCTTGCTGG
This sequence comes from Pavo muticus, assembly GCA_016647715.1. Classification (NCBI taxonomy): domain Eukaryota; kingdom Metazoa; phylum Chordata; class Aves; order Galliformes; family Phasianidae; genus Pavo; species Pavo muticus. The sequence continues at coordinate 363,264 of JACDJE010000138.1, forward strand.
TGGTGGGGGAGGCTGCTGGCAAGGCTGCCCCTGGCGCAGGACCCCCTTGCATGCAGCCGTGCCTGCAGACGGCCGGGATTGCATTCCCCTGCTGCTGGGCACCCAGCCTTCCCATGCGCCCTTGTTAGGGTTATTTGGAGGAGGTGGGAGCAGGGGTGGAGGTGAGGAAGGTCAAGCTTCTTAGGTTTCAGCTGATTTGGCATCTGCTCACGGCTCTTCCCCCTGGAGCCCGGCACAGCTCACTGCTGCTTTTGTGACCCCTTGCAGAGAAATCTCAAACTGCTGCGGGCCGTGAAAAACAAGGTACTGTCAGGAAAACAACCCCTTCCCACACCCATCGACAACGGGAAGACTGTGGGCTTTCCCCACGGAGAACCATAATGAGGCCGGCAGCTCTCGCTCAGGCTGGCACCGTTCCCTCGGCACTCACCGGCTGAGCGCTGCCCTGTGCCCGCTCTGTTCGGGAGGGCTCATTTTTTTGCCAGCACGGAGGCCCCCCACTTCGTTCCACACCCTGTGAGCAAGGGCTGGGGCTGGCAACGTGACCGCAGCGCTGGCTGGGGCCGAACCCGGCTGTGCGGGGCCGGGAAGCGTGTGAGCGGCGATCCCCGCCCGGCCGCCTGCCTCCACGCTAGGGCTGGGAACGGGGACACGAAACATGTCTGTGCAGCTTCAAGGAGCCGAGCAGAATTCCCCGCTGTCATCATCCTCCTCCCCTCCCTCCCTGCGGGCTGCCAGCAGGGAGGGCCGATCACAGCCCCGCTATTGTTCAAGTAACCTACAAATGGATTTGCATGGAGGCAGGTTGGGAGGGGCGGAGGGGTGGGATTTATTAGCAGCGGCTAAATTCGTCGGGATTACTATTAGGCCGAGAGCTTCTCAATGGGCGTGATCCCTGGGCGAGCGGTGCGGTGGCGGGGAGGCGCTGGAAAGCTCCTTTTCTGCAGATGGGCAAAGGGGCGTCCGGTGGGAGCCAGGGGAGGCAGGCAGGGCACAGTTGGCTGCGGGCGCTTCACCTCGGCACAGGCCGTAACCTTCATTCCGAGCACGCAGCTCCTGGCAGCGCCGCTCATACCAAAGCCTTGACTCAGGGTTATCTGCATGCTGGGTAATGAGCAGCGTCACCAGAGGAATGTGCAGAGAAAGCAGCCATGCTGCTGCAAGCCTCCGCTCGCTCCTCGGGCGAACTGCCGATTTAGCAGCCTGCGTCTGCGTGACCGGTTGGAGGTGGGGGCTTCAGTCTGGGGGGAGGCCCTCAGTCTGCTTTGAAGCCAAAACAGGGTTTTGCCCTTCCGTGAGTAAGCACTTTGTATGCAAGGCCGGACAGGACTTTGCTAACCTTAATTGAGGACTGCGCCAAGTAAAGGGCGAAGTCACTCCTCCAGTCGCTGGGTGAGTTTGTCCGTGTTCCAGATGGGCAGGCTGCAGCGCTCAGCCAACTCACACAGCAGACGCCTATCTGAGGAAGGAAGAGAGTGCCTGACTGCAGCTCTTCCTTTCACTGGATTAAAAGCGAGTTGTAAGAGTGGCTGTGTATGGCTGAACACAAAAGCACTCGCCCCACACAGGCGTTTGGGAACAACAGCTTCCAGAGCCGGGCCGTTGTCTGTAGCCTGCGTCCTTCGCTCTGATAGCTCTGAGGCCGTGGGCTGTTGCCGTTCTTGCTGATGCAACACAGCGAGGGCTGGGGTGAAGGAGAGTGCATACCTGTGTGTCAGAGGTAGGAGCTCCCCTTTGGCGATGATGGAAAGCACGGCAAATTCAAATCAAAGATGAGAGGGGGTTGCTTTGAGTTGCTGTATGCCAGATGTATCTGAGGCAATCTCCCTCTTCACTGCACACATTGCGGCAGCAAGAGCAAAGATCACAGCGTAGCCCGGGTTTCCATTTGAACATGTCCAGGCTGGCACACAGTTGAGGTAAGGACAATGTGCTTTTGTAGATTTGATTTGTGTCAGAGCTAGGGGCAGAACCAGGGAGGGAGTGAGAAGCCTGAATATCTGGTCTGCTACTGAAAAGTACAGGCCTCTGAGTAAGATGGTGCAGCTCATTTGAGTTAGCTGGATGTGCTAGACATTTTCTCCTAGAACTCTCTCCCCCAGCATCTGTAACTTATTCCTGTAAAATGAAAAAGAGAAGGTGTGAAATATCTAGGTTTAAACCAATTGCAAGAGCTCTCACCTCCCTGCAGGAGTACATTTTTGAATATTTTCTGTAACTTGCTCAGCGTTGTTGATGTGTTGTTTGACTCTCTGTTACATGCAAAGATAATTCCTCCATGAAGAACTCAGACTGCCCTGATAAGAAAGGCCAGTTGGTGCATCTATTTTATCCCACCTCCTTCAGTGAAAGATTATTTCTAGTATCTTATCAGAAAGAAGCAGCCTTTCAAAAGCTGTACCTTGGTAAGTATACACGCTCCATTTTGGCAAACATTTGTTGTGGTTTTGGAGGTTGTCCTCCCCTCCTCCCCCTGCTTGCTTTCAGCTCTTCTCCAGCTCATCCAACTGCGCTCACTCAGCTGTGCTCATTGCGTCACTCGTGCTGGAAGGGAGGCAGTAAGAGGTGGAACCGTCAGGATGGCATCAACTGGGGATCCACGAACATAGAGTCACGTTGTGCTAACACGGCCCTGCAACCTATGGTAGATTCATGAGTCAGCATCCCTGATAGGTGCTGGTGGCTTGTGGGACAGCTAAGTATCAGGAAACGATGCAGAAATTCTCATGCTTCTGTGCTCCTGCTTTTCCTCATGCTAGAAGAGACAACATCGTTTCTTGAGAACTGCACTGCACACGCTTAGGACAAAGAGCAGCTCCTTCTGGCTTCTTTGCATGATTAGTTGCAGCTCTCTGCCTAGATCTTCCTTGTTCTGTTGATACGATTTTCACTGCGGTGTGTTGTGCATATTTTGCAAGTTCCAGCTTGAAACTTCCTCCTAGCAGAAGGCTGTGTCATTTAAAGGAACCCCACCCTGCTCTCCCTTGAAGATGTGCAATCCCAGGCTATGTCTGAGCATGCCTGGGGAGGCAGGTGCAGCCCGGCTGGGTCCTCAAGATGACCTACAAATAAACACTGCTTAAACAAATTGGACTAATAAGAACATTCAAGATTCAAGTAATAATCAAGACAGTTTCTGCTCTGTCATCTTTACTTCGTGCTTCTCCCATTCCCTCTTCCTCTGATTTGTAACCCGGGATATATGCCGCAGCCATGTTGCTATGGAAATTAGTTGCAACATAACTTTACAGAACTGGTTAGCAATAACATTAGATAATATGTACACCTTTATTGACAGCAAACATCAGATTAATGTTGCTTTTAAAAAAGCTCTTCGTTTTCCTCCACTGTTACAAACAAGGAGTTGCAAACAAATATTTATTTTATAAATTTTGGGTGGGGTGAAATCTTTCACAGCCTACAAACACATCTGCACAGCCATTAAATCTTTCCCCCAGCCCAGAACAGAAGACAAGTGCTTAAAGCCAGTAAGAGTCCTTCAAGCCATAGAACCGAATGACAAGACCAGAGCGGGGCTGTTGCTCTGACCAAAGCAAGCCCTTTGTGCTCATCTCGGTCCCACTCGGTGGGAGCTGCAGCATGTCCCCTGCTCCACGGCTTCCTCCTCACATGAGCTCTTTGTAGAGTCACCGGATTCCTTCCCAGTGTGGAGACTCACCATGTTATCTGCTGCAAGCATTGAAAGTATCGGTCCCCAGCAGCGCACACACAGTTACCCTTAGGGCCTTGTCTGGATGAGCTCTGCCATTTGATGGCACCTATCTTGTGACCACGCAAACCTCTCAGGGATGTTCTGTTTCAGGATCGTCACATCTGTAGTCTGATCCACGGCTTTCCTTTATGTCTAAGAATGGCTGGGCCTGGAGTAGCTATTTCTACTAAGCTTCTTAAGCCTTTTTGGCTGTTGTTCCTTAAGGAAACCTGGCACCAGACTTCTCTTGATTTTTCATTGAAGTAAAGGTACAGTTCCCATACAGTTGGAGACCGTTTGGTCTCAGTTCCAGCTTTTACCCCTCAGTCTCCACTCAGGACTTTCTGTGGCCGCCTGATCCAGAAAGCTGCTGTGTTGAACAGAGACCTCCGCCAGTGGCTCAAATGGCACATGACAGGGATATGCTCCAGTGAACAATCCCTTCATGTGCACAAGTTTGCGTGCCAGCTACATATTGCTAAAATTTCCCTGCTCTCAGGAGGACCTTCTGCAAGCTGATGCAGGACCAGAGTGTTCTTCTGAAGTTTTTTTGACAAGCTGCAAATCTTCCTTGCTTTTTGGAGCAGAATGCTCCTATCGATCACACAAATTAATTCCCTCCATCTCTGTTTCTTCCATCATTTCCTGCAGAGGAGTGCCCAGAATGGTGATCGGTTCCAGCTCCCGCAGCAGACCCTGTGGATGTCCCTCCATCTCATCTCTGAGAACAGAGTTAGTGATGTTCCCTGGCTGTTTGGTTGCTATAAATGAGCACATTCCCCCTGAATGCAAGTCAGCCCAGATGCAATGCCTGCGCGTCTGGAGTCAGTCTCGGCATGGCCAGAACAAGAGCCACGCAGCTCCACAATTTGTGCTGCACACATAGGCCCCTCTCACCGGGGAGCTGCTCTGCGCTGCGATTCTCACCCTCTGCACCGGCAGCTGTAGTGTCCAGACATGCAGACAAACATTTGAGGGTGATTTTTTTAGCTCCATCGGTGCAGGGCTAAGCCTGCCCAAACTGCCTTCTACCAGCCCAGCAACAGTCCCAGCCCACGTGTCAGCAAATGCTATAGGAATCTCTTCTGCTGAGGTACAGGCTGCAGTTCCTGGTGCTTTTGTTGACTCTGCAGGAGGAGTGTCCGGTCTGCTGCTCTGGTTTTTTTTCTGTGACTTTTTTTTTCAGCAGCAGACAAACAGCATCTCCATCTTCCCTCCTCACGGCGGAAGAATCCATTGAGATATATCTAACTGTTGGTTTTGTCACTACCTTTTTATGTAGCTGCCCCAGTTTTCTCTTAGAAACTCAGTCCGTTTGCCTGTCAGCGTGCTTTGTGGTGCACAAGCTTCTGGTTTACTTTCCCCAGGGATTATTCTGTTTCAGCATTCCAGATTATTTGAGACAGCAGTTCATCCTCCTTTGAGCACCTGGCTAGAGAGGGACAAGCCGAAGGGTCCTGTCTGCTACAGCAAGACAAACCGCACAAGCTTACCTGTTTCATTTGCTGCCACTACTAAGTCCTTTCTGTAATTCCTCTGACTCCTTCCTTGCTGGGCCTGATAATCTCACAGAGCTGGTTTACTCCATGTCTACAGGTCCTTAAAGAGGCAGGTTAGACTTAGCACTGTTTGCAGATACATCAAGGAAGATTTATGTATGATATATAAGCGTAAAATCTCCTACAAAAACACTTTTTTCCTGTTTGGGAATTTGTGAGGTTGAACTACATACGTGTGAAGAACAAACTCTGAAAGGCTCTGAGCGCTCTCCGCGTAGATCTGTTTAAGTGGAAGTGTGGTAGATATTAGGACTAGCCTGAAGTACACCATACCTGGGACAGAGGAACCACTGTGATGTTCTACTTCTGCAGCTTGAAATACACGTTACTTACAGTTGTTCTTACATTCTTGGCCCTTCCGGCTTTCCAGTGCCTCTTAACAAACTCCTGAGCTTACAGAGGTGGTGCTGGCTAGCTGCAGTACTTCTTTTCCTAACATAAATGAAGCTGTTGAGTGTGGCAAGGGATAGCTTCTGTCAGGAGAGATCAAGAAATGGAAATGTTCCTCTTCTGGGATGTGTGTCAAGGTGTTCCAGAGACCCTTAGCCTAAAATAGAGGATGAAGTAAGAACAAATGCCAGAGGCAAAGGCGAGAAAGGAAAAGTAGGCAAGCTCGATCCTTCAGCGGGTGGGCAGGAAAATGAGAGTGAGACATGCAGACTTTTCTGGTTTTAAATGCTTGAGAGCTGCTCAGAAACTGTTGTGATGGGGTCATTTATAAACCTGGGCAGGCAAATAAGAGTCAAATGGTTGCGTAGTTATGAGCGGCAAAACTTCCCAGAGCAGCAAAGGCTGGAAATAACATAAATAAGGTAGTTGGGCAATAGGTCACGGGGTGAAGAGTCCCTCGTAACCAGTTCATCCATGAGTAAGAAATAATGAGAAGTTCTTAAGTGAGAGGCAGCAGATAATCAAAGGCAAGGTCGTCACGACACTACGGCTCCTGAATGTTGACTTTGCAAATATCTCAGTGGTCATTATTGCTGTTTTCCTTATCAGCCAAAGCTGTGCAATGTGGTAGGCAGTCTTTCTCAAAATGCTTACCATTTAAAATAGCAAAGGAGAAAGAACAAAAGGAGATGTAGAAGAGTTGGAAAGTACTGTTTGAGCATGAGAACACAAAACGGTAGGTCTTGACTCACGGCTGGTGAGAAGCGAAGGAGCCAGGGAGTAGCAGGTGAAATTTATGGCATACGCATTGCTCACACTGAGGAATTCCTCAGTATTTTGTCTAGTTTGAAGTGAAACACGTGCAGATATTTGGGGCAACACCTGGTTGTCACTGGGAGGCTTACTGGAAGCTACGTCCATAAAAATCAGCACTTTGGTTCAGAAAGCCCACTCCAGAATGAGTACCGAGCGGAAGCACCTTGAGCGCGATGTGGAGCTGTCTAACACCCTTACAGGAACTGAAGGAGTGCCCTTATCCTGGTGGGCCCCTCTCAGAAATGGTAATGATCCGAATAAAGAGGTTTGGAGGTAAGCCCATGAGAACAGTTAGAGACGTGCAAAAATGTCTCTGCACCACGGCAGAAGTGCAGCTATTGTTTATTTATTCCACGGCTACAGCACCTTAGTATGCATAAGGCTTGGTAGGCAAATGGGACAGGTCTGTGCCTGAGGAATTTGCCTTCTGAGCAAGACGGAGCACAACAAAGGGAGGCGCAGCGAGGAGGAGTGTTGCTACATGTGTGAGCGGCGCGTCCATGGGAGGCGGCAGCCACCGCCGGCAGAGGTCAGAGGCAAGGGTGTCAGCAGGGCCTCCCCGTGGCTGTCACCTTCCCGCCGTGCTGCCGTGCGGAGGGAAGCTCTCGTTCCATTACCCGCAGGGCGTGGCGCGTCTGCTCACAGCTACAGTCCTGGAGGAGTAACCTCCGGCCTCTGCAGACCGTGTTCCCACCGGCTTCTTTTACTGTAGTAGCAGCCGCTTTTAGGAGCAAACTGCGTGCTTGCATGCACAGAAAAGCAGCTGCATTGCACAAGCAGCAGCGGCAAAAAAGGAAATGGATGTTTGAATTCCAAAGTGGGGGGCTTCTGTGTTGCAGCGCTTTAATGCTCATACCCTCAGAGTGTGTAAATTCCATCTGTGCGAATGAATTTGAAGCTGAATTCTAAACGTAAAAACAAAAGGTGGAACTGCACGTTTTGTTTGTTGCAGAAGTCACGGTTAGCTCCCAAACGTGGTACCAGCCCAGCGTCAGCCGGTACGCAGTGCAATTGCAAACGTTCAGCACACAGACCTGTCGTTTTGAGTGATGAAAACCTTCACAGTTCCTAACCCAGTTGCAGATAATTTCAGAAGAAAATAATATTAATAGAATATGTTTTTGTTGCATATTACTCGCTCGATTCGAGCATTATGTATGCAAATCAGGTAATTTTGTACCTAATTGCCTGATTTGCATGCATAAATGTGGGTTGCACATGTGCAAATGATTTTATTCAAATGTAGTTTATGCCTAATATGTAGAGTGGCTGGAAATGTGAATCCGCGTGTCTGCTGGTTTGAAGCACTTGTAATTGTCACTTAATGAAAAATCAGAATTGGTCGCTGGTTTTGGAGGTCAGCTGAAATGCAGCGAGCTCCAGGGGATGGCTTTGCGGGGGCAGTAACCCCGGAGCTGTGCACCTTCCTCGAGAAATTAGCAATGATGTGAACGCCCAGAGAGAGAAGTAAATAAGAAAGATGGTCTCACTTTAAATGCGCGGGGAAACGTGGCACTTGTCAAGTGGAAAAAGACAGAATCGCTCAGAAAGAAACGGGGATTTCGAAGCCTACGGTGCTTTAGCAGACAATGAAACCTAAGATGAAAAGTGTAAAAATATGGTACTAAAATCTGAGTGCATTAAATTTCAGACAATTTCATGGCTAGGATAGGAATGGGACTGACGGTTCTCGTGAATGAAGTTATGTGACCTAGGCAAAGGACATAAAAGCTTCGCTTGTTCCACCATGTCACGTGCCTCACCTCCGATCAGGAAGGGACAGAAGAGGTGGATCTGGAGGGCTATTAGGAAAACTCGGACTGCAGGGCCCGCTTTGATAGGGGCCTCCTGTGCTGTACCCAGCGTGAGGTCAGCGCTGCCGTTCTCGTAGCAGTGCAGAAGGGCAGGACGTGTCCTTGAGGAAGGAACCCGAATCTCCCAGCAGCACTTTTCACCAAGGTGTCAGCTGTAGGCTAATAACAGCAGCAGGCTGTTTTCTCCCCATTACTCAGAACTCCCCTGCAAATGTTATTTGCATACAGATGGGTGACAAATCCTCCTCAAATAAGCACGTAGAAAAACTGGAAGCAATTTGGATGCAGCTATGGACATATGGTTCCAAATTTCCCTTTATGCTGATGTGAAGCACGCGCAAGGTCAAGCTCCTTCCATACCCCATTCACTCTGGCAAGGCCCGTGGTAAGGTGTGGGCGTAAGTCAGAATTTGGCACAGAATGCTCTCTGTCCACCTGAGAGCAGGTTGGTCACAGCTCTGCTGACATGGCTCTGGTATCAGATGGTCTTAAACCAATGTAGCTTCACTAGTAAGAATTTCTAGCGCGGCTGTGTTTATGATGGCAAGCCAGCGCTTGTCTTGGAGTAGGTTATTTCACTTGAGAAAGGGAGACAAGCCGGAGTAAATGTTGCTCTCCATGGGAAGATGCAGCTTCCAGCTGCAGGAGGGGAAGGTGAGGAGGGCTGCATGCCACCCCTGCATGGAGCTGATGGCAGAGGGGCCACGGCTCTGTCGTTCTGCACCTGGAAGTCTGCCCTGCTGCTTCGCTCTGCGAGCTCTGCTGTGTCTGCAGCGCTCTGCTGCTTACCTGCCCTGCAGTGCTGCTCCCCAGCATGGATTTGACTCTGAGCTCTTGTTTTGCTCCCAGGAGTACACAGTTTTTGTACACAGCGGTTTTGATGTAAATGAGAATTAAACTCACCTTGTTGGTTTTTTTTTTTTTTTGGTCTCCTGTTCTATTACTAGGAGAGAACACAACTTGACTAACACCAAGTCTTGCCTCTTTGTTTGCATGCTAACCTCATCAGAGCATTACACGCGGAGCTCTGTGCAAAATAAATAAACCCGAACCTTGGGCTCCCTCCCAACTTGCTATCTGAGTGTTTAGCTAAAGCACAACTTCTGTTATACTGGAGAGATGCTGTGTTATTTGACTAAGTACTGTTATTTCTACTTATTTTTATTCCATCACGGAGTAAAGACACTTCCTATTTTCCAATTTTCCAGTAGGAGTGAAAAATGCTGCCTGATAGCTGTGGAGATTGAAGGTTTCTAGTTTTTCACAGAATGTATGTAGCCTGGGTAGCATTAACTTCCTGCTCTGCAGCTTCCCATTCCTCCCTGGCTTAGCGTGCCGGACTGATTCCATCCCCAATCTCTTCTCAAAGCCCTTTACTTTGGGTGTTCTCTGCAATTGGGGCGATTACTGCCCAGTGCAGAGGGCGGCAGCTCTGTGAGCAGTGGGAGCCACAAACCCATCTCGGCGGCACAGAGCGCCCATCGGCCCAGGTGCTATCAGGGTCTGGGGGACAGGGGGCATCTGTGTGTCACGTGTGGGGTGACGGGCACTATTGCTGCCCTCACAGCCACAGCTCCAGGAAAGGAGGGCACCATGGCTGCACCAGGGCCTGACACTCCTGCCAGAATCCCAGAAGGGGAAAAGCGTTTGCATTGTTCATCTTCTTATTGTCCCTTCGGAGGTTACCTTCATTTCTTGACACAGATCCACTGTATTTTTGCAGAGATACAGTTTTCTCCCGGTTGCCCTTTTTCCTCTTTTTGTAATCCCTGGTTGGCAGTGAGAGTGGTCTGACAGATCTCTGTGACTGATGAGAGAAATGACTGCCTAAGCGAGAATTGTTTCTGGAGTACGTCCCTTCCCTTGGGTTAAATGTAGGTTGCGGCATCCCAGCATGATAAGAAGATCGGGAAGCATTTGCACGCCGCTACAGTTTATGCCTTGTGATAATTGAGTCAAACATTCACAATTGTGAAAATCACACCTGTAAAGATGAGCTTAGTCACTTTCCTGTTAACGAGTATGTATTTTCAGTCAGCCTCTCCCTTACTGCATTCAGCACGTGCACTAAAACATATCCCAGATAAACCCCATCCTTCAGCCTTTGTGTTTTATCGCCTTGTGATTTGCTGTTGGCTGCAGCAGCCCGGTTTATTATCATACCGTGTGCACTGCAGTACTCGCGTAGCGTTGTGCTGCAGGATTGCTCAGCGCGCTGGACCAGGGATGTCCAATCCTTTGGATTGTAAAAAACGAAAGCAAACCTGGAGAGGTTCAACCACTGTGAAAAACTAGAGCTGTGTTGGAGCGCTGTCACAGAGACCCAATTCAGAACATATCGACAGTTGCCGTAAACTCTTCACTTTGTAACCTGAAATCATCTGTGACGCTGGGATAAAAATCTTTAGGTTCAGAAAGTGGCTGAAATTTGAGCTGTCAAAATAAAGCCTGAGAAACATTTCTAATTCCGACACAGCCTCCATGTCTTTTCTACACGCGCACATGTATGCACGTGCATTGCCAACCTGGCATAGAAGCCCACGAGCTCACACGTACCTTCACAGGCACCCTCACAGAACGTGTTCTGCAGCATGGATGGCACACGGGGTATTTCTGAAGGCAGAACCAGAAGATCGCGAATCGACACTTCCACCCACTAATGAAAAAAAAGCCAAGAAAACCTCAGTAGAGATTGAGTTTTGTAATTAATGCTGAACAATTTTCATTGACAAAGCAAAACGAAGCGAGCGCAAGGCTGATTTAAATGCTGAATGATTAACGCGTGGCGAGGCGGCTGAGGAAAGAGACAAAATCAGGAGCAGCTATGGAAATTTATGTATGAGAGAGTCAGCACCGTGTTCTGATCTCACTTACACAGTTGTAAATCTGTTCTCTTAATGGAAGTGTTCGGCTTTCATATTTGCATACCGTAAGTGAAAATAGAATTTCACCCAGAATGTGTTGGCGACTGTATTTGCGGGACCGAGAGGGGAGAGATGCGGATGTTTGCCCGTGATAAGCTGCAAATGCACGAGAGTTTTTGTATCTCTCAGCGAGGAACGGGGGGACCGGAGTGCGTGTGTGCGTGTGTGCGTGTGTCCGTGCGTGCCAGCTGCGGGGCTGCCTGCCAGCCAGTGGGAGGGTGCGAACGTGTTTGTTCCTCGACTCCCCGGCCGAGTGAAAATGGCTCCTGGAAATGCCGCTTTAGATTAGAGAGCGACGGCTGGAGAGGTGGAGATTTCATTACCTTCCTCTTTGTGTGATGTTTTGGACTCGGTAATGTAAAAGCAGGGCTATAAATAATCCAGTCGCAGCTGCGGCGTCCTAGAGATTTATGGTGCCCGCTAATGCCGGAATCTTTGGGGTGTTTCGCTGCGTACAGCTAAATGAGGAATAAGCACCCCTCAGACTGCCGGGCGCTGTGGCCCCCACCTGTCCTTCCTCACCTGCCGGGCACAAATCCGCCCCCCCCTCCATCCCTCCCTCACTCCCCGCCGCCCGCTCTGCCCCTCGGTTTTTGCGGTGCCCGTGGCGGGGCGCCGGCTCTCCTCTTTGCCCCCAGGGCTGGGGCCGACGTCCCCGCCCTCGCCGCCTGTGCCGGAGAGGATGCTGTGGAGGTCACAGCGTGCTGCGTGCGAGCTTTTGAGAAGCAGGAGCTGTATTTTTAGCTGCTCCACATTCTCTCACGGCTGGGTTATGAAGCTGAGCGGCGTTCTGCTGTAAGGATGTGCCCAGAATACCAGGCGGCCTCCAAAATGTATTGTGCCGCAGAGCCCTGACTCAGTGCCGCTCCGTGACTTTTCCGTATAGCTTCCATGCTAGGAAAAGTCAAAAAATGGTTCCTTGTGCTTCAGGTGCTGCTGTGGGGAGGGGAAGGCAGCAGCGTAAGGGCTGGGCAGGCTGAAGCCTGAGCAGTGAAGCTGCCCTCGGGTTTCTTCTCAGACGCTACTCTCCGGTTTTGCCTAACCGGCAGGAATCGGCACATGCTGCATTTCATGAGCGTGCTTCCCAAGCACGTTTGCAGCCCCCCTCCAAGCAGCGCTTTGCAGCGGCACTCCGCGCTTCTCTCCTGCCAGGCCGTGGCACAGGGCGGCATTTGGGGCAGGGCGTGGGGCGAGCGCCAGCGCTGGGTGACCGTGCTGGGGGCAGGTGGGCAGCCGCGCCCTGTGGCGAGGGGTGGGAGTTTGCCAAGGATGCTCGCTCCTGTGAATTCACAGAATTGAAGTGACGCTCGTGGGTCCTCGCCCGGCTGTGCAGGTGCACCTGCAGGCTTGAAGCGGAGCTTTCTGCACCGACACTCACTCGAATTATGAGAGTCAGCATATTTGCAGAATATGTGAAAGCTGCGATTGACCTGACAATCGAAATCCCGTGGAGCGTCACTGGACCGAAAGGGGAAAGAGCAGAAGTTCTACCTGGGGAGAGATGGCACATGCCACACGATTTGGTAGAAAGGGGTACGGGACAGACTGGCGGGATGGAGGGCACTGCCCGGCTGCTCGAAGGGCGCTGCGGACGCCGACTAGTCTCTTGGGTGCCGGCTGTGTCGGACTCCCCGAGGAAAGGGCTTTCTCCGCCGGCGCCCGGAGGAGAACGTACGGGAGCGGCAGAAGGCCGGGGGCAGCCCCTGCCCACCCGAGCGCCGAGCGAGGCTCCGCGCTGCCCCCTTGCTGCTGGAAGCGACAGTGGAAATAGCGCGGGCTGCTGGATGCTCCTCGGGATGGGAGCTTGACTAATGTCCTCTCGTTTGGGGGAAAGTCGGAGACCTCGCGCAAGAATGTCTGTCTCATTGCTGTGGTATCCGGAATAATAAATACAGCAATTACAGCTGTAATGCCGAGCATTTGTCTGAGCTGTGGCGTTCTCGGAAGTGCACACCAACGAGAGGCGAGCTCTGGAGGCGAGGTTTGCAGGCAGAGGCAATCTCTGCCTTTGGCTTTTAATTCTTGCACAATACAGAGAGCTTTTACACAAGCTCTCCCTTCCAAGCTTACTCTCCTTGCATGCTTAGGTCACTGTAGGTGCAAAATTGTGCTGCTTTAGCAGTGCTAGAGAGCGAGGCTGTAACGGCAACAGTATTTCTGTTCCAAAGTGGCTGTGCAGAATGCAGCACACACACAGCGTGGAGCAGCTCTGCGGTACAGGATGTGCCACATTTCAGTTTTGTGTTATTCACTGTAAGCTTTCCTTGGATCAGCAGCGCTCACAAGCTGCTGCCATAGAGGAAACCTACTTGAAATTATGTCAGTGGATCACAGCTCAGCTCCTGCTTGGTTTGTCGGTTGGTTTCTCTTCTGAAAGAAATAATCAAATCAGATTTTGAATCCCTCCTTGTTTGCAAAGGCAAGGGACTATGAATGGGATACAGAGAACCAGCTCTCCTCTGTCCAGCCATGAATGGTCGCCAGGTCAGGCCTGAGCCGTGCTGGCAGGAGGCGGCGGTGTGGGAAGCCTGCCCTGCCATTATCTGTTCAGTAGTCAAGCAGCAGATTTAATTCTCTGAGGATCTCAAGCCTATAATAACATCTCAATGGGAATGAAAGCTCTGACCCAGAAGGCAGTGCACGTTCTGCCTGTGCTCCGTTGCTGTGACTGAGCGTGGGTGTACGCTGCAGGGGCCCTGGCACTGTTGGAGCCCTGCTGGCACGCCGACACCCCTGGTCCTGCTGCAGCCCCAGGCGGTGCAAGACACATCAGTCCTGCTAGGGGAGAGCAGAAGAGCCAGCTGGGCGTCTCTGGCACACATAATCTGCAGGAAAAAATACACGTTTTCAGAGAATCATAGAATTATGGAGTCAAGTCTGTTCAATCATGTCTGAAGGGAGCTTTCCTCAATGCAGCGAGGTGGGGGGCCACCCTGACCCCGTGGCACTGCCATCTCATGCCAGACCCGGCCCCACACGTGGAGCCCTCAGTGTGCAGTTCCCCCACCGGTAGCCATCCTGGGGTCCGTGGGCTGCATGTCCCATTCCTATCCCTCCGTCTGGTAGAGGTGAGCAATGGAGATCCCCTTGCCCTCACCCTCCGGGCCACTGAGTGGGTACCTCGTGCTCTACACACACCTGTCAGCTCTGCCCGAGAGCCAGGAGAGGGATTTAAACGGCAGCAGGAGCCTGGGGCTGGCAAGCTATGGCTGCAGCTTCGTGCCGTGTGAGGAACCTACATCTGGGAAGTGGGGCTTCTCCTGTCCCTGTTGTCAGGCCTGGGCGGGCAACACCGTCTCCCCATGGCTGTGCGCAGTGAACCATCCCAGCACCACATGCCTTCGGCTTTCCTGCTCCAGCTCTCCTTCAAGGGAGAGGGGCTGCAAGCGGCGGCAGGGCCGGCGGGGGCCTGGGGTTCAGCTCTGTAGAAATGGGGCTGGAGGTGGAGGAGGGGCTGCAGAGCGTGCTGCTGACCTGCTGAATTATGACTTTAATGCAGTCACTTTAATAACTCGCTGTAGCTCCAACCACCAGATGCAATTTATGGCAAAGCAGGCGCCCAAGCATTTTTCTTTCTATGAAGACTAAGCAGATCTCTGATTACCACCCCCTCCCCCAACCCATTACCTTCCCCCGCTTGCTCTGCTAATGGAAAAATGTTATGTGTCTGTGTGCTTTTTCCCCAAGCCCTGTTTTCAGGAAATGGTGGAGAACGAGAAACTAACACGCGCGCACACACGCTTGTACGAAAGATGGCTTTTATTCTCCCTTCTGCAACCACACAAAATTCTTCCTGCTAGCAGAGCCTCTTCTCTTCCTTAAACCTTAAAATCTCAGCCAGGAGGAAGGCAATTTCCTTGACTTATTTGTAGGGAAAAAGAACGCTCCCTCCCCCCTCCCATCTGACCCAAGCCATCTGAAGCCTGACTGTTCTCCCTGCAGAATGCAGACCCACCGCCTCACAGAAATCTCCTCGCTGTCACGAAGGCTTACATACAAACCCTGCGCAAATGAACAGAAAGCGGGACCTGGGAATGATGGAAAGGCAAAGTGAATTCAAATGTGAATTTGGTATGTGATGCCTATATACAGCGGGGATGAGCGCACCGAGAAGCAACGCACAGATAGGCAGACGGATCTCCTGCCCGTGCTATTTTAAAGACCCATTCATTTTGCACCTGAAGGATGAGTTCTTCCTCCCACTCTCCTCCTTTCTCCCGTTCTCTATGATTTGCACCATCGTTTGCTGCATACCTCACAAACTACTGTTTATCTTCGTCCAGGGCTTCAAAGCAATTTCCCAAATAAATTTCACCGGATCGATAAACTCAGATTCTGTTTTCTTTCTTAAACTGAGGGAAGGGAAAAAACAAATGAGAGAAAGCAAATGTTTTCTTTTTAGCCAAATGGAACAGAAATCCAAGTTTAACAGATGTGCCCGTTTCAGAACTCGGAGGGTTCACACAGAAGCCCTGTAATTCAGCCGGTCTGTATTTTCATTTTGCTTTCCCTTTCTGAAAAAGTACGCGTTTGGAGCCCTGAAAAATGGCAGGTACTGTTTTGAACCCCTTGAAAGGTGCCCATACAAGGCATCACAGAGCTGTCCTTCGTGACTGTTAAATATTTATCAGCAAGGCAAATTCCTCCAAGGTTACAGCAAGTACAGTCTGCAGTGACCTGCCTCTGCGCTTTCACAATTAAGCAGCAGGCTCCTTCAACATGTTCAGCATCTCATTCAGCTGCAAGAGCTTCGTCCTCTGGAGCCCTGAGATAGCTCCATTAGTATGTAGCAACACTGCGGGTTTCTTTGCAAAGAAGCAGCAACATATGGGAGCTTGAAGTTCTAGAGAGGAGAGTATAAATTGGCCGCTTCCACGTGAACTCAGCGTTACTGGCTTCAGCACTGCACCTGCACGTGGGCAGGTATTTCTTTTAGGTGCGACGGATTGTCTTGAAGCTATTGAATTTATCTCTGCTGACTACAGAGGGAGCTGAGACCGGATTCCCGGCTTTCCGAGGGTTAGAGTTAGGTGGAATGAATCTTTGCTCAAGCATTCAACCACAGCTCCTTGGCTTGTGCTGTTAGCTTCCTGAATTCCCAGATGAGCTCCCCACACCGTTTAGCCAGGCCTGGAACCGCTTATTTTCTCTGAACTGATGGGATGAGATGCAGCGAGTTCAGCAAAGCCATCGGCATTTCAAAATTATATGTGAGCACACGAATTTGCTGCCTTGTTTTTCAAACGGTGCTGTGAATACGCCTCATACTTAAAGCACCCTCTGTAATGGTGATCACTCAAAAGATCCAAATCAGTTTTGTCTAGTGCCATAATCAAAGGCATCCAGCCCGCGATCTGTACGGCAGGAGCGCGTCCACCCCAGCTAGCAGGCTGGTGGGGTGGCGGGGCGGTGACTGGCGGGCTATTACGGTGTTGGGGTGGCCGGAGCCTCTCCGTTTTGCCCAGCGTGGCCATCAAGGAGCTAAGGTCTGAGACGAAGAACTCAGGGGGCTGTTGGGAAGCCGAGGAGCCGGGGGAGGCCGTTCATGGCGGCAGCAGGGAACACGGGTACGCTTTGTGATGATATAGCTCATTCTGAAGGCTCCTCTGATCTTGCTATGTTTTTCTTTTTTGAACCGGCCCTTTGATTAAAAACGTCTTGCTTCCAGCTCACATTGCCTTTTAAATGGCTCTGCAAAGCCCTCTCGCGGTTCCCAGCTCACATCAGAAGTGAGAGCTGGAAGTGTTTCACTGCAGAATAAACATATGGGCTGTAAATCCTGTGATTCAGTAGATTCGCCTGCAATATTCCACTCTGCTGTTGCCATAGGTAACAGGCTCTGCAAAACACCATTTACCCTGGAATGCGGGGAGACGGGGAGCTCAGCAAGGGCACTCCGCTTAACCCCTTCCTGGCAACAATCCCCCTGGTGACTCCATGCTGCTCCTCGCTCTCAGCCACGTATATCCACACACAGTTAAACCCACGGCAGTACGAATTAATGCAGGCTACCCAAAGCCTCTCATAAGCCTCAGGCGTGTGCAGAGCCAGTCTGTAGAGCGGTGGGTTTCTTCTTGGACCCCCAGAACCGGTAGGACAGGGAAGGCGGCAGGGGGCCGAGCCGTGGAGCTGCTGACTCCGTGGGGCTGAGTAGCTCTGGCCCTGCACCAGGGAAGGGGTTAAACTTCTCTGCTGTAAGCAGATAAAGGAAGGAACAGAATCCGGCTGGCCTGGTCTGCACTCCATACCGAGGTTTGTGGAGCAGTATTTGTCAAATTACTTTTTGTTCACAAGACAGGAGCTTTCAGAGGAAGGTTTCTCATTTCTTAGCCACCACAGAGGTTTTGTTGTAGCTGACAGGGGATGCCTAAGGTTTACGCAGATTTGCCAGTGCCACATAATGGAAACAGATCGAGTTGTACAGTGAACGTAATGCTCGCACTGTTGTTTCTGTCTTGTGCCGTTTTGCAGCAAAGGCACTCCTGACGTCTCCTATGGCACTCCTGCCACCCCAGCGCCGAGGCTCTGGGAGCCAACACGGCGGTTCCCTTTGAGGGCTGCAGCCGGTGCGGGTGTGCAGTGGCCGTATGGTGCTGTGCCTCGGGCAGGGGCAGGGCCGTGTGGCTGGAGAGCTCCTGCTGGGGAGTGTCTGCGGGGCACAGCTGTGGTCCTGGGCGCTGCGGGCCCCTCCTTTGTCATGAACCATCAGAGCTGTTCAGACCTCTGTTAGTTGAATAACCACGACCACGTTCCTTGCACATATATGTCCTATGTGGAAATACCCGTGCATGTGACACCAAACCGCGTGTTAGAAAACACTCTGGATTCATTCAATAAATACAGAATAAATGCCACAGTACATACATATAAATGCCACTCTACAACAAATTAAACAGATGGGAACAGAGTTCAAGATGAGCTACATTTGCATTCGCTGCAGCTTAGGAAAATGGCAGGAATTGGCTTCCCATTTCCTTTCTTATTCCTCTGATTCTGCCCTGCCTGTGACTGCGCAGACCCCAGCAGAATGCGGGGAGCCAGAGCGAGGCGCCCCTGGGCAGCACGTGTTGCTGGAGGGTGAGCGGCAGCACAGGGTCTGTCTGTGCCCTTCTCCCACACGGAGCTGTGGAGGATGAGCACAAGGAATCGGTGACCCGAGTTCAGGCAGTGGCTCGGTTATGCTGCAGAGGAGCTGCAGGTGAGGCCCAGGACCTGTCTCATTTCCATTTGCATGAATCCTGTTACAAAAACCCTAAAGACGTATTTCAAACCACTGCCGTCTTCCTCTTCATACCCGGCTCGGCGGATCGGTGCGCACATACATACAAACCATCAAATTATTACTTCTTTTATAATACAGTATTGCTCTCGGCTCATCTACAGACAGGGAAAAATTCCAGGCAAAGTTTCTGCCCCAAAGAGTTAACCGTGTCAGCTGCTTTTACATCAAAGGTCTGACAGGAATGCAGAAAAGTCAGGAAATGGGGATAAGGCTGAAATTACATTCATAAAAGATCTTGCGGTGGTTGGGAATCACAGCCCATGCATGGACAAGCCTGCATTGAGACTGCTGTAATCCCTGGGTGAAATGGGGGGAGCGAAGGAGAGGTCACTGCTCTTTGTGGGATTCTATGGCGTTATGGGGGCATGGGGACTCAGCCCCTCTGTTATTTGAACAGTGAACGAGTATCTTTTTCAGTTTTTTTTTAATGTTGCCCGAATAAAAAGGAATAGGCGAGAGAAAATTACCCCAAATCATTTTGAGATTGCTGACTATGGAAAAGTGCAAATACAGAATCAGATTGCTTTTCTGCAAAATCCTTTTTTTTTTCACGGCTTGTTTCCATGCCAGCACGGAGAATGGTGAAGGAAAGGGCTGATAAACATGCAGAAGAGGCTTTCAGAGATTCCCAAGAACTACTGAATTGGTGCTGCCCGTTCAAATGCTCCAAATCGCTGTTACCTCAGCCGGGGTTGTGCTCATACACTGTCACAGAGCCCAAAAGCTGCGGAGCAACGTGTGGAAGTGCAGCGACCTTTGTGCATCCCTGTTGTTTGGGGATGCATTAAGGATGTTGGCTGAACCCCGCGCCTTGCGCCCTGTTCGCTGCTCCTGGGGCACCTCCTGAGCTGCCTCCTGCTCCTCCGCCCGCTGCAGCCCCGGGGCCGGTGCTGTGACACCGGGCTGTGGCTGATGGGTTGCGGGTGATGCTGAGGCGGCAGCCGAGGGTCTGAAAACCGCTGGGAGCCCTGCAGGTACAGGAGCTGGAGCCTTCCCTTTCCTGAGGCGATGGAAAGAGAAGTATTTAAATGTCGCATTTTATATAGTTCCTACATTTACTTATGTTTGAGTGTTTATAGCAGAAGGTTTGTGTCCTTGTGCGCTCTTATCTATGTATTTGCATGAGAA
The DNA here is from genome assembly GCA_016647715.1 of Pavo muticus. NCBI lineage: Eukaryota > Metazoa > Chordata > Aves > Galliformes > Phasianidae > Pavo > Pavo muticus. Next base: position 382,889 of record JACDJE010000138.1, read on the forward strand.
ATGCCAAGGCTTTCGTTTGGGGCTTGTGTTTTTCCACAGCTGAGGTGACACGGCTCCCACCTCTTTTAACCTTCTCCTGCCAGAGCCGATACATTTTACTCCTTCGGGAAGGAAACAGAGGCAGGCGGCCGGAAGCCGTTCTCTTTGAGGGCTGCATGCGCTGGGCCGCGGGACAGTGCCAGAAGCGCGGCTGCGGCTGAGCTGCCCGGCGAGGGGGAGGCAGGAAGGGGTTACGGCCACGAAGCGCTCCGCAGCCGGGACAGGAGGGAGCTGTGATGTCAGCCGCCCGCAGCTCTGGGCCTGCCTGGCAGCTCAGGCAGCCCCACAAATTCCCATCTGCCACAAGAAGGGCTTTCGTGCTCCTCTTTCCTGACCTCTTTGGATTAAAATGTGGAGTTATATATACATCCAGCCTGATGCTCAGGCACTTGCGTTGCACCAGAAATAGACTTATGGGAAATTGTCTGCAGCTTTTGCCACCCGATACTCAGGATCTGTGTCAGCACTGTCACAGCAAAACACATGTTGGGAGAATGTACAGTCGTGTACGCAGATCTGCAGCGCAGCTCGTTGTGTCCCGCTGTCCCGCATGTAACCAGCACGCATCAGGAGGGCTGGGGGGAGGGGAGCTCAGATATAATGTGCAGATTAGCCAGATCCCTGCAGGGAGCTCATGGAGCTCTGGTGCGGCAGAGAAGTTCCCAGAGCGGGGGCCATGCTGGGCCTGGGCACTGGGGGCCGGGGGTGGCCTTCAGGCCTCAGCTGGGGGTGGCCACTCGCTGCGGGGTGAGGGGAGAGCTGGCAGGAGGCACTGGGAGCTGCGTTGACTCATGGTTCTGCACACATGTGCATCATGGTACTCCTCTGCGCATCCGTGCGAGTTGTGTGGCTGCGCGCTCATATGTCTGTCTCTCTGAATGTATCAGTCAGTCTGTATCTGCATTGCTCAGTCTTCTTCCTTGTAAATGTATGGATTGCATTTCTTTCTGTGCACAAATTAATCTTCTGTTATGACAGGCTAAGCGGATAGAAAATGTAAGGAGAGCAGACACCTTGCTCGTTGAGAGGCTTCACTATTTAGAAGTATGAACGATGAAGAAAATGAGGATACAGCTTGTTCTTCCTCTCTTTTGCCTACAGCGTTATCCTGTCTTCTCTGCCAGTCTTTTCCCTACCTTTTCCCCCATCAGACTGAAATCTCTTGCTCAAATAACAGATGTTTCAAATGGAACCTACCCTGCCTGCACATACGTTCAGCCCCCTGTTCATAGCTGTTTCTTGTACAGCCTTCTCATTCTTGTCTGCCTTCCCTTCAGCTCACAGCAGACCTCAGCACTGCAGACTCCCGTGGGCGGTTTGGTTTAGCATCTCCCCCTTCATTTGGCCCCTGCCTTTGGCACTCAGAATCCCAGAGAGCCAAATGCAGGGCAGCAGAACAGAACTAAGCCCCCCGAAATCGGTAGCTCCCCTGTGGCACACAGGGGTCTCGGAGGAAGGGTTAGCCAGGAAAATCCTAATCGGGTGCTCGAAGGGGTGAGGCCAAATGGTTAATGTAGGATAAAAACTGCAAACCTCTTAATTCTCTTAGTGTTTGGCTTAACCTTGCCTTGACTCTGAAGAGATGGCAGTAAGTAAGGATGAGCTTGTATTAGAAATAGGATTCTCTCTTTGTGCCCAGCCCTGGCTGCGCCAGTTCCAGTATTACGGAGCAGCAATAGTACAAACTTCTATCAATTTCTTTTGGTTTGGAACTGCCTTACTTCTCAATTAGTATGATCAAGGCCAAGACCCTGGCATCTTTCCTGAAAGTTTTTCTTCCTTTTTTTTTTTGCACGTGTGTGTGTGCTAAGTCGACTTTGTGCTGGCTCTGATACGCAGCCATTCAGCCCCTGAAAGACAGAGAACACTGAAAGCAGTCAGGCGACGTGAGCCAGCCTCAGCAAGAACTGCTTTTCACTGGTGGCACATAAGGAGGCTGCTCTGGTGTCAGCCACTTTGCATGAGGCATAGAGACCAGCTGAAGTGGTAATATGCATAATGTCAGTCACACAGATATTTCAGAGCATATAATAAGCTGTAATTAAATCATTAAGCTAAAGAACTTCAAAGGGGTCTGTCCGTGCAGACAGAGGATCTACATGCAAGAATTCTCCAGTCCTCTTCCACCTTGATACTTGATTTGCCACTGGTGTATCTGCTTTAAACCGGTCGCTTCACACTGTTCCTTAATTTCCCCATCGGCAACGCCAGAGGTTAATAATACTTAAGTGTCTCTTACTGAGTTGTTTTGAAGGAAATGGAGACTTTACTGAAGGAGACTCTGTGTGAAGACTCATTTGGTAGGAACTTGCCTCCCATTTGAAGTTCTTCAAGAGCAAAGTGGAGGAAGCGTGTTTAGTGTGAGATCAACACTGAGCTCCTCACATGCATGATGCCTGAGAGTCTGTAAGCACCCCGGGAATGCAACATGAAAAACAAGAGGCCTGTGTAATGTCTGAGGACACTAAGTTAGGCTGCCGAACATCAGCTCTGGGACAGAGACACGTGCATCATGCTGATGGTCCGATCTTACAGTCAGAGAGAATCACAGAATGGCTTGGGTTGGGTGGCACCAACCAAGGCTGCTTGGTGCTTGATGAGTCCGTTCTTGGTACTTGCTCCAGCTTCACCTAAAAAGTCAATTAAACAGGTGGGAGCAGGATCTCTGTGCCCCATCTCTTTCAGGGGACGTCAGAGCAGACACCAAAAATGTGAGAATGTGTCCCGGGTTCTGCTGCTTTGCTTAGGAACAATATTTGGACGAGAAGCTGTATTTTTTACAAAAGAAATCAAGGTGTTTCTCTGTGTTTATGGCTATCCATATATCTAATGTGGCTTTCTTACCCCAGACGTGAGCAGCCCTGTGAGAAGTGCTCAGCAGCTGCTTTGGGAGCAGAGGAAGCGAGGAAGCCTGCGAGTCACATCCTGCTGAACTCCTTCCCCTGCGCTAGTGCCCGGTCACTGCCCAGAGCAGCCGTCCCGGGAGCTCTGTGAACATGCTGAGCATTTTCATTTCTGATGGAGATAAGCAGGAGCGTCAGCTGAAGCAGAGCTGCTGAGGTGTTCTGTGTGTTTCAGTGCTAGGCAGCAGTGCTGCTGCTTAGGGGATGGATTTATTAAGATTATTCGTAAGTATTATTTGGAGGTGACTGAAATCGCTGGGCAAACTCCAGAGGATTAGCTTTCCAAAGATAGCAAGTTCAAAAAAAAAAAAAAAGAAAGCAACCTCAAATAAACAAGCCACCAGTACCGGTTGTGTCTATTTAATGAAGTTTCTGCACAGGATTAGCTCCTGAGCATTTGCCTGTTTTTATGCCTGGAGATAGGGGGAGGGGAAGGAGGAACCATCTTAGCATGTAATTCCCCGAGCAAAGCAAAGCTGCAGCTCAGTGACAGGCCCGGGTCACAGAGGAGGTGACAGGGCAGGCAGAGGAGGAATCTCCTCTTTCTGGATTGTAGCGGATTTAGGGAGCCTAGCTGCAACAACTGTGATGCAAAAATAACATGCGTGAGAAGGCTCTGCTCAGCGCCCTGCATAAAGGGCACTAGAGTCTTAGGGCACTGCTGTCCTGAGCCAGAGCTGTGTGCTGGGGAAGGCGAGCAGCAATCCAGATGGGCATCTCCTCTTTTTTTCTAGCAAGCCCCTAGCAGTATCTCAAAGCATTCATGACCATCAACTTCTCAAACATTGCCACACAGGCCCACCCTGTGGCACTGAGGTTGGTGTCAGTGACCCCACTTGGCATACCCGAGGCCATGCGAGGCTGTCCAAATAGGCATGCAGAGGGGTTGGGGGCAGGGGTTGGTAGGACAAAAGGAGGGCAACATCCAGAGGAAAAAGCCACCCTAAGAGGAAGCTGAGCTGAGGGAAAAAGGAGCTTTAAGGAGCTGTGTACCCCGCGTTTTAATGTTGCTCCGGTGCCTAGATACTGTTGGCAAATGAGTTCCCCCAAACTGTAGCCAATCCATGGCACAGAGGAGACGAGATCTGCAGTGCAGCTTCAGCGCTGCCTCCCACCATGGGGCCACACGGGAGCTGCATGCTGACCCGAGCTCTTGCCAGAGCTGCACCACCAGAGGCAGTAACCCAAAGGAGAAGTGGCTTGTAGTGGTTCATTTGGGCCCCTCTGGGAAGTGGCAGGAGAGGCTGAGGGACTCTCTGTTCAAGCCACGGTAAAGAGAGAGCAGGTAAGACAAGGAAGAAGGGAGCATGCAAGCCTGTGTCCTTGCAGTTTCCAGTGACATCACTTGTTTTACTTGATGGGAATCTGCTTTCTTATCTCCTAAACCCACAGGAGTTGCACCGGTTCTTTTTCCCACCTTCAGAAAAGTTCTTCATGCAGAGGTAATGCACGGCTTAACTCTTCTGGGATAAACTCAAGTAGAAGAAAAGGGGTGGGAAGGCAGTGGTGCAGTTTTATACTGACTGGACAGGGCTGTCTGGGAAGCTGTGTGCTTAATCCTGTGTAGAGATTGAGGGATATGTAAGCAATAACTAAAATAGAAGCTAAGTGGGAGGCATAGAGCCCTGGATCCAGACTAGCCAGCTTTTACAGGGATGTCTTTGGTGCTAAAATGGGTACTACTGAAATTCTTGATTCTTGCTAACGAGTCTAACGAGGGTGCTGGACTAAGAGCAAAAAAGGATTAAAAAAAAAAAAAAGACAAAAGAGAGGGAGAAGGAAGGGGAGACTGCAGAACTTCAGGGTTGCATCCTCATCCTTTTCTGTTGGGCTCCAGCTTTTAGATAGCGGTCATAATTTCCATATGAGAAGACGATGGTTGATGAAGCTGTTTAGTTTCACAGACGAAATGAAAATATCCATGTTAAAATAAAAGAATAGGGCTTTTCCTTTTCCATGATTTCTTCGTGCGTTAGAGAAACATCCTCAGATCTCAGGAAAGGAAACAAAAGCTAACATTTCTTTAGAGAATTGGAAGGCACTTTTTGGTAGGAATAAAACAACTTCCTGAGGAGGTAAAATGGAGAGGGAGGTGCTGGTCTCTTCGCCCTTGTAACTGATGACAGGATTCATGGGAATGGCACAAAGCTGTGCCAGCAGAGGTTCAGACTGGATATTAGGAAAAATTTCTTTACTGTGAGGGTGGTGAAACTGGAACAGGTTTTCTAGAGAGATGGTTGATGCCTCGTGCCTTCCTTCTCCCCTCCTCTTCCCTCCTTGCCCCTCCTTTCCCCTCCTCTGTTCTTCTGATCTACTCTCTCTCAATTTCCAGTACGCTCTGAGGAGCAAACTGCTCTCACTCTCTGAAGCTGGTTGAGCAGGTGAAAGTCACGGTGCTGTGGTGGTGGGTTCCTAGCCTAGGTGGCTGCTGGAGGATCCCACTGGGACAGAGAGAAGTGCTACGGTACTGTCAGGCTATGCATGCCCATTTATCTGCCAGAAAGAGGGAAACAGGTAAAAGGGCTTTGATTTTGCGTCTCTGTATTTGACTGATTCACAACATCTCCAGCAAGAATTTACTCCACTGGTGAGTCACTGGGCAGCTTTAATTTATAGCACAGAACCCAGCGCCCCATGCCCCGTGACACCAAAGGAAGTTTAAGGCCACCTCTGTCCGCTGTCCTTGGACTCAATGCATACATAGAATATAGCCAAGATTAAGGGCCTGTCTCGCTCTGTGATAAATGTCCACTTCTATGAGACCACAGCCACGAGTCCAATTTAACATTATAAAGTAATTTTCTGTGACAATTCGTACTCCAGCATCAGCACTCTCATCTTCCTCTCTATCTGATATTTTTTAGTATTTGGTATCATGCCTAATATAGAGGGATTGCAGTGAGCTGGACGAGACATTTAATAAAGGAGAGGTCTGGAAAATGAGAGGGTTTTTATCTTTGAAAAAGTCTTCCAGTGATTTGTTGGAACATCCTATTTCAAAATGAGTTTGACTTAGGAGGGCCACAGTTGTATGATTTGTCCTCAGTAGAAATTAGAGCCTCTCAGTATTTTTATGAGGCCACACGATTAGTTTCTGAGTTATTCATTATGGACTCCCGGACCTCTCAGGAATCCACGAGCTCTTTATGAGCCATATAAAAGGATGCAGACTCACTAGCAGAGCCGAGAAATTCCCAGGAGAAGAGAAATTCAGAACAAAAGTGAGATGACAGAAAGATGGAGAAGATTGACTTCAGAAAGCCTGGAATAAAAGTAGATTCTCTAACAGCCTAACAGCTATCCAGTCTCCTGCAAGTCAGGAGCAGAGCAGGCTATGCTGACGATGTTTCGAAGAAAGCACAGGACTATCCTGCAAAGTTTTATTTCACAGCTGAATGGAAAGACTTGAAGTCACCAGGAGAGGATGGGAAGCTTAGTTTTCTAGGGCTTTCTCCAAGCGGTGACCCTGAAAGAAACACGCCTGCTGTCTTTGGAGGACCCGCTCGTGTTATTAACATGCAGGATACTCTCCAAAAGAAGTGTCGTTTGTGCAAAAGAGCAGGGCATACACATCAAACTTAATAATAATGAAAAAAGAGCAAAAGCACTCTTTCTGTGAACAAGCAGCAAAACAAGAAATTTAAACAAAATGCCCAGACAGGAACTGTGCAGACTGTAAATGCCTGAGCCTGTCAGTAAGCACCTGTATGATTCCCAGGCTGTTTAGAAAAACCATTGAAAAGAAAGGTCTTTCTCACAGAGAGACAACTCCATAAATGCCCCCTGCTGATGGGGGAACTGGCTGCAGCCTGCTGGGACCCGCGCGTCTCACCGATCCAGCCTGTTTTCCTACCTGGTAGCAAAGTCTGGTCGAGCTGCATATTAAATTCAATGGGACAGAGCCAAAGCTGGCTAAATAATGGAAATGTATTTGTGAATATTTATTCAGTGAATATATTGCCAAAATTCACAATATTATTGATAATGAATTATTTAATCGGCTCCAGACGAAACTCCAACAGAATCCCCGGCTGTGTTATTCTGCCAACAAGCATTATGTGCACAGCAGCACTCCCTTCGCAGTGAGGGTAGAAAACCCTCTCTGCTCACTGGCATCTTAGCAGGGACCTGGCTCTGCTGCTCTCAGCTGAGTCAGTGCGGAGGGCTGCTAACAGCTCACTGAGGAACAAACTAAGCCAGGCACGCTGCAGAGCAGGACACGCCGATGAGGATATTGACAACACAGGCGCATAGTGCCGGTGTGCCCAGAAGCCCCACATATGGATACATGAGTGTGTGGGGGTACCTGTTTTCCCTCGGTGTAGGTGTGTGCTCTGTAGACATTTTCTTGGGCTCACACAGCTGTCATGTAGTTTTGGCAGCTGTGTGCTGAAGCAGAGGTGTGTGTGCTCTGTGTGCTGTCCCACCTGCACCAGGAGTGCAGAGCTCCTCTTCCATCTGGGACGCTGCGAGCTCCAGGGTGCTGTAGCTGGGGACCCTTCTCTCTCTGCCTCTTGTTTTAAGGCAACCTTTCTGCCTTAAAACAAGGACCTTTCTAGGTTCATCCCCCTCGAAGCTGACATCCAAAATTTCTCTCTCGGCTCCAGCTCCTGGCATCACCAGGTGGGTACCTGCAGCAGGACATGCATGCGGCTGTGTGGACAGGCTGCAGGTGTCTGTACTCCTGTGCCCAGCGCCAGTCTGGGCTGTGTGCGCCTCCTCCCTGTGCAGCTCACAGCACTGCTTTCTCCCTTTGGCTGGAGGACTTCTGTCTGGGTTCACGCTCAGATCTGCTCTTCAAGCAAAGGGCAGCGCTCAGTGAGGAAGTGCTGCATATTTCAGGCAGAGTTCAGGACGTTTGTTCCAGACAGAGCCTGCTTGTTGATCTCACACGTCTCTCTTCCACACAACACACATAACTCAGTCAGCCCTCTCCTCTCTGCCCTGCTCATGCTCGGGCTGCTTCCAGCCATGCTCTCGTGTTCCCCCCCCTCCTACCACTGCCCAGCCTGTTCCTTCCATTAGAGTTTAACGAGGCCCACCGGAGCTGGCGATTGAACCCCTTCAGTCACTGCTGAAGCCAAGGTCAAGCCTAGGGCAGGAATTGTCCACAAATACAGACACCAGAGTGAAGGGAAGGAAAGAACAATAAGAGCCATTTACTTCCAATGCACTTGAGCGCTTGAGAGAAGCTGTCCCCCAGATTGCTGAGTCAGCAGCTGCTGACAAATTAGTCAACAGGATGACTGGGCCTCAGCTCCTGGCAATTAGTATTGACAAAGCTTTGTGTGTGCCTGTGTGTTTTCCCATTAGCTGTGGCTTGCACGCCTGCGGAGGGAGGAGGGACTGGGGAAGGAAATGTCTTGCTTTGACTTCGCAAACACATGGAATTTGCATTCCCAAGGTCGTGCAGCAGTCATTTGGCTTCCTGTTTCAGCATCTTTGCAGGCTGTGGCTGTTATGAATAGAGTATGCTGAGAGCCTCTTAGGAGGGAGGTGCGTCAACACAGCTGGAGGAAGGGTGAGCCCTGAGCGGCGGGAGTGGAGGCACTTTAGATTAGGAAGGGTGTAGTTTAACTCAACTGTGGGGCCAGCAAAACCAGGCAGTGACGGCAATGGACAGATGGGATTTTTCTGCTGAGAATGGTATATCTGATACTAATACTCAGCATTAGAATGAAAAGGGTATCACAGATCCAGAGTGAGAAGATTCGGCAGAGCTCAGCGATGAAACGATGGAAGGAGACAGAGGGGGATCAGAACTGGAATAAAAGGGGATTCTGCAGGTCAGGAGTTCAGTGTCTTGTCAAAGCAATTTGGGAAGCTGGAGGCTAAAAGGTGGAGTTGCAGGTCGGGATTAAGCCGAACCTAAGAGCTGAATTCTGTCACTGCTTGGCAGAGGTCACTGCCTCCAATGCTGGCTGCAGGGATCACAGCCCCCACTGAGAACAATGACGTTTCCTGGATTCAGCTCCACTGGAATTACAAACACACTCCGTTGTTAAAATCCTGCAAATCTCCTTTTGCCTTTCCAATCTTCCACGCCAGGTTACCAGTGCTCTCTGACAGCATGTGAGTTAAAAGCATGCAGGAGACCCTGGAAAAGAGGTCAAGTGCATCAGCTTTTCTAGCCTCCCTTCATCCACTGCATCTTTCCCCGGAGATCTGACTGCCACACCATCATCCTCATTCTGATGGGCTGGCCAGTGTGGTTTAGACAAAGCCCAGCTGTGCCTTGGCTCTGAAAGGCTCAGCTCTGACCTAGTAGGAGCTGGTGGGCTTCGTTCTGGGTGCAGGGGGACCTGCCAGTCTGCATGTAGGCCCTCACAGAAGCTGAGTTCAGCAGAGAGCAGCAGCAGCAGCCTTTCAATTCTTGGGGCTTCTGTCTGAGGGGGTGGGGAGAGGCTGTCTTTGTATCCACAGCACGCTGCTGTGCTGCATGCAATTGGAATCCAGGACTGCAAAGCTGCTGCTTAGAGCCTAGCAACATGTGAATGTCTCTGCTCAAGCTTTTAAGGAAGGAGTAGGTTAATGGAGATGAAAGTAGGTCAGAATGTTTTATTTTCCCAGTTTGTTGGGTTTCTTTCTAGGAACTGTAATGCTCACTTAGTAAGCCTTTGTGCCAGAGCCTAGCAGAGCCATAACCATTGACACTCCCGTACGCCATGCGGAACCTGAGATGGTTCGCTCCTGCTTTGTTAGCAGACATTCCTCCTCCGTTAGCCTCAGAGTGCCTCAGGTTTGCCGGCAGTGAGGAGGAGGCAGCGAGGTGCTCTCATGAAGCAGCTGACACAGGGCCCTTGCTGCTCCCCAGGTGGCCTGTCTGCTTCCACCCCGCTGATTTGCTGCTTAGCTGTAGGCAGATGTAGAGCGGACTTGTGCTGGTCTCCTAGCTGCCTAAACAGTGCTTTCTGGAAATACCAGCTGGCATCTCACTGCATCATTAGGTGTCTAAATAGCTTTTGAATCTGGGCTTCTCTTCCTCCATGCTTCAGTTCTTCCTCAGTCGGAGGGTCTGGCTGGTGTTTGTATCAGCGTGGGTTCTGCTGAAGGCCTGCACATGTGCCAGTCATGAACGTGGCTGCTAAGGAGCTTGTGTGCTCCTGTTGAGGAATGGCACCGGGGCCTTCCTTCCGTCTCCTCTGGTATGGTGGTGGTGGACACCGCTGGGCTATGCCCGCCATTGCTGCTGTGTCCAAGCTTCAAAACTTCGATCTGTGCCTTTCGTCACCCCACAGGAAGTAAATCCAGTACTCACAGCACTGCAGATGCAAGGAGGAGGCAATTAGACCTGAAGTGCTTGGCTCTGGAGTGCTGCAGTACCAAGGAACAGCTGTTTCTGTGGCCTTACATCTTGCAGAAAAAAAGCAGGGCTGTCTAACCCTTTTACCATGACATTTGTTAGATACAAGTGCCATAAGGAATTGTACACAAAGGCCATCTGAGCTCGTCCCTCTCTTTTCACTTACATAACCTTCCTAGTGAATGTCAGAAAGTGGATTATCACTTCATTACAAGTGATAAGAGTTCAGGGCAGCTTCAATGCAAATTCAGGCCCTAAGTTTTTGTTATACTTCATGCAACACTTGTGGTCTATCGGTAACAGATCTCAGTAGTGGCTTTTTCTGATGTCAGGATACGACAGGAGGAGAAAGGCTGAGTGCTTCCAGGACATGCCGCTATTTGCTTTCTTGGAGCTGGTTAATGGGAAGTCTGCTCACCTTTTCTCAGCATTATGATTTGGATTAGCTGGCAGAGCCAATTCCACCTGAGTGAGAGGTTATCCAGAAATACTGCTTCTCATTGTTCTGAGCAGGTCCCGCATTCTCATCAGAAACAGAAGAAGAAATGACACACCCAATGGTAACTTTGTTCTTTGAAATATTATACTTCACGTAGGCCTTGTGACTGTTGCCAGAACCCCCAGCTACACAGCCACCAAACTATGAGGGAACTGAAAGTTTTGACTGCTCTGCTTTCTCTCCCTGATGCAGCGTGCCGGAATTGCACGGTTCTTGCACAGTGCTCCCAGAAACAGTTGTTTCAAACACACGGACTTGTTCACAGGAGGTACATATGCAGCTGCAGCAAGATCGGGAGAGACTGCAGCATGTGAGAGAGCGGAAGGGTTGCCTCATCATGACATCACAAGGAAAAATATATCGAGGACCAGGTAGTGCTCAGGTGTCATAGTGAGGACAAGGGTATCCAAGATACTATGGGAGTTCCGTTTCTTCTGTCTAGCCACGTTTTACTTCAATAAGGTATGCCTCATGCAGAGAACAAAATAAGGATGGATACAGTGGCAAGGTACAGAAGAGTTTTAGTAATGCTGAGTTATGACAGATATTTACTAGCAGCAATTCGCATTTCTGTCCTGAGGCACGCTCCTAAAGGCAGCTGCTTTCAGGAAACGGCCTGCAAATAACGCTCTCCCTGTCTGGCTGATACCCACTGCCTCTCCTCTGTTCTTCCAAGCGGATAGTTTTCTGACGGAAGGCACTAAGTTAATTTTGGAGTCTAAAAGGTAAATGCAGGACAGGGCAAGTTTCTTTAACGTAGGCCTAACGTTATGCCTCCTGCCCTCCTGGAAGTCATGTGTCTGAGGAATGCAATGGCCTCTTTTCTGAGCTGGCAAGCTGTGTCATTTGTAGTGTTGATACTTGTCCCAGTGGGACTCAGGCTGAGATTTTTCCATCCTTCCCTTGCCCAGTTCATTTCGTCTAGAGTGCCAAAAAGCTGTCAAATGGCATTTTTGCAACTATCAATCTAGACTGGGCTGGACCTGGTGACATAGAGGTGAAAGGATCTGGAGTCTGTTTTCCTGTACTGCTAAGCTAGCCAGTCTCTCCTTGTGCTTATTCAAGGGGTCAGCTCTGATAATGTCACTATGAATATTTTGCTGCCATTTAGCTAATAAGCTACATTTCCTGTTGCAAAATAACGTTAGGAGAAATAAGGGAAAAAGAACTGCCATAGAAAGAGACAAAGACAAATTCTGTGCCCATTTTTAAAGTGTGCTTGTGCCGTAGCCTGGCTCCTATTTAACAACAGGTCTGACATAAAGTTTTCTGTCTGCATCGAGCAAATATGTCCTTGAAAAGATGTTTTTATGTCTTTACAAACCGAATCTTTGAGATTATCGTTTCACCATTTTTCTCCAGCTGTACTTTGGTCTCGGTTGCCATATGCAGAGCAGATTCAACTCAAAAAAGAATGAAAGGACGATAGTACCTCAGTAAGAAGCAGTTACTCCACCTCTAGTATCAATGATAAAAATAATTAAGTCTTTCTACTTCTCTAGTGTGTTCCATCCGAGGGTCTCAAAGCATTTTAACAAGCATTAATTAATTACACTTTTCATCTCCTCCCTGAGGCTTTTTCTATGCTGGAGGTGGTTCAGTCCAGTTTGGTCGATGTGGCTGTTGAAATCACAGCTGATTCTCTAACAAGCAGTTAAAAAAAGCCTCCAGAAATCCTCAGTTCTTACTACTGCTGTCCTTTCATCCCACTGCTGTGCTTACCAGTCTTCGTTTGGTGGATGATTTCTCTTCGTGCGGTTTATGCAGGCACAGATGTGCAGGTCCCAACTCCTCAATCTGCCCTGTCCTGGGTGGGCTTTGGCACTAGCACAGCAGCCAGCAGCTGAACTGACCCTAGCCCCAGAATTACTGAAGCGTTAAAGATGCTTAAAGCCACTTTTGGTTTCCATAGTCTTCCCCAGCCCGGTTAGAGTGGGGAATCTGGGCTAGAAAGAAATGGACAGAGAAGGGATAAGGATCTCCAAGTGCAAGTGCCTGAAAAGTAAGTCTTTCTGTAAGCATTTTATTTTGAAATATACCAAGTGCTTATGAACAAAATACAGAAACTGCTTATCCCATTGCTGAAATTAAGTCATCCTTAGTGTTGAATGTGGCAAATGTTCAGTGGTACAGGGCAGCACCTGTGCCATCTTTTAACAAAGGGAGGAATGAGATTACATCTGGCTGAAACGAGAGGAAATCGAAGAAATCAGAAATGAGCTGCCCAATCTGGGATGTGGTCATTGGAATCCATTTCTCTTTTTAAAGAAAATATATCAAAGAGTCTTTAATCATAATTAATATGTTGTCTTATTAGGCTTCAGAAACAGTCACAATAAAAATAGTAAAAGTAATAAACAACTACGCTAAGTATGCAGCGAGCCTTGGGGCTCTTGTTGGCAAGAGAAACTGCTGAAATACTTTTGAATTGATATTTATGTAACATCTTTTGTCTTGGGGATCCCAGACTATATCGCCAACTGCGGCTTTGAAAAGCTTGTGAACAAGGCAAGCCATATGCTGTTTTGTTAACAATATCATTTTCGAACTCATCTGTAGCATTTCTAATTAGAAGAATGTAGTGTAAAAGATTTGATTTCATTAATTAGTGTTCAATACTGTGCATTCCTCATGTAGAAACCAAAGCGACCGGCACATTGTAAGTATGCTGGCATATAGAATAATAGAATGAATTACTAATTTAATAATGTGTACTGCTAACTGCAGATCATATGTTTCGTCCAGAGCAGTCAAGGCACTTTACAAAGGCTGGAGGTAATAAAGAACGATCCTTTCAGTTAATTAGAAATGTATATTCTGTTCCTGAGATAACAATTATCATTCAGTGAATCCTATGGCTTCCTTATGTTTAAGGCATCTTACTGTGTATTACAGGTAAAGCAGCAGAAGAGATAAATTCAGCTATACACAGTCTGTGGCAATTTAGGGACAAATTCAAGTCTCTTAAGCCTTTATCTCAATGCTGAAAACACTGTTCCTCTCTGTTTTGCTGGGCTAAGGACACAGGACTGAAGAAAGGCTTATATAAGATGACCTTCAGGGTCACCCTCTCCTGTCCCCTGCCATCAGAGGCACCCTGTCCTCTTGTGGCTTTTGTGACTGCGACAAAGAAAGAGTGAGTCACACTTCCCTGCTGGACACAGACTGCTCATTGATACAGTTCAGGTTGCTTTTTTGAAAAAAGGAAAGGGTGGTATCTTAATGGCGTTTGCAGTGGAAAAAGGCTGGTCTGGTTTGTTCTCTGGGACTAGAGCAGAATGGCAACCTTCCAGGTTCAGGTGCTGGGAGTTTAAAATCATATTGCTACTGAGCAGAATTTTGCTCACAGACTTGGCTTCAGCTCTGCAATTCCCTGGCTGTGTTGAACAGTACTTTCTGAAGGCTAGAAGACTCCCTTTATATACAAGAAAAAAATAAGCAGGAAGCATCTTGTAAGAGCATCTGCAGATCACATTTTAAACTGATGCCTGAGTTTAGTTTGCGTGATGACAGGATGGGAAGGTAGGATTGGAAGATCATCCAGTCAATCCTTTGTTCCCAGAGAGGAGAGTGCTCCTGGCAGATGTTAGCTGAAATGTTCCTGAGGCTTTCTGCTGAGAGATTCTATATCCTTCATCAGAATAGCCACTTGTCCTCCTAGCTATGATTTTGGCCCGTGTCCTGTCGCTGTGCTTTGTATGAGCTAGCCCTGCCAGAAGAGACTGGTTATGTGTCTCCTGGTCCCTGCGTGGGTTTGGTCCAGTGTGCCACACTTCTATAGCATAGTGGTGGATGGGCACAGGCATCAGCAAGGCTGTTAGGTCAGGCAGTGCCCTCACTCGGAGCACTGGGCAGGCTCATCAGCTCATATGAACTCCACACATGGGCTGCTTTCCTCCATGGCTGTGCAGTGCTCAACAGACAGGCAGGCAGCACACTGAGAGTAACCAATTCTGCAGACACTTTTAGTCCTTAGTATTTTATTGTCAAGGGGATGGGAATGCACAGAAATTGTGAGGATCTCACCCCCTTCTCACTGCCCACTGCAGAGCTGCTATCCTCTGATCTATTTTCTCTTCACAGTATAAATAGTTACAGAAATAAAGCTTCGCAAACCTTGAAATGAATCACAGCATGTAGCAGCAGCCGTGATCGTGCTTCTCGTCCCTGTTGCTTCCATCCTCCCCACCTGGTTACTGTCCCTTGGTTCCTGTCTGTTATCTTTTGGAGCTTGAGAGGTGCTGAAGCTGGATAGCAGGGACAGGCAAGAAGAGGGTGCAGAAGGTAGCAGCAGGGATGGGATAGCAGCTGAATGACAGCAAAAGGACCATAGGAACACCGGTGAAGCTGGGAGAAGCACATGCAATCACAGAAGGACTCTCCTAAGGAACCTGGATCAGAATCATTATTTCTGCATGCAGACATTTCTCAGCTGTCAGATTGCAGCTGTGAAACCCACTGGAAAGCTGTACATCACTGTTTGCCTTTAGTAGCACATGCATCCGGAAAAACATCAAGTCTTCAGATGGCACTTAATCCCCTGTCTGTAGTCTGCGGCTGTAGGAAGGGTGGAGATGGAAGATACATAGGTGCTGAAATCTGAGCTGGCCAAACACAGGCTGGAAGAAAGGCTGGTGCTGTCCTCATTCACCCAACAGTACACACCAGAGCAGCGGGGGCCTGGGATGAGGAATGGGAGTGAAAGTCTGTAGTGCTGCACATGCGTTTCTCACATCTTTATTTTGGAGTGCTGGCCTCTGCAATCTTTACACTTAAATGTAGGTTTTTAAAACACCTTTTATAATGGGTGTGGAATTAGTAATACTGCTGTCAATTCTCCAGCCATGTTAGAAACACCTACCTCTGCTCTGTGTTCCTTAATACAAGCTGGTGAAATCACTACTCACAAGTCAGGGATTAGGACAATCAAAGTCCATTGAGCCTTTCTTGCTTTCTTAGTTAGATCTTATCAAACATCAGACATGACATCGTGGTGCTTTGCGATCGCCATATCCGTGTGTTGCTCCCTGTCCCTGCTCCTCCGCTCAGAGCTGTGCTGCTGAGAGCTGTGTCTGCCTGCTGGGGCTAAGGAGAATTTCCTCTCCGAACACACTTGACTGAAGGAGGCCGGAGGGGATAATCTGGCACAAACCTATCCCTCTCCCATCCGCCTGCGCGGACAGCCATGGGAACTAATAGGCCTTTTCCTGCCTGACATCTCCGATTCACAAAATTTTCTGCGGCGGATGTGGTGCCAGGAGGCGGAGGGGTTATTCTGGGGCAGATTCCTTTTCATTTGTTTTGTTTGCCTCTTTCTATAGCAGTGTGGCAATCCCGGTCCTGGCAGCAGCAGTGCTGAGGGGCGGGAGTGGAGCTGCTGAGGCCAGAGGCCCCGCGGCCTGTTGTCCTCTGGCCGCCCGCACCAGCTGGGGCTGCGGCCGGGGGGGAGCAGGGCCTCTGGCTCATTCAGAGTTCACCCACGGTTATTTTTAGCTCCTTAATGCTCTTCCCAAGCCCCCTGGAGCTTATTTCTCTCCTCCTAGCAATGACACTTTGTGAGCCACTCAGCAATGGGTTAGAAGGCGCTGAAAAAAGCCAAAGGGCAGTCAAAGGGGGTAGTCCTCAGAGAGGGACACTGGGGGGATGAGGAAATGCCTGAGCCCCTCCTGCATAGCTCTGCTTGCTAAGTGCAGTAGGGAAACATATGAAGGAGGCAGAGCAGGAAGGAGGGCAGGGCAAAGGAAGAAATGAAAAAAGAATGAAGAGAAAGGATAAGAAGAGTTGTGGTATACAGAAGGAGCTAAGTGAGGTGAAGGAGGGCGTCCGCTGCTGGAGCGTGGCTGAGAGAACAAGAAAACAAGAAGGGCACTTATTACCTCCCACAGAAATCTGGGGCTCTCTTACCAAGTGGCTGTGGGCCCACAACTCCACATAGAGGCTGTACCTCTTCCCTTCTAGTCAGGTGGGAGCTTCCAATGACAGGAAGATGCTGTTAGTTGGAGGAAGGCAGTTCTAAGTTGTAAGAAGAGAACAAAGGCAGCCACTGCAGAGAGGCTTCTCCTGTGCTTGGGGGAGCTGCCTGCAGCCTGTGCTGGCTCCTGTCTGGGAGAGCTCTGGGCAGGTCTTAAGATGGGACCATATTCCAGACGTGGTCAAAACAGGAGTGCAGTATCTAAAACCCACCTTCACCTGCCATTGGTACAAAGCACTGCAACCTCAGACAATAAATAAAGTAATAACAGCTGAGGTGCTCAGCTGCTGAGGACCTGAGTGTGAGGACTGAGGGCTCTTGCCATATCTGCCTTCATGTTCCAGTGAGTGCCTGTCTCACTGTGGTTTTGGCACTCACAAATGGAGGATTTCAGTTTTCCAAGCAACAGGGAATGTATCTGCACCATGCTCCAGGAGAGGTTACTCTGCACTGTCCTCCTCCTTCCTCAGCTGGAAAACTGCTGCCTGAGAGGCACAGCAAGCCTTCCCCTTGTGAGCCTTCTCTTCCCTTACTGCGTGAGGATGAGGCAGCTGCTCTTGTTTCCCTTCTCTTGGTAGGAGCTAGGTAGGAGTGGTTG
This sequence comes from Pavo muticus, assembly GCA_016647715.1. Lineage (NCBI taxonomy): Eukaryota > Metazoa > Chordata > Aves > Galliformes > Phasianidae > Pavo > Pavo muticus. The sequence goes on from JACDJE010000138.1 coordinate 400,202, forward strand.
GGTTGCTCCGTTGGTTACCATAGCCTGCCTGCATGCCACACTGATACCAAGCAGAAATAATCTGCTCAAAATAACATGGCTCCCTCCCTGCGCCGTCCCCACCACCTCCCCATAGCTGCGCTTTACAATGGCTTCTTCTCGGTTTTCCTAAGTCCCAGCTGCGTGCGCTTGTCTCAGGCAGGGGAAGAGGGTTGCCTGGATACAGTCCCTCTGACAAACAGTGCGTTCCTGCTGGAAATCAGGCTGCAGCCCTTGCCTCTCCTCCCTCCCTTCCCCAGAACCACTGTTGGGTGTGGAAGGTGGGTTTGAGTCCCCTGAGGGCTTTCAGGTGCAAAAAAAGGGAAAGCGGGAAAGAAGATGGAGCATTACAGATGTCAGTGTTTCCCCCTCACCAAAAAGAAAGAGCAGAGTGCAGGGATGGCAGACAGGTAGGGCCAGGATATTGCCCTGCCCTTGCTGGAGGCCAGCATGAAGCTGCTCCGACTCCGTGCAAGTGGATCTGACACCTTGGCTGAGCCAAGAAGCCACTCAAAAATGTGTGCCATGCAGCAAGATTGATAAAGTCTAGCAAGGGCAAGCCCAAGTGAGCTTACCCGGCTGTCAGGATAATCATCGCTCTGAAAATGAAGTTGCACGGAAAGGGGCAGAGTTGGGAAGGGATTAAATGATTCCCATTCCTCTTGGCGGGTCTTGCTTCAGTTTCACAATTACACAGCTTCCTCTGCACCAGACAGCTTCCTTTGGCTGATGATGCTAGAAAAGTTGGATGATGGGGAAGAGCATCACGATGTGCCCACAGGTGTCTAAGCTGTAAAGGCCATAGGGAAGTGTTCAGACTGTTTCAAAAGTGTCTAATCAGGACAAATATGAGAAAGATGGAAGAACATTTACTATCAATATCAGAAAAAAATAATTTCCTGCTTCCTTTATTCCCTGATTTTTTCAGTGCCAAAGGACACGTTTCAGTACAAATACTGAAAATCCTTACAAAGGATAATTTCTCAGCAACATTACAAAGTCTCTACAAAACAAAATTCGGTAACTGAAAATTGTATTACCAAAAGCATTATCATACTCAACCCGTCTGTCTTCAGCAGCATGTTCCTCTTCCCCATAGGCATCTGATAGGAGCCAGTTTCAGAAACAAGGTAACAATAATTGGACTAAACTGATGGGTCCAGCAGGAGCTCTCCTATTCCAGAAGTCAGTAAAGGAGGTGGCTTTTGTAGCACAGCCTAAAACACAACAGATGAAAAGTGAAATACAAACGTTATTTCAGAACCAGAAGGAGAAAGCCAAATCCCTAAGCTGGGACTCTTTTTATGGGGTTGCCCTGCCAGGAGCATTCTGTCCCCAGAGCGGCAGCGCTCTGCTGAGGCTGGCGTGGCAGGTCTCAGTGGGAGGTGGGTGTCTCTCAGTTACACAAGTCTCACTCGGGGCTCTTCTGAACCAAAGGAGTATTTCACATTCCCCAGGAAAAGCGATGGCCACCCACTGCAGCTTGGCAAGCACTGGTGGTTCCCAGTGAGAAAGTCTATTCAACTGGCAGTCATCTGCATTCTGCACTGGTTTCAGTTTCTTAGTGCACTTAGAGCACAGTCCCTGATGCGGTGCTTTCAGTGGGTAGAGCGTGACATAGTGAAGAGGTGGCAGTAGAGCCTTCTGCTCTGCGAGGAATGGTTGCAAACTTTTAGCCACATTAAGATAGAGAAGTGCATTCCTAGACACTGGCATGGTGATCTAAAATCATCGTGGGCTTTGACAGCTTCTCTGTTGTGCCAGCCGTGTACCAGTGAAGACAGGTCCCAACGATCAGAGAGACTCGTGTCAGGCCTGCCTTTCTCCTTGTTCTCTTCCTTCAGCCTGTCAGCAGCACCTTGGTCTTCTGATGCAATGTTGGAGAGTCACAGTCAGGCAACTGTGCGTTAATCTGCATCATGTATGTCAAAAAAAGATAAACCACAAAGCTGGGATTCATCCTTGTATAACAAATGCTGCATCCCATGCCTTCTTGCTAGCCCCTCCATTAATCCTATATGAATATCAAGTAATGGAAGTGGCAAAACGGAATGGCACAACACCCAGCAAATGCAAAGCCCTGGAGCAATTGCCACTAATACTCCAAGGATGCTCCTAGGATATGTGGGAAAGCTTCTCAGGGAAGAAATCCCATGGGAAGGGGAGAGAAGGGAAGGGAAAAAGAAAATAGTACAGATCTCTACTAGGGGCAAAAAAGATCCACGGATAGGGGTTTCTTTTTATAATCTCAAGAAATTATGATTAATCAGTGCATAACGGGACAATACTGATGGGACTTGTTAACGGTGATGGCTCTTCTTCATTTTCTTCTGCATTAGACACACTGAAATCAAGAGACAAGGTACAGGTCTTGTTGAGAATCAGGGTCTGACAGAGGAGGGAAAAAGGAACAAGAGAGAGAGGAGTCCAATCACGGGTTCTTTCTTTGCATTTTTTTTCTCTCATTCCCATTTCAAAGACAGGGAAAAAGAGAAAGACACATATAGAGAAAGAGAGCGTGAATCATTTAACATGAATTTTGCCTGAATGAGGACTGACATAAGTGTGTGAAACAGGAAGGAAATGTATGAATAATGCAGAGCAAGGCTCTGTGCAGACGGAAGACTGTTATTGTGTCCTTGTTTACAGCTTCTGAAAGCACAATCAAATAGATACGGAAAGAGCGCAAAAAGCCTGCATGGTCATCTCATGCTGAAAAGGTGTTAAAATACACTGCAGATCACAAAATAACGCCTTTCAGTCACTGCACCATATTTGCTCATCTGCTCACAAAGAAGAGACAAAGAAGAGGAGTTGGTGCTTCTCTAAGTCAGAGGCAGGCAGCGGCTGGCTTTGTTCCCTGCGCAGGTTAGACTTCTCTGGTTGTGCCTGGGCTGCAGCGGCTGCTGGTGCAGGCTGCTGCAGGATCACAGATCACAGAACTTACCCTGAGCAGCTCTGGCATGCAGCCTTTACCACACATGCCGGGGGAAGAGCTGCCAAAACTACAAAATAAAGATTTTTTTTTAACAAGGGGGACCTCTGCAAGAATGCGTATCTGCTCTTGTGCTCGTTTACACCAGAGAGTTGGTGCAAGGAGCAGAACTCATTTCTTACTCCTTTTATGGGAGGAAGTATGGCTAGAAACTAGCATGCTCTCCTGGGACACTGGGACAGCTGGTTTCCATTTGTAGCCCTGCCACTGGCTGGCTTTGGCCAAGCATCATCATTTTTGTGCCACTGGTGAGGCACTTTGAAATCTAACAAAAAGCAGCATGTAAGAGCTGGATATTAATGCCGATTATTCTAAGAAGTCCATCAACATACCGTGTGGTCTCTCGCATTCTGTAATTAAGGCACACTTCTGCCCTAAGGAGGATATTCTTATTCCTTCCCATGCTTTATATCCACTTCTGGATGGAATTTGCAATAATTTCCGAGGTAGCTTGTTGGATCCCCTCTGCGTGTTTGGTCCTTCTCCAAATCACAGTCCATGAGTTCATCTGTGCATGATGGGCGATTCTGGTTGCATTGTGTGCCTCAACAATTCAGTAGCAGCAGAACTCACACAGTCATTGAGCTGCTGAAGATTTCTCAAAAAGGTTTAAGGCAAAAGGCTACTTGAATGACTCTGTAATTTACTGCTTGGTTAGACTAGCAAGAGATGGAATACAAGAGTTTATGGAGGTGATTGAGCCTGGAGGCTCAGAATTTTGGACAACAGACAGAAGGCTGCCTGGAGGTCTAAGGAAGGGCGTCTTAAAGAAGGACTCTGGGGAGAAATAGAAGGGAGGTAGGGGGCAAAGCCAGGAAACCAAGGCATAAAGAAAGGGAGAGTCAGAAACACTGATGTTTAAATTCGAATTAAAGAAAGCAGAAAGAGGGAAGAAGCAGGGTATTTGAGGACAAGAATGTAAGAGACACGAGAGGACTTGGAACAGAATGAAACTCTGTGTGGAATTATCCTATTTGTCATAGAAGTCTCTGCGTGCAAATAGGCATTCTCATATTCAGCCTATCTATCTAGCTGACCCAGTGTGATATATAAGGACAGACTATGAAAAGCCCTACTTGACACAGAGACAGGCACAGTTTTAAGTACAGTACGTGAGCAGCCAGCTTGTGTAGAAGCAGCGGTGCAGATGCGATGCAGTGATGAAAATAAATGTCCCTGAAACTTCAGGGATGGAAAATGCACATTCTATCTTCTGCCTCCTAGAAATCTGCTGCAGTCTTTCATCAGCCAAAAGAAGCAGCGGGCCTAAGTCAAAACCTGTCTGCTTTTGGTTCCTCACCTCACCCTTACCGCTTTCCCCGGCTGCCCAGCAAAAAGGAGAGGGCAGCAGGGACCGTCATGTTTTCAATATATTGTATTCCTATGGTGTTATTAAAGTGCACTCCATTTGATTTTTATCTTTGCACCCTGAAATGGGAGCTGCAGGTGCTTGTGTGCTGTGCAGTTACTGCACATAATGAGAAGTGACAGGGCAGTTCGATCTTTGGGGTCCTTTCAGTCCATGGGCTCCCTGCTGAGAAACCCAACAAGGTGGGCAGTTAGGCTGATCTTTCTTCCTAAGTTGTTCTGACATATCTCCTCCAGGAAATGTACCAGTGCCCCATAACTCGTATCATGCAGCTCCCCTGGCTGCATCAACTGGCATTTACTTCTGGTCACTGATAATCTGAGCTCCAGTCAATTCAGTAGCCTAAATACGAAAGGCTCCCTGCTGTGGTCTCCACAGCACTCCAAACAGTCCTGGGGAGGAGGTGGATGTTCAGTAGGTGATGAGAGAAAAGGTCTTACTCTTTTCAGCTGGGCTTTGAGATCTTTTGAGGGAAGATGGTAGGAAAGATGGTGATTACTGGCTTTTGGAGAGAAAGACAGCAAATTTCAGGCCTGAATTAGCAGCTCTAAAATGCAGTGAGATCAGCTATTTCTGCAGAGACTGTGATGCTGCAAAGAAAAATCATGCCAGCAGCAGTCTTTGTGTAGAAGTTGCTCTTGCCATCTCCTTTTTTCCTAGCCATATACTCAACACCCCTTCTTCACTGTGCTCTGAGGAGTTGTGGAGAAGCCCTTCCTTCCCAGACATTGATTTAGACTGCCATAATGCAGACCTGGAATACATCATACCCATTTCTCTACTCCTACAATTAATTTACAGTTCATATTATTTCCCTATAAAAGAAGATGAGGAACAGCGAATCCAGCTTTTAAAATGAAGGAGAACATCACCGATGCTACTGCTGCATAAATGAAGAACTATCTTGAGACCATCTCCTGTAAAGGAAGATGTATTACACTGAAGCCGTGCTCCCACATGCTTTAATAAAGTCAGATTGTACTGAAGCTGCCACTCATAAATGGGAAAGCACAGACAGAATTTTGAGTCAGGAAGGTCTGCCAGGCAGTGTCCCCACTCTGTATGTGTGGAACCTGCCCCTGTCTTTCCAGGCCTAGTGCTGAGCTAGCTGCATGCAGCCCTGCAGTAGCTGGTGAACTGTACAGCATCCAGCCTTGAGTACACGAAGGCCATGCCGAATGATCTCCACATATATGGACAGGCATCCTCACACAATTTGCTCTCGCAGCAGGTGAGCCTTATCCAGTCCAACATAGCACCCACTTTAATGAAGGCTGAGATATCGATCTCCCCAGTAAATCAAGGTGAGATCTGTAGATTCCTCCCAATAAAGGATGGCAGCTGTATTGATTCTCTCCTTCCCACCCCCTGTAAGTGAAAGCAAGACATATTAGTTCCTCCCCATTAAATGAAAGCGAGCTGTATTGAGGCTACCCCCATAAATAAAAGGTGGGCCACGCTGACTTAGACCTTAACCACATAAATGGAGGTGAAATGTATTGATTCCATCTTCTGTAATTGAAGGAGAGCTGTATTACGGTCCTCCTTCCAACATAAATGACGGCAAAGCATATTGATTCTATCATTGTGAAGTGAATCGTTAGTTTTGTTGAATATCCCCAAAATATCTGAAGGAAAGCCAGACAGAACTTAGCACCTTATCCAGAAATTTCTCTTGATCTGTTGGTTATATATTGAGGCTTCTACTGCACTGGCAGAGGGGTCTTACTCCTTGAAAGCTCCGGGCAAAAAATGAAGTGCCCAGACCCTGGGACTGCGATGTGATGGCTAAGCAGAAGGCTTCCTAATCCCAGGCCATGCATTCAGGCAAGTCCCCCCTCTTTCTGTGCCTCTTCTCTGTAGCAAGGATAGTGATTTTCCTCTGACACTAGGTGGGAGAGCGGATTTATTCGTGACTTTCTACAGTGTTCTGTTTGCTAAATAAGACCTGGAGACAGCAGTGGAAGTGGATGGAGTGCTGTAGGGCAAAACGGTTCAAAAATAAGGTGCCCTGAATGTGCCCTGTGACTTAGGAGCAGCTAGGCCCATGCACTGCAGATAAATAATTAGCAGCAGCCGCCTGGAGCCTGCTGTGATCTTTGCTCTTAATTATTCCTGCTGCTTCCCACTCGTCTCTACTAACAGAGCTGCTTTTAATTGGCCTTTGCTGATGCGAAAGATAGCAGAGGTAGCTGGGCTCAGCACCATGCTTGGGTTCAGCAATTCAGCGTTCTGGGCGGCGACTTCTTGTGGGCGGCAGCAGGGCTGTGGGGCAGATTGCTCACACTCGCTTCTCTCCTTGACAGATCATGCTCAGCCCAACAAAATGATAAAAACCAGGGCAGTGCAGGGATAGCTGGTGACGGAAAATACAGGAGGCAACTCCTTGTTTTCCCAGGGACATCTCCATGCTTTCCCCGTGGCACTCCATTGCACCGTTGTTGTCTTTTGTTGCACGTAAGGAACATTGTAGTCCTTGGGGGAGCTGCTGAAGACAGCTGAAACCGAAGAGGATGGAATAGCTGAGCCTCTCGCACCGCCCTGCCTGTGCCTTTCCTTCTGATTTGTCCCAGCAGTAGCAACGAGACAGCAAAAAGAGAACCCAACAAGAAGACAAAGAACAAAGCACAGCCCGGCACAAGGAAGTTAAATTCGAGAATAAAGGCACTAAGTGTCTCGCAGGATAAATCATGCAATTGTCATTTTCTTGCCCAGTGCTGCTGAAAAGAAACCCACCTCTGGCAGCTGTGGTGTGGCACACAGGCAGTGCCCTGGCTCCCGGCAGCTTGGCGCCGTGCCGCTTTGTGTGCCAGGGCCTGGGGGTGGGACTGGCACAGGACCCCTGCAGCAGCCAGTGCTCACATGTGGACATGGCAGTGTGGGATAGATGGCATGGGAGGTGGAGCAGAGAAGGGGAAGGACGGGTGTCGTGTGGGTCTGTAGCAGTGCACGTCCAAGAGGGATGCAGGCATCTTACGTTGGCCATGTCCCAGGGTACTACTGTGAGTAATGCAAGCTTTGATCTGTTCTCTAGGACAAAATTCCAAGGTGTATTTTACCATGCGTTTCTTAACAGGCAATCATTTCTCTTAAAATCTCAGAGAAAATAAGGTGTGTTCTTTTTGTACGTGAATTAGCTATTCCTGGCAAATTTTGTGTTCTTCCCACATGGGTGATTTCAAAGAAGTATTTCCAAGTATACTGCTTTGCCCAGAGCAGACTGTGAAAATGCCATTGAAGAGCCAGCCCACCCCTAGGCCCAGTTTCTTTGCAATTCTCTCACATCTCCAACTGTCTGAAACCCTCTCCGAGAGGATTTAGATCAAATTTTGTGCTGATTTTCTACAATTGTCTTATGTCTTCCCAACGAGTGCTGAAAGAGATTTGTTCCATGCAGCATTGGGGATGCAAATATCATTCCTGTTTCATTGCAGTGCTTGAAAGGAGGACCAGACAGTTGCCATGGCAACAGCACATCTGAGCCAGCTGTAGTTGCCTTGGCAACGGAAACGATGGGAGCCAGCAAAAATACTCCCAGAGGAAAAACCATTTTAAAACACACACAAAAATTCCCTTAAACTAAACTAAAATAAAATATTGCTTTGAAATTTCAGGAGCTTAGAAACAAGGAGCAAAGCAGGGGAGAATACCAATACCCTCTCATGGTCCTGGGGCTTTCCTTCCTTACATTTTTGAGAGTCAAAGGAGAAGGAGTTGGAAGTAATCCAGTGATGGCCAGAAAGGGGGTGAGAGTAAACTCCACCATACCTTTGGCCTGGTCTGCTGGCCCTGTGGGAATGCTCTGCACTGACAAGTCTGCACCAGGAAGGCACAAATCAGTACTCAAGTCAGGTCTCTCTCTCATTTGCAGCAGCTCTCCTTCTGTAAAACTAACCGTTCCTCATGCAAGTGCTTCCAAATAATGAGATTATATCTTCAGAGGCTCCTTGGTCCCTGCAACAGGCATTGGGTTTTTTCATGAAATAGGGGGAAAGGTGCGCTGCTGGAGATGTCCTGCACTCGAGCCCTTTGTGCTGGTCTTCAGCATGACCCAATGCGTTTGATATTGCACTAAGAAGAGGAACCTGCTGCAACTCACATCTCATCTGGATGCTTTGTTAGTGCTTACTTGTAACTCTTAGCTTTAATGCTACGGATAATCAGAGAGAATGATTGAAGCAGAGAAAGAAATGATGCTGCAGAAGGAAGGAAGGCAAATAACTTCAGCATCCATGCAGATGAAAAGATCTGGGGGTCTCATGAGAATACAATAAGTCAAACACAGGGGTTGAGATTGGGAGTAGGGGAAGAGGAGAGAACAGATGGAGGCAGAAGCCGACAGGAATAGATGGGGTAATAGGGGAGGGTGAGGCAGGAGAGCCTCAAATTGGGGAATGCTAGGTTAGAGGGCGGATGCTGGAGCTAGTGTGTGTGGTGAAATGAAAAGCAATGAGAAGGTGAACAGGAAAGCATGCAGAGCCTGCAGCAGAGGACGAGGATGGAGGCAGGCAGAGATGAGAGGACAGATGGGAGCAGGGAGGCAGACATGGGAGATGAGGGTGAGCAAGAGGGAGCAAAGTAGGGGGTTGGGATGGGGGGAGATGAAGCCTGGCTCAGTACGTACAGGGGAAGGGATTGTCGAAGAGAAGCAGGAGGTGTGAAGGCCAGCTAAGGTACAAGGTGATTTGCAGAGTAACATACTTCTTTTGTTCTTGTTTGTAATATTGCTATATTTCAGCACATTTCCTTGTCTTTTCTAGGATCAATGCGTATGTGAATAGTTTTGTTAGCTGGTTCACTCGTCATGTTGTTGTGAGGGCTGTCTCATCTGATATATTGATGTAGTTAAATTTTCCCACTATTTCTTTCCCCGCTCTGTATCAACAGCTAATGTTGCCATTTTTTAATATGTTTTCAAGGTACAGACTTCTATTATTTTCTTACTGAAAGCCAATTGAGAAAAACAGTTCAGCATCCCAGGTGCCTTTGAACTGTCACTCTGTTATTTTCTACCTTCTCATTTTGCGATCACAGTTCCTGCCCTTTGTCTCAGTCCCACTCCTCTCTTTCTGTCAATAAACAGGGAGTCTGCTGTTGCAGCCTGCGCACACCTGTAGTTTGAGTTGAAGCCCGGGGAATCTGCAGTAACAAATGGCACTGGAGGACTTGTCTGAGGATTCCTGTTTAAAGGAATAATAAACTGCTCACGTTTACCGAGAAGGAGAAAGAAAAAAGTCTTTATTCAAAATGTAAATCTCTTCCTGCTGAGGAGCGAACCCAAAAGTCAGCCTTCAGGATATAAATATTTATGCCTTTTGCATAAACAGCAGATGTAACATTTCCAATTAACTGTCGATCTTTCCATTTCTCTGGCTGCTGCTGCTTTCTCTCACAATATCGGAATGAAATATGGAGAGCGGTCCGCTTGATTTGCCTCAGTTCAGATCTGTCACACGTTTCCACAGTCAGTAAGATGAAATTGTTCCTGAAAATGTTTATTTATCAGACCCTAACAATTTTCCTGTATTTTTTTTTCCTTGAATTCAATGTCAAATGAATTCTGCTGAAAGATATGAGATTCTCAGTCATGATAAAAAGACAATGGAGAGGCAGAAGCAGGCTCAGGTGAGTGCTCAGGCACCACAGCACACTCCAGCCAGCCACAGAAGAACCCCTGAGGACAACGGAGACTTCAGTCATTATGACCCATTTGGCCCCTGGCCTTTCTACCAAGGCAGCCAGCCTGGGGCCGGTTAGCATCCAGCAAAGAGGTTTTAGGATGTAGCCACCTGTTCACTATGAACTGCCTCCATCGCTTCTTTGGTATCAGTTTTCTCAGGTGTCTGACATTCAGTCCTGCTAATGGCAGCCTCTCACTTCCACGACTTCTTTCTCTCTGGGAGAAGGTGTGAACCGTGCAAGTGAGAAAGTGAACCCTACTAAAGCTTGTAAACATCAGTCTGAACTGGCATCATGCCTGCAAAGCAGAAGATTTCACTGGAGCATGGAAAGGAGAATGAGAACAAAAAGCGGCAGCAGAGACGCTGTAGTAGGTTAAAAAAAAAAAAGAAAAAAGAGCCAGAAAGCAGGAGTGAGGGGAAGGAAAAGCACTGCTTTTGTGATCTGTCAGAAGGTGAGGGTCCCTCTGTGCCCCTCTGCTGAGGATGCTTCTGCCTGTTTGCTGGTCCTTTTATCTGCCCTAAAACACAGTGAGGATTAGCTCAGCCTCCCCTCATCTCCTGGGAATCCAAAAACTGGCTGGGGCATCGCTCCAAAGCAGGAGCTGCTTTTCAGCTGATCTGCCTTTTGCCAGGGGCTCAAGCAAAGGGATCTCTGTCTCCCTGCCTGAGGCTGCTGTTGGTGAGGTTGGGGCACAAGCCAACCTGGCATCCCACAGCTCTGCAGGTGTTGCTGTGGGGACTGGCTCTGCCTTAGCCATCCCCGTGGCACTGCGGGACTGAGGCAGCTGCAGTCCTCACTGCTCAAGGGCGCAACCTCCTCGCAGGCTTCTGCTGTCTGGCTCCCGTTTTTCTCCAGGCTCCCTGTGCTTTGAGCTGCTTTGCTCGTCCTCTGCTCAGGCTCTTCTGTCTTCCGTATTCTCCCTGACTCTGGATTTTTGCAGTTGGCCTTTTGCATAGTATGAAGACTCATTCTTGTCACCTGGAAAAAAGGTGTCTAAATTCACAAGTGACTGGAAGCCTAATTGCTCAGTCAGCACATTTTTTCACTTTCTGCTCTGCCCAAAGGCAGATGTAGTAGTGCTTGTCTACATTCAAGTATAGTCTTGACTCAGCCATCTTTGACCATTGCTCAGCTTATATGCATCAAATAATCACCACCATTTACAGCAAGTGAGCTAACCAAGTGTACTTTGATTACAGGTAGGAGCTAATTTTGCTTAGCTCAGTGCAGATCCTTGGATGCATAGGATTACACTGGCAGTGAGGCAGGTATATTAATGCGTGGTTAAGCTGCAGTTACTGGTGGCTGCATGCTACCTTCCTCCTCATATTAATCTGTCTGTGTGACCAGTTGTATCTACACGAACCTGAGGCAGCGTCAGCAAAATGTCTGGGCTTTGCTTTTAGCCAGGAACAGGAGGCAGATCACACCGCTGCTGCCATTGCCACCCCTGTCGTGCCCTGTTCCAGAGAGCAATCTCTGCTCCTCCTACCTGGGGAGCTGCACAGGCATGAGGCAGCTCTGGGAACTGCTGAAAGTGGATCAATGGGGATTCACAGTTCAGAATGGAGCAATATCTCAAAATGAGGCTGAAAGTCAGCTTTCCTAAACCACAAGGATTTATTTCTCTTCTTGGTTCAGCCCCTTCAGTGTCGCTGACTCTGGTACTTCTCCTGAGTTTTCACTGCTGGATGGAGAGGCTTTCTGGTTTACTGGCTTTCATAAATCATACAACAATGCATCTCTGCAGCACCAGATTTGAATTATATTACTGGTAGGGATTGGCCTGGGTCCTCAGGTTGAGGGTGCTCTGAGGTCAAGTCAGTGGCTTGCAGCTCTGTGCACATTTTGGGTGTAGTGGAGGGCTCCTGGGACTATGCGGCTGCTTGTTCTGGCACTGGAACAAACTGTCAGCTGTGCGCACCGAGTGCTGCAGCTCACGGCTCTCCCCTGAGGCTGATGCAAAGGGAATGAAGGCACTGTCACGATTCCCAGATTTGAAGGCGATCTGTCATCCTCCCAAGAGTTGTCCTCATTTATATGAATCCTAGCAGGTCCTTATGAAGCCCAGGATCTCAGTCTCGCATGCCCACCGCCTGTTCTTCCAGAAGCAAAAGATCTTCCTCTTCACCCTTTGTTCTCTATGTTTTCCCTGGAACAGATTCTCAGGATTTTAAGGTATCCAGTTTTTCCAGAGCTAAAGGCCCCAGTGCTGATACTCCCTTCTCTCACATGCCCTGTGGGTGCTGAGGTGACCTGCAGGCACAATCAGAAGCGAGCTTCCAGCCTGTCCTCCCATCATCTTGCTAGGCACAAAAGCAATTGCAGAGCCTGTGGCTAGAGGAACCCACCAACAAATGGCCTTCAAGGGCTTCCTTAATCACCTTTCCCCAGCACCTCCATTGCAAAGATGGAATTCAAAGGAAATTGCCAAGACCTGATCCCAGCCCACAGACTGCCTGCCAGACAGCTCTGTGTTAAACACTCCCAGATTTGCTTTATGACCTCTGTTTCGAGGCCTCAGGTAAACATTATGGTATGAACCACAGAACTGGAGCACTGATACCTTTCTGCTAGTGTGGGACTGCAGTTGTTTTTCTTGCTTTTTAGGATACAGGAGTCTTGTGTTACCAAAATCCCGTGCTTAACCATTGATAGAGCTTGACTTAACCCTATTGCTCTAGCTTTGGGAAGGGGTTGGTTCCCTGCCAGCAACATTTCTGGGCACATTCCTAGAAAGTTTTTAGCAGGTGACCAGAAATGTACAGGGACCCTGCCTTTGAAGCTGGTGTGTACAGCTGGGAATGCACACCAGCGCAGAAGTAGGCGAGATGCTCTTCCACAGCTCCCATGTAGCCTGAGAGACCCTTAAGGTCCCTTTTGAGAAGGACGTAGGCAGTTTGTGCATTACATCATTTCCCTTGCAGATGTGCTCACACTGCGTTTGGATTACCTCATTCTTGCCAGAATTTAGACTGTTTCTGTGGCCAGGCCCTTGAATTTGCACACTGATCAGCCAGACTCGCTGAGCTGACTCCAGAATCCTTCCGATGCAGACGAGACCCAACCCACCCTTCCCCTGTCTTCCCTGCACCCTCTTACTTTGCCCATTCGTGTCAGACAGGGGCTCAGCAAATAAATATTCTGCTTGTTGGCAAGTAGTCCAGGCATTTAGCTTGATAGCAACACAGAATAATATATGCCCTTTCAGTTATTTTGCCCAAGCACAAATTCGGCTGCAGGCTGTTTTATCTCCTGTTTAATATTTTGTCCAACCTTCCAGCTTCCTTCTCGAGAGGAAGCAGTCTGCAGGTGCAGCAAACACTTTTTGTTCCTTTACAACTAGAAGAATCCACAATTCCTCTAATGCTTTTAGTCTGACTTGATTCTGGCTCACCCACCTGCCTGCTGTCTCTGGAGGTGAACATTTTCAATAATTTACTTTAGAGCTGTTCTATCATCTTGCTATTTATTTCTGCCATAAATTACGCCCAGAGGTTAGGAAGCTCTTATCTTCCCACTCACAAAGGAACGGAAGAAAAATATTCTACAGGGCAGAGAGGCATCTCTGGGTGGTTTGTAAGTATTTCCAGAGGCAAGAGAGTGGAAAGAGCTGCAGTCCCTACCCTGCTAGTATCGCCTGCCATAGCCTGCATTTTGTGGGTTGTGCAATAGGGAGCAGTTGTGCACACACAGCCCCCCTCTCCCCACCGTCATTTACATCCAGCTTCTGTGAGATACACCTGCTAGTGCTTCAAAGCATGGAAAGGAAATAGTAATAATAAAAAAAAAGCCTTGAGAGATGATAGTTTACTCCTCACACACTCGTTTGACTCATTAAAATCAGTGGAGAGATTTTCAGCGACTTCTCTGGGATTTGGATCAGACCCTAAAAGCATGAGCTCTGAGAGCTGGACTGCTGCCAGCTAGCTTAAGAGACACTGAATTCCAAGCAAATGAGTTTTCATTTTTAATTCAGAAGCTAAATAAAATTGCATTTGCAGAGCATTTGGATGGGATAGCTCCAAGAAAAATCTAGATAACTGAAGGAAGTGATACTTCTGGTGTGCTTGCCGCTTCTTAGCAGTACCCTAAGGGGCTCATTGCTCTGCAAAGCAGTATCAATTATCCAGCAACGGATGCTACCACTCTTCATATTACTACAGTGCCTAAATGCTCACTGTAGAGCAGGACTCCAGTAAACTGGCCCTTGCCACGCAGAGCATCTCCAAGCCAAGATGGACCATTTTATGCTGTTTGCTGACGGGTGCTGCACCATGCAGAGGGGCATTGCTTTACTCCTGCTTACATTTTCAGTGCCCTGGGAGGTGACAGGGAATTCTGTGCCGCTCATTTTGGTAGAAGACACAAAGCATAACTCCTGTTTTTACCACCTGAATTCCACTATGTTTTGTTAGGAAATGCCTGCAGAAGCTCGATCAACATGCAGGTGAACTCGATTTACTGTAGAGGCTCATTTACAAGCGCAGTGCTGCCTGCCTGAAGGTCAGGTGGGTGCTTTGCGCCAGGGCTGTATACTCAGGTCTGGAGAGAAGGAGAGAGTCAGCCCACACTATCTTGGCACTACCTGAGCGCATGCTTTTCTCTGGTTATCTTTTCTGCTTCTTCCTGTTTTTTAATCAGCATACCCTGACTTGCCTCCATTTCCTCTCTCTCTTTTTATTCTTTGGTCTGTTCTGAGAGCATCACCTGGTCACCCTCAGCAGATAGCTCCTCTGGAGAACGGCAGAATTATGAAAGTAACGATTGTAAAGATGTGCCTATACTTCACTTGGTTTGTGAAGTGCAAAAATAGATGTAACTATTTCATTTCTTTGGGGGCTACTGTGCTTCCTGAGCTCAGGCAGGCCGTCCCAGGGGAGCTGTACTTGGGTGCTCCCAGACCCATGCAGCAAAGGAAGCTGTAGAAATCCTATAAGAAAAGACTGCCCTTGTTTCCATTTTCCCCCCAGTGAGAGATAAAGCAGCTGACATGACCAAAGAAAGGACAGGAGAGGGAAAGTGACCGTGGAACTTGAGGGAGATGCTGGCTGTGGCCCCGCAGCCGTGCTCATCTCTGACGGGTACAGCGAGAAGTCAGGCTGAAGAGGAGATCTCAACAAACAAATCAACTAAATGAACAAACTGGGTGATAAAGTACAGCTGCGGATCTGTAGCTAACAAACACACCTCTGTCTCTGCATTGCTTTCTCCTGGGCAGAACGGGAGTCAATTACCCGCCTTCCAACAAGCTATCGATCGAGCCGCTGCCGGGTATCGAATCTGCGGCCCTGTCTGCCCTGCGTGTGGCTCTTTGATTTTCTCTCCCTCTGTAGCAGCACGTGGATGGAAGCCAGATGAGCTAGCACAGGACTATCGATCAGCCCGCATCCCTCCTCCTCCTCCTTCTCTTCTTCACCCAGTCTCCATGGCAACCCTGCTGCTGCAGCAGCAGCAACAGCACTGTTTACCTGGCCCATTTATTTTCCTTTTCAATATCTTTCCCTTCCCCCCGCTGCTCTCACCTTGGCATGATATTGGCAAAGCACTCAGCAGTTGTAAAAGAGATGAGTTTTTATGACTCTGAGGAGGACACTGCAGTTCTAAGCTCTACTTTATCAGCCACTTGCTTCATTTAGTTGATTTGTTTGTGAGGAGTCAGTGCCTGTAAACAACAGATATCTCAGGTACCAACTAGATCATGCTCCAGTCGTGCAGGAGGACCTGTCATTCTGAAATGCCGGTCTCTTTCCTATGGCTGAATTATGCCTATGGTAAGACCCACATTTTCCTTTTATATCTTGCCCTAGAGTGGTAATACAGAGCTGACAGCAGGTTCGACATCGTTTCCCAGCTGTTAATTTCACATGGCCCCTGGGGCAGCACTATGGAACCACAAAGTGGACTAGACTTCCTCTGGAGCCTTCAGTCATACCCATAACCTTGGTTGAGTCACCATGCCCAGCAGGGCCAGCTGCTGTGCCAGGAGCTGGCCCCAACAACAGGCCTCAGCAAGGTGCTCACCACGGCTTCCAAACGCATATCCTGAGTGGCTCCTGGGTTCATCTTGTTCTAGTGAGCTTTCAGTTTTCCCAGCAATCTTCCTAAGTGCCACTGCACTGTGTCCGACCACTTTCCTTGTACTGCTTCCATTGCTTGAAATTGCATTCCTGTTCCTCAGCAGCATGACAAGCGTGCTTCCAACACCAAATGGTAGACGTATGAACAGTGTTTAAGGAGTATTTCATCTCTCCCTGCCTGACTATTTTATTTCTTGTACCAAATCATCCATCTGCAGCTTCTCGGTGCAGGATTCTCTGCTGAAATATAAGACAAAAAGGCTTTGTGCAGGGATATGGGTCTATGATACATAAATAAAAGATATCTCTTAAAATGTAATACAGGTGTCCATTTCATCTCACAGGTCTTCCTGGCTTCCTTTTAATTGAAATTCTTCACCCAAGTCTCACATTCCTGATTCTTTCCACTGCGAAGCCATCAAAACCTTCCAGGAAGCTCCCAGTTTTCCTTGCAATTCAATATGATTGATACAGGATGTGAAATATCACTTGATGTTATCAACTACAGATTCTCTCTCCTTGAAGCAACAAGCTACAGGATAAATTGTGGAATTTGCTACTGCACCGTATTATTGAAGAAAATATTGTGTTTTGAAGAAAGTGCTCTCAATTGTAATACCAAAGGAAAGCTTCCTGTGTGATGTGCTGTGAGGCACGAGAGGACTGGGGTCAGTGAGGAGCCTTGCTTCATCCTTCTGTTTTCCTGTCCTAGAGCAGCGTGATGCTGGGAGTACTGCAGAGCCTTCATCCCTTGGCAAGTCTCACCCCATCAGACCTGTTACCAAGCTGCCAGTCGTCTATCTTTATGCAGCAGGAGCTCAGACACTACAGAAGATGGACCATGGATGCATTTACAATTATAAAGTCTTAGATGGACTGTGCAAAATGAGATGGGACAGGGAGTGACCACTACCAGACACCAGGCCCTGGCCTCACTGGAGTGACAATTAATTCAGAGCACCAAGAGAGAGGGAAATATCTGACTGGCTGGAGCAGTGGTCTGATGTGACATGGCAGGAAGCATGATACTAATGCAAATCGTTAGTACTTATTAACTAATTAAATTGTTGTAATGCCCATAAGGCATTTAACACTTTCCAGGCGCAGAAGAGAAGCCAGTCTCTGCCCTTAGGAGTAGGAGGTCTAAAAAGGTAAACACAGAGGAATGGTGGAAGAAAAACAATTAACATAGAGCACAAAGGGTGTAATGAGAAGAAGCACAAGGCTTTGCAGTTACAATCTATGTCTGGTTTTGTGAAGAAAGAAAGCCTATGTGATTACAAGATCTTTGTGTATGGGGGAGCATGCGTGTATGATAATATGTCTGTCTGGTGCGTGGATAATTTTCAACTTCAAGCAAATTTGATGGAGGAGAAGCTGTCTCAGAAATGCTTAGTTGTTAAAATAAGAAGCTGAGGGAAGGGAAGGGAAGGGAAGGGAAGGGAAGGGAAGGGAAGGGAAGGGAAGGGAAGGGAAGGGAAGGGAAGGGAAGGGAAGGGNGGATCAGCACAGAAGATCTATGTTTAGATGAAAGAGCGAGAACGGGGCAAAAGATTTCGAGAGTGGTTTTCGCATGGTGCCTCGTGGTGCTATGAGAGGGGAGGGGAGGGGAGGGGAGGGAGGAAAAGACCATTTTCTTTGGCTCAGAAGAATGTTGCAGTAAGAGCAGCTCATACATTCTCAGACTTGAGAGAATTTGCATGGGCTACAGTACTGTAAAATACTCTGCTGGTAGAAAAGGCTTTAGTGGTGCTTAGACTCAATGACACCCAACCCTACAGGAAATCAGACTACCTCAGCTGCAGACATCTGACCCAGGTAGAGATGCTGCTGCAAAAGGTGGAGCAAAAAGAGGCATATACTGGGGAGGTGGCACAGAAAGGTGTGTGGAGACTGGCAGGGCAGGCAAGGACTCATCTTGTTAGTGGAGGAGACAGGCAGGAACATAGTGTGAAAGATGGATGAGCAGTCTTGCGCAGGTGACCTTT
This sequence comes from Pavo muticus, assembly GCA_016647715.1. Classification (NCBI taxonomy): domain Eukaryota; kingdom Metazoa; phylum Chordata; class Aves; order Galliformes; family Phasianidae; genus Pavo; species Pavo muticus. The sequence continues at coordinate 418,334 of JACDJE010000138.1, forward strand.
GATATAACAAGTTCTTTAAACTCAACATTAAGTAGAAAGTGTTGAATAAACTCAAGAGAGGAATGAGGTGATACAGTATGCTGCAGAGATGACCTTTGCAGCTCCCTGTGCCGTGCCCTGCAGAGCGGAGAGGTGTACAGCAGACCTGGGAAGCGTATGTTATAAAGGTGAGAGATGGAGAGGCCACGGATAGGAAGGCAGTAGGAGAAAGATCTTGTGAATGCTGAGTGTGAAGGAAAATGAAAGCGTAGAGGGATGGATGAAATAAGAAAGATGGGGAAACTAGTGTCTGGGGCACACAATGGCTGTCCATGGAGTCTGGTGTAAGAAAAAGCAGGGCAGTGAGGAACGAACAGAAAGGAAGATCAGAATTTCATTTTTATCCAGAATTTTTAATTAATGGCAAGTTGTGCAAGAGGGAGCATGCATTCAAAGACACCAAATGGCAGTCTGACCCAGCCAAGCCCGTCTGTTCTGCGAAGCATCAGTTTCAGTAAAAACACATTGCTCTGTTGTTTCATCAGTCTCACCGCTGTTGTGCATCATACGATATGGCAACCGTTCAGCCAGGCCTGGAGCCGTGCAGGCTATAATTTCCTGGTCATATGTAACTGGGTGGGGAAGAGCCCGAGTCCTGGGGGTGAGTAATGCTGGAACCGCACCATGCGGCGCTCCTTGCTGTTCCAGGCGGTGTAGGTGTTGTTCGTGTTCCCCAGGGCATCTGAACGTTCCTGCACTCTCTGACACTTAAAATATCCTCCTGCAGCCTGTTTTGCTGGGCACCCGTATCACTTTTCCACATTCCCAGTGTTTTGCTGGGGCTCTCTGCCAAGCACTGTGGGTTTGAAGGTAGTACGTTCGTTTCCCCCAGCAGGAGGCCCAGCCATGCCACTGTGCCAAGTCTGCGCTGTTACCACTGTCACGCTGCCGTGACAGCACTGAGTTGCCACAGGACCCTTCCTCACCTCATCCCCACCTGGAGCACTAAATGGGCTGCATGGCATTTATTTGGAGAACGCCCTGGGCTGTATACTGCAAGGAGAGGGAGGAAGGCTGTGCCTGGAGAGCAGCAGTGGCCTGTGTGGGGGCTGTACTCTGCTCGGGCCTGCTCAGCCACCCCCCCCCCACCTGCCGGCCACCTTCCCCTTCCGAGGTGTTTTCCTTTGCCCACACCCCTCCTCTGAAGCGGGTTTGTTTGCTGGGCTCTGTCGGGCCGGGGGCTGCAAGCTCCAGCCCAGGAGTGGGGTGTGCAGGGGGGCCAGGCTCCCGCTGGGCTCCCCAGATGGGGAATCACACATCTCCTCGCGCACAACATGAGCTGTAATTTCCGGCAGACATTTGAGGTCCCCGACATCTGCATAATGTGTGCCAGTCTCCTAGCAACCCCAACAGCTGTCTGGCATTTCCAAGATTAAACTGTAACGATACACGGCCATTGCCAGGGAACGGGGGAGAGAAGCGCCCTCCTGGCTCCTTTCAAGCCATTTATGTTTTACTCATTTCCTGCTCCGAGTAATGAGGCCAGCAATGCTGGGGTGGTGGCGGTGCTGCTGAGAAGGCAGATTGTTACACACACATGTATGTTTTTGTTTCAGGGCGAATTTTTAGTGCTCGTGAAAGGGAGGGACCAGCAGCGCTCTCCGGAGCCTGGCAGGGGACCAGCAAGCTTCCCGGCAGCCCTTTGCCAAAAAAGCCCAGACATGAACCCCTGCTCTGCTGCCGCTCTTCACCCGCCCCGTTCCCCCAGAGCTCGTCAGGGGCCTCACGCCCGCGGCAGCACAGCCCGCAGCCCCTCGCCGTCCCCCCACCGGGTTCCTCCCACCGCTCGCAGCCATGCTGCGGTCCCGACCTGTGACTCTTTAATCCCCATCTCCCTCCTCGTCCGCCCCGGGGAATTACGGCGAGAGGGTGGGGAGGCTCCGCCGTGCAAACATACTTTCCTTGGAGGCAAAAACAACTTGGGGCCAAACGGATTCGTCGCAGTAGTGGCTAGAAAGTAGGTGAAATGTCGGCGGCGTTACCCAACACGCGTGCTGAGCCCTGGTTACACAACACAAACAAACCTCCCGGTGATGCCCGCTGCAGTCCCCGGCCCGGCCCCGAGCCCACCCCTGTGTCCCTCTACGAAGGGCGGCAGGACGCGGCTCTGCTAGCGTGCAGCCATCTTCCCCCATGCGCCCGCTGCTGCTCAGCGCTGCCATTTGCCTCCTCCGTTATAACTGACTAGCAGGGGTTGGTTTTTTTTTTTTTTTCTTTCTTATTTTCTTTAAATTGACGTTAAAGAAGAAAAGAGAACAAAAACTTTTTTTGGCTGCAGCTTCTGGCTCGTTTTTGGTTGCTTTCTAATGCCAAGGCCAGCAGGATCCAGGAATTCATCTGCTGGTGCCAGCGAGAAAGCAGTGACCCAAACAAGGGAGCCAGGGCTCGGGCTGCCGTCCTTGCCAGGGATCAGCGAGAGGCCAGAGAGCCCATGCTGCTGAGTCATCAGCGCTCCAGCTGCTGCAGGCCTTTTCTGGGGACGCGGCTGTTGCTAAGATTCCTGGGAGCTGACTGATTGCTCCTTCTATAGTCATGTAGCGCACACACGTCAAAGGAGCAGGGAACGGCGCTGGGTGCAGCTCAGCCCAAGAACACAGCCTGCTGGCCACGAGCAGTCAGGCTGTTCGGCAGGTCCCCAAGGCGAGCTCCTGCCGGAGCAGCTCTCTGCATCGCTGCACCCTGGCTGCGTGGCTGATGCTGCTTTGTGCCAGAGAGCTCTGCCCGCCTCCTGCTCACGGAGGGGTTTCTAAAAGTGAGCCACCCAGCTTGTGGTTCTGTGCAGTGTCTTCTGGTTGTACATTTCATCCCATTTGTTTCAGATCAGATAGATATTAGGAGATCAGAGTATGCTTAAAATCTATCTGTTGCATTCCTTGCGGGGCCGGTGTTGGACCATGCTCTTCAAATAATAGTAAATGAATACACTCAAAAGCACGCTTGAGCATTTTCCATTTCTGGGGCCTGAACTACCTGAAATTAAGGACATTTCTCATTAGGCCCCGTCACGTCAGATTGCGCTCTGCAGCTGCCAGACTGCATGGGGAGGGAGGGACTGCTGCTTCGTGTGCATCCTGTGTTTTACTTTGCCCAATTTTATCTATTCAATCTTTTTATTCTCCTGCCTTTTATCTGCCTTAGGTACTCACCTCCCACAGATGCTGCAGTTACCCTTGTTTCCTGCTCCACGTCTGACACTTTGCTAACTAGACGTACTCAGGCTTTCAGATCTCTCCATTCAGATCTGAGTTGTTAGAGCCCTAGGGTGTGGGACCTGCCTTCTCCTGTCTCCTACATTAGGCACATGTCTGATTCCAAAGGAATAACTAATCACACTAACATTTAATGATGAAATCAGTAACCCCAAAGCCCAGTGTCTCCTTTTTCTTTGGTGTCTGTTGGGATATAAAACTCGGTTACAAATTGCCAAATTTTTTACTCTTTTCCCAGTGGCACCTCAGAATCCTAGCCTAACCATGGACAAAGGCCACAGAATATCGTACCAGAGAAGGGTCTCTGCCACAAGGTATCCGTGGTCTAAGTGCAAGAGACAACCAACAGGCAGAGATACATGGGGGAGGGTTTGGTCAGCATGTCAGGAGGTGGTCTCCACAAACAAGCAGCCTGACAGATTTTTAAAGAAGATTCATGTCAGGGAGGAGGGATTCTCAGATCCTCAGAAAGACGATTTTCAACTCAATAGGTCTTTTTCTCAGGAGAGAATGGGCAACTGTGACTGTTTCCCCACAGCAGCTTTTAAGTCACGAGTTGTGTAAGATCAATAGTACATTTAAATCTAATTCTGTCCAAGTCAGCATAGAAATAGTGTCTCAGCATATGAAGTCTGTTCATGTAGATGCTTGTAAGTATAGACAAAAGCAGATATGGGTAAACTTATATGTTGTGTTTTGAGAAATCTGGTAAATTCCATACATACCAATGGAGAAATAAGTAAATTTTAAGTTGCCCAAAGTGGATATGGGTAATCTTCATTACACCACATGTAAGAAAAGCCTGAAGGACGCAACAAACACGCTACTGAAAAGGCACTTGGAAGCTTCGCTGGAAGAAGCCACTCTGTACTGGCTGTAAAGGGACGCAATAAGTGAGATTGAATAAGATTTTTATAACTTTAATTTATATGGTGTTTTAGGTACTGTAGAAAACAGAGGGAAAACAGAACTGCACACATTAAGTTTCCTAATTACTTGCATATGCAGACTTGGAAGCTGTGTTTGGCTTGCAGTAAGGTATTATAGTGCTCTGAGAGTGTGCTTGCATGGATGGTGAAAGCCATGTATGGTGATGGATGCTTTCATCCACTACAGGCAGCTACAGGCATGCCGACCTTAAAAATACTGCAGTTGCAACATCTGAATCGTGTTTTTTTGTTAATCAGAAGTATATTTATGCTGCTAGAGTTGAGTGTTCTTCATTCTATGGGGAGCTTTATTGGGCATTTCTTGCAGAAATTCGACATTGACGAAACAATAAAGAAAGTACATCCTGAACAGCATCCTCCCATTCTTCAGTTTAGGGCATTTTGGTATCACAAGACCCCTTAGATGTGTTGTAAAGCAGCAGGCACCCCTTATAATCCAGTCTGGGATGGCTGGTAAGGGGAGCCTGGAGCAGCATAGGCTGCAGCCAACAAGCAGTGTTAATGGTGCTTTGAAGAGGGTCAGGCTCAGCTCCACTCTGAACAGTGCTGCTGTTCCATCAGTCCAGTATCAGTAGATAGAACTTCTGGAGCAACTAGACCTTCCAGGCTTCTACTTGCTGTCTAACCTCCTGCACACAAACAAGATAGCAGAGTGGCCCATGAAGCATTGCTTCCCCGCATCTCTCTGATGCTGAATACTCAGTTCTTAGCAGAGGTTCAGGTGTTGTCATGGAATGGTGGTACTGGCAGCACGGATGCGTGGTCTCCCCCAGACCCACAGACAGGGAGAGCGTTTGTTATAGCTAGCTTCGGCATAGCTTTATTATCTCAGACACTAATGATATCCAGAGAGCCTTTAAAATGTGTCCTTTCTGTTTGCGGAAGTGTTTGCTCACATGAGATGGTCATGGACAGCTGCTTCCTCAGCCTTCAAAGAAGTCATCTGAAGAGCCCTGGAAGGCTTCAGCCTTCCCCCCAATACTTTCTACATCAATTCTAGGTCCTGACATTTATTTTCAAGGCCTTCTGTGAAATTGTCCAAGAATATCTTAGAAAAGCCTCTTTCTTTGCATGTTGATAGTACTGTTCCTCTGAACCCTGGGATAATGAAAGACAAGGCGTTCTCTACCGCAGGGTCATGGCTTCACGGATCACTCTGCTTGAAGACACAAATCTTCTTTCCCTCGCTTTACTGAAGACAGATCTGAAAACAGCAAAGAAAAACCAAGATGGTGAAAGAAAAAAAAAGAGATAAAAAGGAGCACGAGTGAAAAGAGCTAAAGCAGTGAGAGAGAGGGAGTGAGGAAAGAGACAGCTGGAAAATGACAATTAAATCAGTTGTTTTGAAGAAAAAGATTCTACCTTTCCTGAGATGTGGGAACACTGGGCTGCCATGCACTGCTCTGCACTCAGATACTCTGCAGGGAGAGCTTCTGAGCACACGGGGAAAGGAATACAAATGCAGCACAAACAGAAATGCTTATATAGGCGATGTCCCTGCGTACACAGCCTGCCTAGCTCTGTGCAGACACCCAGCCGAGTTATAAGCAAAATAAAGCCTTGTGCCGCAGGGTTCACAGCTGTTTTCTAATAGCATTCACAAAAGCATTTGCCTTGACGGCAGCAGTGATCCATGTGGCATCACACCCCAAATCACGAGACTTTTATGTCATGTCATCTTTAGCCTTTCTTGTGTTTCCAGACGGCAACTTTAAAATGACGTTTTCTCCAGTGCACTGCAGTGGTATTCTCATTCCAAGGGTGTGCCACAGCTCACGGTGAACTGATGGGAAACAACGCCAATATCTGCAGACAGCAGACAGGCCCGCTGTGAGCCCGTGTTAATGGCAGAGAGCAGGGACTGGCAAGGAGAGCAGTATCTTTGCTCCCCTGCACCTTTTGAAGCCCCACAAACCTTTTGTCCAAGACGCTTAGTAGGGCTGTAATCGGATTGTAATTCGCGGAAGTGTCACGGCACTGCTTCAAGTGTCAGTGGCACAAAGGTTTTAAAAAAGGTGGTTAGTCATTGATCAGTTTGTGATACTGGCAAACACTACAGATTAAAGCTAAAACATAAAAGTTAAATAAAGCACACATATCAATCAGCGTTTTACAGTGCCAGTCAAATGGTAGCTCAGCAACTGCCGAGCCTTCGTGCTCTGTCTTCTTCCAACACAGTGCAGCATTTAGTCCTACCAGTAGGCAAAACAATTTGCTAAATGTTCTCTGCATGAAATACTAGCGGTTTTTACAGTTTTTATTTCCCCTGGGGAAGGACCTTTTTTTTTTTTCTGCTATACCATAACATAACCCACCTAAAACTTCTGTCCCTGCCGTGTATATCAAGTAGCCCGTCTGCAAAATCATGGTGCACCCTTGTTCCTCAGCAAGGATTCAGTGGAAAAATGCTTCAGTGAATCGTCCTGTTAGCAAGATCTAGCTTCACCAACTATAATGCACTATACTGAGACAGCACATTCAAGCAGCCACATACGGTCTGTAAGCTGTATTCTCTGATGGACTGAAATAAGAAGCTAAATCTTAACTATTGTTCTGAAATAAATGAGCAAAAGATGTTTTGGAAGGCGCCGCAGTTCACAGTGTTCCACAGAAGGCATTACGTCAGGAGTGTATTGACAAGCGATGCCCCACAGTGCAGCATGAGATACTGGTTGATCACAGCATCGCTGTTGAGCAAAGTGCTTAATCACTTGCTCAGTATATAAATGCATGAAGAGGTTAAAGAGAATTAATAGAGGGCAAGGAAGCACCCAACTTAAAAGGGGGCAAAAGCCTTTGACATTGTAAGCAAGTCAGATTGCTTCAGTATCTGAAAGAATACCAGAATAAATTATCAAATAATCGATTCATAAGCACCTAGAGGATATCAAGGTAATCTAGGACAGCCTGGGTTCATTTGTTAAGAACAAATAATGTCAAAGTAATCTAAATCCCTTTATGACAATGTAACTGCCTAACGGTGAATGGCAAAATAATAGATGTTTACGTCTGGATTTCAGTAAGGATTTCAACAATGTCTCATTTGACCTCCGTCTAAACATATGGCAGGAAAGCAGCGTAAATTAAATCATTATGAAGTAGGAGCACAATCTGAGGAAATTACATTTCTAAGGAGGAGCTCTCAGTAAGCAGTTTGCTGTCAGAAGGGTGGCTAGCATTTCAAAAGGAGCCTCTGTGTAGGACTTTGCTGGTCCTAGTCAAAGACCAGAATTTGGAAGGTTCTCATTCACAAAGAAATGGCTAAAACCTGAGTCAGTAAAGGCAAGCAGCAGCCTTTTCCTTTGTGGTCATTCTTTTTCCTCAGCATAGACAGAGCTCTGTGAGCACTTAAGATATACTACATTAGAAAAAGCGATTTCTTAGAGTCCTTCCAGCCCTGCAGTCCTTACTTTCTATTTACTTAACTGTTTGGCTGAGATGAAATTTTCTCTGCGTAATGTTTTTATTAAACATACTTTTTTTAAGGCTCTTTTCTTTCCAACAGCCATATGTAGCACTTCTTATAACCTTAGTGTTGGGGCACATTAAAAAGATTAATCTTTGGTTGTTGATTTCTCTCTCAAAATGATGCAGCCCTTCTCCTAAACTGGCCAGAGGGGACTTTCTCGTGCACGCCCAGAGGGGACAAAGCCTGCTTGGGCTTCTGAGCTCCTGCACTGCCTGCTCGCATGCAGCTGATGTACTGAGATTGATGCCTTCAAGCTTTGCCTTTGCAATGCTGTGGAAAGAAAGATGGCCAAGAAAATGTTTAATAGATTGTATATAGAAGCTGATATACAAATACAGTATCTCTGGAGGAGGAAATACACTGTTGTTCAGAGTTCTAATCAAACCTTTGTGCAAAGCACAAGACAGAAGGATAAGACAAGAGTCGGAGCAGCCAAAACGGTGGGTCAAAAAGTTTCCAGGGGCAAAGGGATTAAGCACACTTGAAGCAGCAGCTATCAGGTTTTCTGCTGCAGTCAGTCTTAGGGATGAAAGACTGATTCTTGCCTTGGTGTGTGTTCCAGTTCTTGTTGGCAAAACCTGTAGCCACAAACCTATCATTTTGAATGGCATGTGTCACACTGACAGTGAAGACTAAAACGAAGTGTGTGCGCTGGAGCTTGGGACAGCAACAGCAATAACAACTTTTAAAAAAACCCAACCCATATCAAATCCCACAATCAGAATAATGCAAAGATGAATTCATTTCAAAGGGCTGCTCTGTGTCTGACTTGGGGTCATTTCAAATCAGCAGTCACAGCTGTCACAGTCAGCTTCTATAAAACATGAAAGGAGCAGAATAAATCCCTGCATACACACACGCACACATACTTCATGTCACACGCTCATCAGGTATTCAGAGAGAAAAGAGAGATACATGAGTATATGCACATATTTTCCCCTGGACACGAATAAAGAAATGCTAACACCCTTAGAAACAAACGCACGCACATACAGAGTTACTTTCAAATGTTTGATGCTTTTCTATATAGCAGTTTTATTATTTTCCCCCCTAAATAGCCTCTCTGTGACTGCAATGGCTGCAGCTGTCACTGTGTCATCATCCCAGTGCGTATGAGAAGGGCACAAGTCCTGGCTGTCAGAAAGCCCCAAGTCAGCAGCTTTGCAGTTCTGACACCTTCTCCCCAGCCGAATGGGGCCAGTGGGGGCATGCAGGGCCTGGTTCCAGCACAGGGATTCTAGGTGGATGAGAGCTTTGCCTCCTGCTACTGAAGTTCCTGTTGATTTATAAAAGGATGAAAAATCCATATCTCAGATACCTGTGGGCAATATTTGTGATCTAACATGAGGTTCCAAAAGCCATCTCTGCACCTCTTGACAAAGATGGTGAGCTGCCTTTGGGGCAAGGCTTCAAAAAGTTGATGTTCTACCTACGATAAGGGTCATTATTCACTCACTGCAGAGGCTGTTAAAAGATTCAGAAGATTTACTTCAAAAAAACTCTCTCACTACTGAATACAGAGTTGCTTCGATGACTTTACTGATGCACCTAACTGCCAACTCCGATGAGTTAACGTAGGTAAAGGAATGAAACTGGATGTTGCTCAGCTTTGTAGTCCTCTCATTTCCATGGTAACTGGGTTGGGATGGTGGTTCAAGATAGGCAACACTTAATCAGGCTAGGGAGAGGTTTGTGGTGAAGCCCAAGAAGGCAGAGGGGAATCAGTCTGTTTTCTGACCACGCTGTGTTTTCCTGAGTCCAGCACTCCTCTCCTGAAATGATGAAGGACATTTTGTGCTGGGTATAACACAGATCATAGATCCTCGCCAGGTGTACCTCGATCAGTCATGCAACAGATGGTCCAAAGTTGAGTCAAAGCATATTTTTAAGTTCTCTTGAGTTAAAGAACGCAACTGCATTCTAGACAAGATAATTGACCTCACCGTTAAATTCTTTTTGTGTGTTTATCTAAACATGTCTATTGGCTAATTCAAACCACAAAATATTGTTATGCCTTTTTCTTATAAATGGTATAGTCACGTGTGGTCAAAACTCTTTCCTATATGGCCACTTAGAGACTGCAGTCAAGTTACCCCATATAAATACATTGACCATCCCAATTTGTCACAGAGGGATGTTTTTCATCTCTCAAGTTTTGCCTCAGACCTCCTTCCAGATGATCAGTATATTTTCTGAAGTGTAAGTATTTGGTTACCTCTCATAACTGAAATATTTTTTCCAGGTCTCTGCATTCCTGGAGATTGTTCCATTTTGGAAGCTCTTGTGCTAGACATATGACTTCACACCTGCCTATAGTCAGACACACATTGCTCAGAGAAGCCCACCTTACCAAGCTCTCCAGATGGATCTTTATAACTACTGTGTCCCATCATTATTTATTTTCTCTGCCGATTCTTCTGTTATGCACATTGATTCTCTGTTTTTGTTTTAGTTGGTTGATAGAATTATTGAGTAGTTTTGTGCCCAAAACAGATTTATTGTGTGCTCAGTAAAATAACTCTCATAAGATGATGATGGTTCTCTATTTGCAATTACTGTTTTAATGATATGCCAGTTGAGTGGGAATTCAATTTGTTTAACAAGGACAACATTGATTTGTGTAGTTATCATTACCAGTTACTGTACCAACCAAATTCGTGAACTCACAAAAACCAACGTTAAGGTTTTTGGTGGGACAAGATTTTCCATATTGTCATGTTGTTTGGTATCAATCACATCGCCATCTTTTTATACTTCATTGCCTGCAAAACTAATGTGAGGCTAAGCAGCCCAGCAGCCACATAGCACGCTATCTAGCCTTGCAAATATTTGCCCATATAGATTTGTTTTCTCCTGTGTGCTAGAATGTTTGTGTATTCTGAAGCCTCTTACTCAGAAATCAAAATTAAACATTCAGTGTGGCATACACCTTGCCTGACATCAGCTTTATGGGAGTTCATGTAAATTTGTCACCAAGGCATCTTCCGTGGTCTGTGCTGACAGGGCACTTTGCTTGTTTCTGAGCTCTATTTCTGAGATAGGTGTGGTGTAATGCCTTAGAACGAAACGTCCTTTGGGTGCCATTCTGTCTCTTTATTATGAAATGCTTTAGGTGAGCACTTTAGACCATCTTTTGATGTTACACAGTTGAGGTAGTTGAGATGCTTGCTAGCCTCAAAAAGTTCCTCATTCCTTCTCTTAATAGTCTTGTTCACAGAGATGCATAATCATTTGTACTCATGTGATCCAACCACGTGGGCTCTGAATACTTCCTTATCTCGGCATCCAGCTTTTTATCCCATATACTAACACAGATACACTTATAAGTCTTTATGTATACCCCTGCTGAGGTAGTTTGCTGTCCAGACATGGCAATTAATCACATAAGGACAGAACCTGCAGCCTTTGACAGAGTGAAGAAGATTGTATGGTCCTTCATTTGGGACCATTCGTGTAGCAACTAGATGCAGCTCTGTGGTCTGTATTCCTTGTACACCATAGGCTGCACTGCAGTTGCTGTGTCATGACCAAAAAAGACATATTCCTTTACCTTCATTTAAATATCCCTGTGTTAACCAAATACTGTAGCAATGGATTTAATAAAGGATTTTACTGTTTTCCCGAATCTGTATGAGTATAAGCAATGTCCAGTTGGGTCAGACCAACTGCTTCCAGCAGTGCCAGCTGGGTAAAGCACCAAAAAAAGTGGTAGTATACAAATCACATTGCCCTTATTAAACAAATCTGGATCCTTGTGGGCCACTGTGTGGAGGAAGCTACTGAGACAGTTGCCCTCCTTCCTACTGTTGGGATATCTCCTTGTGGTCATTTTGGAAAGCACAGAAACTCTGCAGTTCTTCAAGCTGGTCCTGGAGTCATGAGACTTTCAGGATTCATTAAATGAACACATTTTATCCTCATGACCTTCATAAAAGCCAGAAAATTTGACCCCAGAACAATTTCAGAAACTCAACAGAGAAAAATGACGGTCGCATCAGTATTTCAGAATGTCTCATTATTTTAGTTCCTGACTTTCAGTGCATGAATGCTTAGCAGAGGCAATGTTATGGCTAGTCCCCGAGTGTTTCTGCTTCCCAGCTGTAAAACAGAGTGTAAAATCTGCCTACTTCATAGGGGATTGTCATCATAATTACTTTAAAGAATGTGAGGTGTTCAGAGAGTGAGGAATCCCAACAACCTGATCTAGACGTATATGAAATAAAGAGATTTACATGAAGTAACTGGAACCTCTTCTTAACAGGGAAAGAAATCACAGCCTGAAGAGGTTGTTAGAGCACTGGGAACATGAGAACATCTGAATGTGCCACTACAGGACTGAATACTGAGAGATCAGAAGGATTAAAAGGAAGCTGTTTACAGGACTTTTTCACAGTTGTGGTAATAAGGGAATCACATGAGAGCAGGAGAACTCTGCCCGGTGCTGGAAGACCCAAAGTGGCTGGTCATGTCTTCTTTCAAGTTCCAGTGGCACCACTGGCTGGCTGCGTGGCTTGGAGCACGTCACGCTGTGCTGAGGCATTATCCTGTCCACTGGTGGCACAGGGTAATAGTGGCCCAGACAGCGAGATGTGAGGTTAGAGGCAGGGAGATTAGATTAAACGATGCCTGAAACTTGTAAGCTCTTCATGGGGATATAGTAGAAGATCAAAAATAAGACCATTTTAAGCCATAACATTGGCTAGAAAAATTTAGAAGAACATGTTATTTTAAAAATAGAGTGGATATTGTTGCTTATGGAAGACACAGAAGTGGCACAGGGGCAAGTTGTTCTGATGCAGAGGAATATCACCCTTCAGATCCCTGCAAAGTTAAGTGTCAGTGAGAGATGTCTGGTGGCCACAGGGCAGGGACAGAAACAGCCTTTTTCACTTCCAGCTCTGCAGGGGAGCATCAGACCCGCCCTGGAGACACCAGAGGATGTGTAGAGTTCTCCCTGGGAACCGATGGCAGGATGTGTGGGAGTGGCACAAAGCTGCATCAGTCTGGATATAGGGAAAAATTCCTTTGCCATGAAGGTGGTCAAGCACTGGAACAGGCTTCCTAGAGAGCTGGTTGATGTCCCAGTGTTCAAGAGGCATTTGGATAACGTCCTCAGTAATATGTTTAAACTTTTGTTGGTCTTGAATTGATCAAGCAGTTGGACTTGATCTTTGCAGATCTCTTCTAACTGAACTGTTCCAATTTCTAATTTTCTAGTTTATTTAGCCTTTGATCGTTCCTTGGAAAGCAAGCAGTGCCAGGTATGATGTGACTTTTGGAACATGGGAACAATGGGAACTGTAATGGGAACTACACTGAGAACAAATAATGTGTTTTACCTCAGCCAACGGGGAGAAGTTGTGTGGTCTCTGCTGGCCTGGGCAGGATCAGGGCAGACAACACATGCTGGAAAGCATAGCAAGGACACTGCAGAGTGCCTGCAGTACACTGTAAAGGTACTTAAGCAAACCTGGTTGTTGCCAGATAATTCAGTTAGCTACCTCGGTGATACACAGCCATTACAGGTCTGGATTCCTGAGCAGCTTTCCTCTGCCTGTGACACACTTGCTTCTTTGTTCCCTCCATTCCCATTGTTGCCATCTGATGTTTAATATTTAAACTTTGCGTTCCCTGGGCAGGGCCCATTCTTTTCATCTGTGTTTGCACACTGGCTAAGATGGCGAGGTACTGGTCCATGACCAGGACTACTGGGTACTATGCTAATGATTATAATGGCAGTAATTAATAATGCTTTGTTCTTTGATCTCTGGGCTTGCCGAGGCAGTCAGCTGCTGCAATTGTTATTTGCCCTAGGGCTAAGCATGTAGTCAGGTTGTTTCTTTGGCTATCTGACAGTTTGATCTCTGTGCCCCCTCCTATGTACTGCTCCTACCTTCAGACTGGCAGACTAAAGGCTCCTAAGATGATTTTGAGGGCAATTGGCCAGGTTGCATTTGGATCCGCTCCTTCCATTGGGAATAGCTTGTGTTCTCCTGTGGGCTCCGCTGTTCTCAGTACTTGCACCAGCTCCACAAAGAGGTGTCCGCACTGCTCTGCTCTGCTGCTGCCTTGTCACGACATAGCAGTGATTTCTACACAGATAAATACATGAATTATTCATGGAGTGCTTTTACTTCCAAGTGCTTATATCCATACACAGCTTCTATTGGTTGACTGGAGATTTCAGGGAGAGAAATCAGAAGCAAGAGATATCTTAAAATATGAATGACTAACCTGAACATCTCAGGAGAGCCAAGGAAGAAATCGGAGAGTATAAAACAGTATAGATTCATTTATCATGACACATAAATCATACATGTACATGTACGGCTTCTGGGTGCACAACCAGGGAAAGTTGTGTGTCAGTCCTGGAAATGTTGATGGAGATGGCATGAGTGCCCTGTGCAGACATAACAGACAGACAGAACCCGAGCAAGTTCCTTCTCCCTTTACATCTTGTTTCCCTAACAACAGATCATGAAAATGCTAGCTGCACTGAGAATGGGTGGATTATTTGCCTTTTCCCTCTCCTCTTTTTCATTTTAAAAATCATTCTAAGCTCATTACTTGTCCCTCACAAACTGGAAAGGCTCTGACCTGGCCTGCTAGGTAGCTGAATGGTATCCTTAACCAGCTTTGCCACTGAGGGCTGAGCGGAGTGACTGGGAAAAGCCAGCTAAAGACAGCGTGGATAGCTGGGGTCCTAAAGAGAGGCTAGAGATAGCTGTGGCCTCTTCTCCCCGGCAAGATCTCTAAGACTTTCACTAGGAGTGGTGTTGTACCATCATCCTGGAAGGCTTCTGCAGCTGCAATACTGTTCAGAACCCCTTATACCAGAATGCCACTGGGAAGCAGACTGTGAGGAGGTAGGTGTCTGGAGAAATGGCTAGGAGAACCCTCCTAGCCTTTATTCCAGGCTCTGTCAGAATCCAGGCCACCAGAACAGCCTAAATACTGCTCAGGTCTAAAGGGGAAACTAAAACAGTCCCTTTGGAAGGGTTGGACTAAAGCAGCAAAGATGGAAACTTCATTCCTTCAATGCTGGAGAGGCAGGAGTAGACATGCAAGGGCGTTAGAATAGGGCAAGAGAGCTAATCCAGCTTTTGGTGACCTGCCTAAGCAAACAGCTTCAACAGAGATCTCAGAAGTGGGGTATTTGTTCTTGTGTGAGAACCAGCTCAGAGGTATGGTTATTATCATCTGCTGAATTGGACAGAGCATGGTGGAAAGTAAAGACTGATCTCTTCTAGCTGGAGTATGTGACCTATCTAAAAATGATTGATTTTTCCTGAAGACTTGCTGAGTTTTCCGGGTTATTCAACAAGACTTCGGCTGCAGTAGCGGAAAGGACAGAAGTACTATTGCAGCAAACCCATCTGTTCATCTTGGAATTTCAGAGTAGGTCATATTTGACACTACTCTTCGATTTTCTTGTGAGGTCTTTTGAGGCATTTGCAGGTACTTTCTTACATCCAGGTCCCATTTTGCCTGGGGAAAAGGTTTCAGGCAGTGAAGGCAATCAAAGGTTTCCTTTCTGAATTTTCATACTCCCATCCCCTCCTCTTGGCAAAGCAATCAGTACCTCTAGCAGTGGATGCAGCGTTTGCTTTGCAGATGAACTGTGGGAAGAGAGCTGAGGCCCAAACATCTCACCCTGCCAGATCCTTGCTGGCTGGACTCCTTATGTCTGCAAAAGAAGGAAGATCAACATAAAACATCTGAAAAGCAGAACTTGGAACAGTCAACTTCTTCTGAATGCTAAACTCCAGGGAGTTTCTTTTCCAAGCAAGATGGGGCAGCACAGGGAAGAGCTAGAAGTCTTAAGTTCCATTTTATTAGTGCATTAGCAAGAATCATCCATTAGCTCATTCTCATCTTGCTGCTTCGCTTAATGGGTTTCAGATACACTCTGATGTCTACCCTGAGACTAACTCTGACCCCTCCTGATCTCTAGCCTGTCCTCCAGATCTGCTGCTTGCAGCTGGGAACAGAGCGAGGTCTTCCTGCAACCCTGGAAGAACTGAACTATCCAGATGCATTCAAATGCTAGTAGGCAAATGTCTTAAAAGGGCAGAATAATCCTGATGCGGGGTTACACCATCTCGTGCAGAGCTGTTCATTCTTGCGCTAGATTGATGTTTCACTCCCGTTCTCTTTTGTCTGATGCAGCGTTCAAAGTCCTTCCCTTTTCATCAAGGGGCTGTGGTATTTATTATGAACACTCAGACTAACTGCTTAGGAGGCAGTTAATGAGCATGTAGTAAACAAGCAAGAGCCTGTGTAAGCAAGAAATGAAGATAATTCTTTATTCACCTCGACCACAGAATCCCGAGTCTCTGAAATCTTGGCAATCCCCAGACTCGGGGTTCCTCCTTCCACCAGGATGAGACATTAGCTAGTGTATCGAGCAATTACATAGGGTATTTTTTCTGCAGAGCCGTGACATCATGCCTGGCAGCTCCCCAAGGCACCAGATCTAATTACCTGAGTCACCAGCAAAGGGAAATTGCCAAGGGGCTGTCACTGAATTCAGCTCTGGTGAATGCAAGAGCTGAAAAAGCCAAGTGAAATGGCTGACAGCAGACAGGGGGAGGGAAAGGGGAGGAAAGGAGCAGCAGCAGTTCCTTGTCAGAGGGATGGGAGGAGAACTGGATGCAGAAAGGAAGAAAGAAATCCAAGGAGAAGCAGATAGGAAAGAACCATAGGGGAAATTCTGAGGGGAATTTCCAAGCATTCCCCACGTCCCAGATAGTAAATTATCAGAGCCACTAGATTGATATAGGTCAAGTGCTTTCTGGTATACAATTTAAAAATTAATCACTGTAGGTGGAACCGATGCCCTTTTCTTTCGTGATCCCATCTGGAACCTAGGTTTCTAATTTGCTGCGTTTTTCAGCTTTCTGCTAAAGCTGTTTTCAAGGACTGAGAAACTGACCTTGGTGCTTGCCATTCCCTGCCCTGGGTTGTTCCTCTTTGCAGCTGCAATATCTTCCTCGCCTGGAGGAGTTTGCGAGGAGTACAAGGTTCCTCTGGAACAGGCACGTGGAGCCTTGTTTTCATAACCCGGCCTCTGGAGGCTCCCGTTAATTACTTCACCAGAATTCTTATATATGGCAGCAAAATGAAATTCCCCCAGTGTGGGGACGAAATATAGGCCTCTGTTGCCTAAGGAACCAGCTCCGAGGTGGTGACTTTAACTCACAGACAAGCCGATCCTGATATCAAAACTCTGGCATAAATAGGTGCTGTGCACAGATCACGTCTACAAAACCTCAGATATTCACAAGGAGGATTTCACTTGCTTGTGGCATAAACAGTTACAGGCAGAGAAGGAGACTTTATGTGCTGTGCATAGGCAACACGCACAAACAGAATTAGAGAGGAACACGAGTGCACACACGGATGGAGCAGGTAAGAGGAGCAAGCAGAGTCCATGAGCCACAGAAACACACTGCGCACAAACGTGTGTGGAAGTACCGTGCACACACAAAAGCTATTAAGATGTAGATGCAGCCTCATTAATCTGGGATGTTTTACAAACCTTATTCCCTAGCTTTCATAGGGGATTTAGGTGATAAATGAGGCCATTTTGAGATCTGGCAAAATGCCGCCTTCCTCAAAGCATACGATGGAATAAAATTCTTATATAATGTGTAAAGCACCAGGGGGAGGGGGCCTCACCAGTAGGGAACACGTGTCGCATGTAAACTATGGGCTTTATCTCTGCTGCTGTGCGGTTGTGTGAGTCTGTGGTGTGCCTGTGCTGTGGGGTTACAGCCGTGGCTGTCTGAACTGATCTGTGTGTTGCATAGGGAGAGAAGGGACCTGTGAATGTGGATCTCTTACCTGCCCCCATCCCCAGGTTGGAAAACTTGAAGTGGGTGACCTCCAGGGTCTACTACAAAGGTTATGGGTTAAGCAGGAATAAGGGCCTTAATTTATCATGGGTGGGTTGGGGAGTTGTCTAGCAATAGAGATACCCTGTCAGCATCGTGACCTTTGGTTTGTTTTTGTGAACTTCTACAACCAGCACCCCAGAGGTTTAGCAGAAATGTGAGGTACGAGCAGATACGTGGGTACCTGTATTATATTACTGTCACGTTCAGCAACTGTAGAACCATGTGCTAAAAACATTTACGTTATCTCTTTTCCTCTCCCCTCTCTTCCTCCATTAATTCCCAGAGCTCTGGGCACTAAGGGATGTAGCATTTAGTCTTACTGAGGATTCCCTCTGCCTTCTCACGCACTCATGCAGCTTTGAATGGGTGCTACTGACAAAGAGGATGTTCCACTAGCCAGTGCTGCTTGATCTCCTACAGATTCACATCCTTCTCCTGAAACCGTGCAGTATCCTTGTGACCTGTACATCTCTACTACACCCCATTTGGGCATGAAACTGCAGGCCTGTGTGCTGTCTGGGCACCAATGTGGTGTCTGCCCTCCTGCCTCTCTGTGCACACACTCATGTGGGCTGCATTGGTTTATCCAGCCATTCCTTTTCGTAAAATGCTGCCTGAGATTTTGTCTGAGATTTCACTGCCTGCAAATGCTGCAGATTGGGCTGCAGCTCATCACAGGGTTAAAAAGGTATCAAGGGAGAGAGGCGTGCAGGAAGCACAACCACATCAGCTTTCTTTCCTTGGGAGAGCAGTCTAAAGAGGAATATTTTCTTCTCTCACTGAGCAGAATTTACCTGACTAAGACTGCAGATAGGCAAGATTCAGACCTGAATCACTACAGTCTTACTGTTGGATATCTCCCTGAAGAGTGAAAAAATGACAACTTTATCCTTCTGGAAAGCTATTGCCAAGGAATTATGATGGGTGAGAGAGCTGATTTATTTCTGTAAGATTACCTGCCCCCACCTCACTTTCTGATAATCATTTCCATGTCTGAAGTAACTGACCTGTGTAATACAGCAGTCTGACTTCCCTCCTCCTCCCCGGGCATGCTATCTGAGCTGGATCTGTGGAGTGCATTTGCAGAACAAGGTACACACAAGCTCCCTTTCTCTGGGTGAATCCAGGTTAACCACTGCTGCTAGAGAAACGCAGCCCATGGGCCTCTGCCCAAATGGTCACCCACTTCCAAGGAGCTCATGCTGTCTCTGTGCAAACCAAGCTAGCAGGAACCCAGATACAAAGCTGACATCAGGGCTCCCACATTACACTCAGACAGAAGTATGCTTGCCTGCAGCCTCAGCCCTAAGGAAGGAAGCACAACACTGGTGCGGTGTGAATGCACCAGGACACCACACTGTGTGGTGAGCTGAGTATACACAGAGCGGCTGCCTGGGTGTGCAGGGTGACAGCTCAGGGCAAACTGACCCACCAGCTCTAGAAGGATCACGCTACAGCACAGAGCTCCTAAACCATGGCACGTGGGCTGTGGGAGCTGCACGGCTGCCACAGCACGGAGCTCACCTCGCAGGGCTGTACTGTGCTTCTTTTGTCACACTGAGGCTGGGTTTGTTTTGCATTAGAGGATGCTCATCACATGTCACCTCATTTGAATTCAGTGCCCCAGCACAGCGGCGTCTGGGTCCTGAGCAGGTCCTTGAGGCGTCGCTGCCGCAACAACAATGCCAATAATGATAATAACACAAGGGGAAGATCACAAGTGCAGCTCAGAGTACTTGCTTCTAGCCTTCAATGGATCAATACTGTGACCTTCAAAGTCAGGGTATATTTATCTACTGAAGATCTTTGTAATACTTATTTGGAATTTTAATGTATTTTCACACTGGTCCTCTGCAGCTTTAGCAATTAGGTTGCGGCAGCAGGGTATCGGCACAGTTTGGCTGCTGGAGAGATTCAAAACAGCTTCTGTAAAGGCTTCAGAAAGCTTTGCACTGCTTCTAAAATGGCCGCTCTGTAACATACATATCAAGGAAGGTCCAAATAACAGTAGGTGGTTAGGGATCCACAGTGGTTCGCTGACAGCAGGGGTATGTGTGGCTGCACAGATCCACACAGCACAAGGGCAGCCCCAGCTTACATGCGGCCCTGCTGGTCTCAGAGCAGCACGTCGACCCTGCAAATCCCTGTATCTGTTGCACAGCCCCAGCAGGCTGGCCCAGTTTGGCCATGCCTCCACGGATTCCCCATAGCAGGGCTGGGGTGCAGGGCACTGTGCGTGGGGCTCAGCCTGACTGCCCCTGACAGCTTGGCACAGGCTGCATCTCCAGGGCACCTGCTCAGCACACAGAGCGGCTCTGGAGGCTCATGTCTTACATTTTAGAGATAGGTACTGTGGTCTCAAGGGGAGGACAAAATGGCCGTTGCAGGTATTTGCATATATCCCTATTTATACATAGCATTTTAGGCACTGGTGCTGTGCAGCGCAACCTGTGCGTGCATAACTGGAGCCTGCTTTAAGCTTCAGTGCACACAGCAGCACGCACTTCGCCTTTTCTCCTTTACAGCCATGCTCATTCCTGACTCGGCACTGCCAGCGGTGCGTTCCCACAGGCCATGGGGTTTCCCAGCCGAGCCCCTGGCTCCGCAGCGTCCGAGGAGCCGAACCCTGACTCGAGCCTCCTGCTGCCGGCGGGCAGTGGGGCGGCTGCAGCACAGCTTCTCGTGAAAAGTCCCCCTGAGCTGTTGCAGCCCAAGCAGGAGGTGTTCCCAGCGCCGCCCCCCTCCTCGTGCCCTGGGCTCACACGGGGCTTTCTGCGGCAGGCACAGGGCCACCACAGCAGGCAGATGTTCAGCGTTGCATACACAGCCTCCCTCCTCCTTTTGGAAGATGCAGAGCACGTGCCCGTGGCTGGGTCTGCAGTGTTCCCAGGAAGGCGGCGTGCACGGGTGAGGAGATGGGGAGGGAGCAGATCACAAGGAAAAATTGCCTTTCTGCCATGCAAAATCTGTCGTCCTTCTTCCTCCCTTCCCACCCTCCCCCCTTCCTTCATATTTTGATTTCTCCACATCTGTGCAGAATTGCAGGCACTTGGGGCTCCCAGGAGATAGCGTCATTTTTTGTGTTAGAGATGCTTATTGAATTTGACAAACGATGATTTATGACAGGGCAACCCACACAGGGTGTGGGGGGGAATCTCAGCTCCTCGTCACGGCCCAGGGATCCGCTTCGCTCCTGCCCCAGCTCCCCGCCCGCCTCTCATTGGACTTCCACACAGATGAGACTTGACAGATGCTGAGAGCGTGTAGTGCGGCTGAGCGGGGCTGCGGGAGATACAGCAATGGAAACAAAAGGAGCAGAGTGCAGGGCTGACCCCTCACTGCCTCTGCCTTTAACCTGTGACCACACCTCTAGCACCTAGCTGGACTCTCAGAGGAATAAATTAGCTTCAGCTGCCTTGGTAGCCTGGGTTTGAATCCAGCTTTGCTGAATTTTCTGCACAGTCATGACAGTCTACATTCAGGTTTTAGGCCTCGTTTGCTGTCTTCTGGGCTAATGGAGGGCTGGATCTACTGCGTGGAATGTATCCAGTGCTGCAGCAGTCCTTCTTTGCTACTGTCTCCTCTGGCTACCCTGCTCCCCTGGCACACCTTTGCCCTCCAGCACGCTTGCTGCTCTGGTTCTGCACCCCCCCAGCTCTGTCTTGCTGCAGATGCAGAGAGCCAAGCAAGGCAGGACGTGGCTTTGTGCTGCATAGTGCACTGGAATGGCTTCTGATCTTGGAATCCTGGCAAACCAGCCCTGGGCAGAGCCAGTGTGTCTGTTTGAGGACCACACTCCTAGAGCCGTGAAGGCGAGGAGCTACAGTGCAAAGACACCTGAGAATTTGGGCCCAGATCCTGCTGGATGTAGCAGGGCCCATGAAGCCCAGCTTAGCACCGACCCAGCCAGACATGGTGGGTACTTTAAAGCCAAGCAGGTGCCTTCCCTGTGCTGTGAGCACTGCGGGGCTCCTCGGGCCCAGGCACTATAGAGATGAAGGAAAGACAGCTCATGCCTGGCACTGTGCCCTGGCTAGCAAACCCTCCCAAACCAGAGTGCTGGGAAGCGTGATGTGCAGACGCTCAAGCGCTGCTCTGGCTGGGCTTTTGCGTGGCAGCTGGGTATCCCTGCCGCACATTCCCCACACATCCTGTGGGCCCCACACTCACGAGGCTTTCCATGTCTGATGGATATCCCAGCCCCCTCACCCTGGGTCATGCAAACCTGGCATAGAGCGCTCGTCCCTGCACCCCCTCCCCCATGACAGCGGTGTGGGGTGGGGTAGGAAGGACTATGGGGAGGCCCTGCTCTGCTGGCAGGGAGCCGGCCTGCTAGGGGAGGCTGGGCAGCACATGGCCACTCCAGATGGAAGCCATTAGCCAGGAATGTCTGTGATGTGGTCTGCAGCAGTGTAAACAAGAGCTATGAATTATCCAGCACCTTGTAAGCAGGGCTGGAAAGGATCCCCTGCTATCTTCACCTTCCCTCCCTCTTTTCCTATCTCCCTCCTTCTTTTCACCTCCTCTCTCTTGACTCCGCATGTTACTGTAGACGTTTCTTTATTTCCATGTATGATTAAGCAAGGACGCACTTTCTCCAGTGCTTCTGCTTTAAACCTGTGACGCTGTTCAGGAAAGTGAGAGCTGGAGAGGGGCTCAGCCCCCCCAAAGCACCCCTGAGCTCAGCCAGCCCCCAGCCGAGCCAGCACGCTGCTCGCCTTGCAGGGAGCTACCTCTCAAGTGCTCCTGCCTGCAGTAGCTCCCTCCCAGTGCCCTGCCTGTAGCTCTGACTCCCTTGTCTGGTCTCTGTGCCTCTGCTACTGTCCCTGATGAAGGGGTACTTCAGCAGGCTGATGAATGTCCAGAATGACCCTATATTCAGTCACGGAGGTTGAAACACAGCTTACAAAAATGCTCATGAAGTATCCCATCTCCTTCAGGCTCCAAGATTCTGCCTGAATCCTCTGAAGCAGAGGAAAGGGCTGAGGAGCTGGTGGCTGGGCAGAGGTCTCCTTTTCTTGGCAGGTGCTGATGGAGTGGCTGAACTGGCCATGTTGGGTGCTCCTCTCTGTTAACTGCTGCTTCCCAAGACAGCAAAATTGAACCGTAGATTTATGTTTCTGCATCTCAGTGATCCCATCTTGAAGCTCAAGAAACTATAAATACTAGGATCTTTTCACTTCTTATTGAAATGTAGCTATTTCTGTCAAGGAAGGAGGAAGTTATTTAACAGAGCACTGCAATGCTGTGTAACATCTGAAGTAGCAGCATGATGCATCCAACCACGTGTGATAAGGAAAATTTAGGAAGCAAAATGAAATTGCTCAAATTGAAATACAAATTAATAGCCCAATTCTCAAATAGGGCCATGCGTTCTTTCAGGACCAGGAAAGGAATTTCATTTTTATAAACAAGGTGTCTTCCGGCTATGCCGTGCCTCCTGCAGCCCTGTCTGTGGGATCTCGCCCCACTGCCCGCTGCCCTCACTGCACTCCCTCCTGCAGCATCTGCTGCCTCACTGTCCTCCAAGTAGGTGTCACCCATCAGACACCTGTGTCTGAGCCCCAGTGGGAACGCTGTCAGAGATTAGACAGCTTCAAAGCAAATGTCACCAGTGACTGCACATCTGTTCCAGCAATAGCGAATTAGGAGTTTGTTTCATTTTAACCAGCCAAGTGCAGAATATCTCCATGGCAGAGTCGCTGTAGCTCCCCGGCCCCTGTGTTGGGGTGGATGTAATCTCCCCAGGATGTTGTTTGGGGTATGGTGGGCCCCCCGCAGCGATGCACATCCCAGGAAGCAATGCAGCTTGGTGGCAAAATGGCTTTTGATGTAATCTGATATGGATGGCAGTACCTCAGAAAGCAGATGTCAGGAGAAATAAGCCCTGGCCAGCTGGACTGGTGCACAAGTTAGACAGCAGCCTAATGTCTGTTCCCTACCACCTCCAGGAGGGTGTCTCTGCTAATAGGGCTTCTTCCTGTCAACAGCCGTTCTCAGTTTCTTGAGCAGCAATGAAGCTGAACAGCTTTGGGGAAAAAATGTAGAGGAGAGTGGGCAGCAGTCCAGACCTTTCCCAGGGCTGTTGTGAGTGCATCAAGAAGTTTCATGTTCTGGGGTTGCTCCCCGGGTCCAAGAAAATTTCTGTCACTGCATCCTGCAGCATGACCCTGGCCAGGTGGGTTGCCGGCATTCTGTCCTCTGAGGCTTCACCAGCTGGGCGCTGCTAGGACAAGAATCACAAACAGACATTCCCACTCGATCTGGTAACCCCGTGCTCATGTTTTCAGAGATTTTAGGGACAAAGCAGATCATCTTCTCTGGCTTTTTACATAATGCGAGCCCTGATTTTAATTCAATTGGGACATACCCTATTCGTTTTCACTTTCAAAGATAATAAGGATGAAGTCTGTCTTTGCACAGTGCTAGTATTTAAAGCTGGAGGAGCCCTAATTGGTCTCATTTCACGTGTCTCCGGGGGACCGGCAGGGCATCGTTTCCTTTATGAAGTGCAGCTGTAACTTCTAAATGATTCAAAAGATGGCATTTCCACTGCTTTCCTGGAAAAAACTTCTGCTTCTGCAAAAAGATCTTTCTTAGTTTTTCCACTATTCCTGGTATTAGCTGTGCAAGTACAATAATTAAAACATCAGAAAGTGTTTTCACCCTACAAGACACTGCCAGCTTTGTTTGCGTAGACTCTCAAGGTTTCGTACAGCTTTTGCTTGCCTCCAAACCCACCTCAGTCTTACTTTACAGTGTCCTTTCAGGAATAAAATGCCCACATCTGTGAGTCCAACACTTTCCTCCCTCGGCCCTCCGGCAGGGCGTGCCAGCAGCCAGCCCTGCGCCCAGCCCCACGCCTGCCTGCACCCAGCCCCGCTGCCCTGGCAGCCAGCAGCTGCTGCCGCCCGCTGGGTGCATCAGTGCCAGAGGTACGGTCTCCATAGCAACGCAGCTTTTTGTTTTTCTGAGGAACACTTTCAAAGAAGAGACAAAGCACATCTGGAGCTGCAGCAGCAGTTGTCCCCCCCACCCAGCCTGCAGAGCCAGCAAGAGCCGGTGCCTTGGATTTTGTAGGCTCAGGGCTGGATGTACAAGGAGAAAGGAGGGGAGCGTGTGGGATGCGGGACAGAGGTGCAGTGCAGGAAGGATCATTATTTGCTTTTGGGGTGTTTGGGTTCCTTTGCTTGACTACTGTCATACAATGGGCTTCACAATGGAATCCCTCAGCCTCATCCGCCTGCTGTGTGTTCTCTGCCTGCTGTATGCTTTACTGAACGTTTTAGCAGGACTAGGTTTTATCTCCCTCATTTGTAAGCCAGAGTAAGTGTCCCTACCTCAAGTGCATGTCTTAGAGGGTAGAGACCAACAACCTGATCTGTCATGGTCAGTGCTTGGAAAAGGTTCTTTAGGTATGGCATTATTTTCATTTTCAATGTCTAGTGCAAGCAGCAAGCATGTTGCTGCTGTTATCTGCTGCGTGATAAAGCCTCTCACTGCAGCACTGTGAACCCATAAGGTATCACTCAGGAGAGCTGCTTCTGCCATGGTACCATACATAGCCCATGCTGGACTGTACTCATCTCCTTTAGTTTCTTTGACTCCTTATGGCATCGCCCATCGGGTAATTTTTTGCTCTGTTCTCAAAAAGGCAGAGCAGATTATTCTTTTCCTTCTTTTTCTCTTTCCAGCTTCTGTTGCCTGCAGCCATTTTAGCAGACAATTTAGAAAGGAGGTGATAGTGGCTGGATGCATCCGTCACAGGAAAAGGCAGAGGAATCAGGCTGTGTGCCATCAACCTCTAACTTCAGCAGGCGGGATGTGGGAAAAAGCAAAGCCCAAGCCCAGCCAAATAAAGCTGGCCTGCAAAAGACCTTCATTCCTGAGGAATTTTTGAATTAAATACTGGCTAGAGCTGGCCAGATTCCACTGAAAATGACTGTCAACTGGATTTAAAAAACAGGCTTTCATGTATATGTTTTTAATGTTGTTTCCCATTGTCTGTTGATTTCCCCATGGACACTGGGAAATTAGATCTTTTGCTCAACACTTTTGTTCCTTCTTACTTGGCAAATGGGGATTTCCAAATGTGACTTGGAGCAGAATGGCTGGCCGTGCAGTGGCTGAGTGGTCAGTAGGAGGAGATGGTCCCCAACCTCCTTGGGCACTTGAAAGCACTCTCTTCTTTATCTGGATGCTTGTGACTGGAAGGGAGTGCCTATGGCACTCGTCCTGTTGTAGTATAATACTGGAGCCCTACTGCCCTTCACATGGGCCAAACCAGTCCTGACTTCACTGAACTTCCACTGTAAATAGGGGTTCATATCTTAACTTCGCCCTAAGAATGCCATTTTCGGTGTACAGCGGTAGCCACAGATTACGGAATTGTTTTGGTAACTACCTACTTCAAACGTTGGGCTAGGAAATGAGAATTAGTCCCTCCTGGGGACACAATGCCCTTATTACACTGTATTGAAAGAACTCACATTTCTTTGGAAAAAAAATGGAACAACTAAAGCCACCTGAATCCCTCTGTCTGGAAGAAAGCCTGACAGAGACTTGGAAAGGGCAACTACAGTATTCCTTGAAATTACTGAAAGCAAATGGTAATGAGGAACAGCTGGAAAGAATGAAATCTTCCACATGTCTGTATGTGCCATCTACATTGACCCAGATTGTATGCCTATGGCCAGAAAGTAAAAACAGATCCCTTACAAGCATCCTTGCATTCCATACCGTTGTTACACTGTGGATTCATTTTTAATGGTACCCAGAAGTGCCATGAGAAGCACAAAAGGATGCATCTGAACGGGACATGTCTGCCACTGTTGGTGTTACTGCATCACTTAAGAGATCCCAGAGTAAACTTCTGCCCTCAGACTTAACCTCTTGTCAGGGTCAGTAGCGCACAGTACTGTTACTCAACCATTTCTGTGATATTGTAGGTCTTGAGTGCTGTTGGTTGTCTTCCATCTGTGTCACTGCTTGATGTAATAGTAGGTGAGAAGCATGTCCCCCTAGATTTGGCTGGCAAAGATAAATAATCTTCCACAGCCCAGCATGGTATGAGAGGATCTACAGGGCAAATCTGAATCCCTCCTGATATCTCACTAGCACAGCTTTTGCTGAGCAGTCCTGGCCATAAACCTCCTTTCCTTGGTGAAGGCACCTCCGTTGTCACCTGCTGTGATCTGCTGATTTCATTTCAACAACTTGGGTTTAAGTGAGCAAACAAGGAGGAAAAGTGAGGAAGGGCTGACAGCATTACCCACAGCGCCATAATGTTCTGCCTGTGGGAAAACCAGGCGTCTAATGATGCCTAATATCTGAATAAGTGTTGTTGTTGTTGTTTTTCTCTTTCCAAAATCTCTTGGTACATAAACTGTTCCCTGGGATGTGGAATAAAGCGTAAAGTCATTGGTAGCTACAGTTTCTCCCCTGGAGAAAGAGAGACAAACATAGAAATATCATTTCTTTGAGTTTGTCTCACTTGCCATGCCAGGTATTTCTCAAAATATGGGAAGTCAGAAACCTTAGTGACTTTACTGCCTTTAAATCACAAGTCACTACCTAATTAATAGAGACCCCATGGCAAAAGGTGATCTGAGAAGCAGTTTGAAGGAAGTCTGCTTCATGGTATCCTCCCTATGGCAAGGAGGACATGTATTGATTCTTCCAGAAGGAGAGAAAGGGGGAAGTGAAGCCATTCAGAGGACCGTGGGCAGTACAATAAGGCCGAACCTTCCTGGTGGGGGTGAGAGAAAAGCTGATCTTTCACATACCAAAACAGTTTTTCCTTATCCAAGACATAAGTATGTGTCTGATATTTTATTATGTCTTTGAGTACCTAATCTGGGCTCTGAGGAAGAGGGAGACCATGGTTATGATTACATTATTTTTGGTTTTCAGGGTAGTAGGGAGTGGCATTAGATGGCTGTTTTGGAGCTTATCCTTCATTCTCAACATCCTGACTTGTAGGACAGTACTGGGAAACAGCTGCTGAGTGTAGAGAAGTCAGTGTCAGGGCACAGTGTGGGCTGCTGTCTCCCTGAAGGCTGGGGTGTAGGGGCCAGGGGGAGCATGGGGCAGGCAGAGCCCCTCCCACCACCCAGCCAGGAGCAGGGCAGCTGGGGAGCAGCCCTGGGCATTGGGCACCTCCATATGGATGGTGGAAGACTGAGGGTGGGCAGGCATGGCAAGGCTATGGCAGCTGGAGACTGGTGTCCTGTGGCATCTCTGGCGAAGGGACTGATGGCCCTTTGGGCTGAAATGGGGTCCTGGCCATGGGCAGGGTAGGTGGAGCACCAGCTGAGGGGATCAGGGCCCCGTTTATAACAGCATCAGGATCCTCTGCCTGGTCTGAGGTTGTCAAGTGCCTGGGACTGGACCTCGGCGCTCGGAGAATGCTCCCACTCTCCTTTATGCTGAGTGAGTTTGGTACGAGCTAGTTAATTACATTTAAATCTTTCATGCACCACAAAATGTACTCTTGGCACCTTTTCAGTGGAGAGAGCTACTGGTGACGCTTGTACAGCACCAAGCAGAATCACAAAGTTGCTCAAAGTAGATGGGAGAGCTGATTTGGATCAGGAAAGAAATGTAGCAATGTTAGGTGCATGCATTTAAAAGAGAGGGTAAGTAGTCCAGTGAGAGAGCTATATGAACGCGACTATATTGCTTTTAGAAGTAGGGCTGATTTAGATCTCTCTTAACTGCTTAATATGGTGGACATCCCTCAGAGGCTTCAGTTTACACTTTTAGCTGCACACTCCCCTAGGCTGCTTTAAAGTGCTTCTGACACAGAAGAAATATTCCCTCCTGAGTCACTCCCTTCACTGCAGAGTGCCACAACCTCGAGCCCTATGTGGAGACACTGAAGACCAGCACAGACTCTTTAGCAACATCCCCCCACTGAATCAGAAATTGTGTGTGACAGTTCCAGAGCTCCAAAAGATGTAGCCCTAACTATATTCAGCCCAGGCCATGCACACTGTCTGTGTTTTCCACTGTCTTCTGCCCAGGGTACCGTGTGTGTGAAATTGTTCAGCCTCTTGTTTTGACTGGAGGAGGCCTAGCCATTTGCAAGCTAAGAATAGCCTAGATATAACTGTCAACAGAAAAAAATATATATATACGTACATAAAAAAATTAACTGCTAGCAAAAGAATGTAAAAAATGGAGCATGTCAGGAAAATATTTTGGCATTTCGTTGGTACAAATACCCAGGCTCCCTAACCACTTTCAATACATAATCTAGATTTACTGCCTTTTTGAGATGGCTGAAGTGGGAGATTCTTTAAAGCTTGACAAGACTGACCATAAGCATGAATCGTACAAATCCAGAGTTACAATTTTATGGCCTGTGTGAACACTTTTAACTGTGTGCTTTTGAGATTTATTGAGGTTCTCTATGTTTGAAGCGTTTTTGTGAAGAAAATGAGAATGTCAGTTAAAAACATGAAAATTACCCATAAATTCTCTTCATTTTTGAGAGGTCAAAGGGAAAAAACTGTTGGCTTTCATCTCCCCCTCCCCCCCCAAAAAAAAGAGCAAAAATTCCCCCTCAAAGAAAAATCAATATTTTTTTCCTCATCTTCTCTCCTGTTTTTTAAATTTGATTCAACTTGATGAAGGTTACCGGGCCAAAACTGTAGACCTGGAGGATGAAAAATGTCTGAGCTTCACAGACCAGGAAAATGCAAGTAGCGACAGAACAAACTTCCCGTGTGTGCTGCTCCCCATTGGCACTGCTTTCATTCATGCAGTTCTCTGCTTCCTAGGCTACAGCATGGAGTTAGCTAGGAGTTGGATGGAAACCCTGCACGTGATTTCAAGGGAGCCCTGTAACAGCCGTCACCTTTCAGCCACATCACGAAGACCTGAGCTGATGACTTAAATAGAAGCTACATCTACGTCCTCCCAGTGCAAGGAACCATATTTCAGACCCGACTCAGCCTATCACCTCCCACCCTCTCTGTCTCAGATTCTTGCTG
This sequence comes from Pavo muticus, assembly GCA_016647715.1. Classification (NCBI taxonomy): domain Eukaryota; kingdom Metazoa; phylum Chordata; class Aves; order Galliformes; family Phasianidae; genus Pavo; species Pavo muticus. The sequence goes on from JACDJE010000138.1 coordinate 447,896, forward strand.
AGAATGACTGCAGAATTATGGAAACAGCAAGACAAGGCATTTCATGTTGTATTTCTGATATGTGAGAAAATGCAGAGAATGAGAAATGTCAGGAGTAAAGCCAGCCTTAGGAGATATCCTCTTCTCAGACAAAAGAGATTTGGAAGTACAACCACCTTTATTTTAATGCTTTTCTGAACACCCCTGAATCTCATGATGCATGGGCCATCACTAATGTGATCAAATCACATTCAGTGTGTCTGTGGATTTCTAAAGCACCTATCACTGTCGTAGCTGGGTGACAGATTACAAGAATTAGAAGAGACATCGCTGCAGTTCCATTTATACCCTATTCTCTGTCCCCCCTAAGGCATTTTAAGATGGATTCTCTGGTCTCTGCTAAATTTGCTTTGCAGTGCTTATGGAGCATAGAGAGAACTCAAACAGGCAGAGATTCCCACAGGAGAACTCCCCCAGTGCAAGGGAGATCTGTGCCATTTGTATAGCTGTTTCGTCTCTGCAATCTGCCCCTCATCCCTCATCTCCCAGCAGGAGTAGGACGAAATGAAGAGCTATATTACAACAGATCTTTCTCTCATATAAGGTCCATTATCTTGTTTATGGTGGTGTAAACCAGAGTGTGTGATGTATTGTTATGGCTTCCAGTTGGATAAGGCAGCTAGGATTTGGATATTTGCCTCTCTGGCATGCCTTAGTCAAGGATCAAGGTCTCTCTTAATCCAGCTCTTTTGCGGGACAGCCATGGGGAAAGACACCCACTGTCTGTTTGGCACTGACTTTATAGAGGAGGACTGCTGTGTGCAGAGCACCACGTATTGGGCTCAGCCTGAGGTCAGACTGAGCTGTTATTCCACTAGAGAACATGACGAGACATTCTCACAGCTGAAGGTTTCCTGGCTCATGAGATCTTTTCGCCTCAGAGGATGGCAGAACAGAACTGTGGGCTTCCCAAGCTCAACCCACTCACAGGAAAACCAATCGTCAAGTCTTTTCTTCTTTTTTCTTCACACAAAATAGTCACAGACTCTTTTCCTGACTGTTGTTGATAATCTCCTCCAGCCCCATAAATCTCCCTAAACAAAGCCAGCCAGCATGGTCACTGGAGAGGGCTTAGTTTCTAGGCTCCAGTTTTACCTGAATTCATAATCTGCCCACTATGCAGTGAAGAGACAGGTTAAGTTTCTCAGGTTTTATTAGTGTTCCAGTTCTCCCCCACTTTGCTCCAGGTGGGCCCTGCAGCTCGTTAGCCAAAACTCATCCTGAACTTACTGTAGCCCAGAGAACGTCAGGACATTCCTTCTGGGCTTCTTGTCCAGCTCCTTGCTCACACAGGCAGCCATCATTGGATCTTGCAATCATTGGAGTAAATGTGTCTGATTCTTAAAGCTAGTGTTGTTTTTGGCCTCACTAAACCCACTGGGAGACCTTCACAGAGCTCCAGTGCTCTGAGCGTTAGAAACCTGACAAACCACAGTCCAAATGTATGCATGGCTAGTTTATACCCATTTGTTCTTATGCCAGCATTGTCCTCTATCTTTGAATAGCTCTTTCCTCCTCCCCATGTGTTCACCTCCTGAAGTATTTATTTATAGATAGCGATTATATCCCCCTTTGCTAGGCTAAAGAAGGCAGGCTCCTTAGTTAATTAAGCTCTAGTGAATGATTCAAGGCCAAGCACCATGGATGCCCAAAATTTGCCGCAGTCAGGGCTATGCTAATGGATAGTCAGGAGCCAAAAAGGACACGCTGAGTTTTACAGCACCTGCTTCAACTGTCCTCCCACTTCATGGGAAGCATCTTAGTTTAAGGCGTGATCCAGTCTTCACTAGCCAGTCCTCCATTTTATCTTTAAGGTAAGGCAGATGTGGACTGCCTTTAAGGCACCCCGTTCCGTCCTGCTTGACATATCCAAGCAGCTGAGTAGCCCATACTTCATTAATCACATTGAGCTTTATTTTAAAAGCAGAATTAAGAAGTGAAAAATGTGGGAACCTTGGTTACTTGCTTGTTCAAAACATGTCCAGACAGAACCTGAGGAAATATGTGAGAGGCAACAGTCCTGCATCAGCTCTGGAGATGGGCTGGAGGAGTTAACACATTTTTTCCAGCTTGTAGCACTGTTGTAATTCATCATTTCTATAGCACCATAAATTAGATGGCGCTTTGCAAACACAGAGGCAGTTTTTGCTTCCCTGAAGTCTCCAGCAGGACTCTCAGGATGGGGTGCCTGGCTGAGGTACACTTTTCCCCAGAAAGGCTTGTACTGTGAACACCGTGCCTACGGGACTGCACCACTGTCCCCTTGGAGTGGGAGTAGAAAGTCTGGGGAAGGCAGAGAGCTTTTTTCCCAACTCCTCCATACCACAGCTGGACTTCTCATCTCTCCATGGCCTGTTTTAGTGTCGCCCGGATGGAGAATAGGCTTCTTGGGGCTTTGATTCAGCCTGGCTCTCCTCCAGCAGTATCCACAGTACTCCCTCCCCTCCCATATGCTCTCCATTAACATCCTCCTGTCTGCTGAATAAGGAAAGAAGAACGCTCCCAGCCCCAGCCAGAGCCCCTGAGCCAGAGGAGTTCATCAGTCAGACTGGTTTCTCCTGAACCCAGAATAGGCCTCGTTAATGGGCCAGGAGGGGATTTTATTTTGCCTTTCAGCTAGTGGCTGTGCTGAGCCAGGAGCAGAGTCAAGTTACTGTGTCCGGGAATCTCAGCTATTCCAAGAGTAGGAGCAAGTGAGCTGCTGACTCAGGAGGTTTCCTCATATTTTCAAGCAGGGCTCAGTCCTGTCAGAGCAAACTGAACTGTTGGTCTTGCTTTCTTCTAGCCCCAAGACTGGGATTAGCAGAAGTCAAAGCCTATGGGAACAGGCTGGAGAATGGAAATCGAGCAGGACTTCACATCACACCTTTTTCTGGAATGGCCACAAGTGCTTGCGAACACTGAGATTAGTCCTTTACACTTTTTTACTCCTTTCCCAGGAGTGCTGTACAGTCTACAGTACAGACATCCACAAGCTATGAGGCAGCTCATCTTTGTTTGCACCATTTTCTAAAGGGGGAAAAAAAATAAGAGGGTGAAGCAGACTAGAGAGAGAAAATGTTTCCTTGTGTTGAGTGTAACAAGGGAGGCTGGTGTTCAGGCGTCCCTGTCTCCCTGCACTCTGCCATCATCCAGAGACCACCCTGCTTCCATTCTGTGCAGGGATACAGGAGGCTGTCTTCCTTTGGGCTTCTCAAACCTGGAACAGTCACAGGCTGTGTCTGGTACAAGCAGTTAGAAGTCACACTGAGTGCAGGAATCTCCTCCTTATTTCAAGTCTACCTACTTGTTTTATTTCTTCAGTAGCATCCAATTGCTAAAGGTTAGTAGAGAAGGTGAGGCTACTAAAGCAGTCTCCAAAGTCACCCCATATGAAGCAGCGTATGCTGCTTTTCTCAGAGAGTGAAGTCATTGGAGAGCATATGTTTGCACCCCTCCATCTCCTGGCACATCTGCGGGTCCATCCAGTCTGTTATGTTTTTCCTCTCAGCCCCTGAAAACTTCTTTCAACAGTAGCAATCACAGCTCTCTTTTTCCAAGTACTGTTAGTCCTTTCCTCTTTGCTGCCTGCATCTGTGGGCTGTTATCTCCAACTGTCCTCAACCCATCCTCAAATTCACCTCAGCAATGAATAACCAACCCAAGAGGGAAAGAAAGGGCAGTTGGGTACAAGCTGGTATTTCAGAAGATTTCTTTCTGCCTGTGGGTATTGGCATGTGCCTGTCCCAGCCACTGAATTAGGATCTGATGTAGCAGCAAAAATGGGTGAAAGCTTCTCCTACTTTCCTTCACTCTAGAAGACATGAAAGTCCCTGTTTTGAACAGCGAAGGAGCTCTTAGCCTGTGGCCCAAATACCACTTGTCCCTGCAGTATGGTGAGATGGATAGGATGTCTTTCTTAGCTTAGTATCTCACAGAGATTTCCCTGCGTATGGAGAATGTTCAGGTACCTTTGTGAGCACTTAATATCCCTCTAGAGATGCTCGTCATTGCAAAGGCAACAAGCTGAAGGCTGTCTCTGGCCCGCGTGCCTTTGGCATGCTGCTTGCTTTAGATCATGAGCTCTGCAAAGGTGCACAAATTGTGCTCAGGACTTGTGATGAGTAAAGGAAAGCAGCAGAGGAAGGGCATGGGATGGGACATTTTCTTTTCTGGTGAACTGACAATCTTGATTTTCTCTATTACTTCTTAACATGCCATTTGCATCAGGATAGGAGTCTAATCTACAGAGTTAGCCCGTTGAACAGTGACCTCAGGAAGTCCAGATGTGCTCATCCAAAAACCTTTGACTTGGAGGGGACTCAATCATTTTGTTTCAGCTATTTGGACACGAATTTAGTATGTGGGACTGCAACAGAATAAAAGCTATCAGGAACAGATTTCATTTGGACACCTGTAAGACAGGGTTTACTGCAAAAAAAATGCAGGAGAAACTTGCTCTTATAAACTTGACCAGGAAATTGAACTTGTTAGTCTGTCATCTAGCCCAGTGAGTCACATGTTGTATCTCTAGGAAGCTGCTAACACCCCAGAAGTCATTAACTTAGCATAATACGTGCTTAACCAAAATTTGGTCTCATATTAATAACAGCTCCAACTGGGCTTGCATGACAGTCTAGAGAAGGGGACAGTTGCCAACAGGTGCCTAAGAATAGAGCACTCTTTAGTATTCAACATGTCTGGGAAAAGAATTTTAGAGCATTTGGTTTTGAATCAAAGGCTTCTATTCCAAAAAGTGATAGAGATGTTATAAATAGGACACCATGCTACAGTTGTATTGTCTAAAAGGCAGAGCACAGGCTGAGTGAAAAAGATGGACACAGAGAGAAGATGGGGATGCCCTGAGCAGGATGGCTCCCATGTGAAGGCAACATTCAAAAGATGGGATGATGCTGGGAGCTCCAAATCTCTGGCTTCAGAGACAAAGACCATCTTGAGGGTGTCTGGATAAACACAGCTAAGCAACCAGGATGCTTCATCTCCTCAGAGGAAGGGAGTCCAAATGCTGCAGTGTTGCAGGCAGCCAGAATAACATGTGCTGCGTGACGTGAAATATTTAAGCACACATGGGCTTTGCTGTGTCTCCTGCCAATCTGCGGAGTAACTTGTACTATAAAGAGCTGGGTTAAGGAGAGAGAATTTCTCTGGTGGGCATAACCTAGCTGCCTTCCTACGAGGGCCATGTGGCTGAAAGGCCTGACTTCGTTATGGGCAAACCCTACAGTGTCACACTTTCCCTTCCAAAAAGATGTATCTACCCCATGTCTGACTTTCAGAGAGTCCTGCTCTTCCTCAAGATGTAAACCTGAAGAAACAGAAATGCTCCAGCCGCACAGGGCAGCATCTGCAACAGGGAGGAGCCCTGCCCTTCCCTCCAGGTGGCTTCTTTCCCATGCACAGAGGTGCCTCCTGGCCCGGCAGGCATCCAGCTGCCTCAGGTGATGCACACATGCCTCCTTGACTCTCTCCTAGAAAACCTCATGCCTTCCCTAAGCGTTACTCACACCCATCCATATGCATGCACATGTAAACAGCATGATGCTGCATTAACACAGACCTATGATAATGGCAGTGAAACATGAAAGCTTCTCTCCTCACCCTTGTCTTTCCAGTTTGAAAAAGCAGGGGTGAGTCCCTGCACGGATGGCAGTAGAGTACAGGCTCCCATTGCCTGCCCAGCAGCCTGTCTGCAGTTCCACCCAGCCTTGCACCAGCATAGCAGCAACACTGCCACAGGCACTGCAGGGCAGGAGCCTCGGGACGCTTCTGACCCGGGTGTCATTTGGTGTCATGGGTAATTGTTGCTTCCTTACACAAAACAAACAAAGCCCTGCTGCACCATCAGAGTCACCTGCTGTGGTTTGCCCAGGGGGAAAGAAGTGGGCAGTCATGGCCTGGCTGATGCAAGAAAGCATGGCGTGCTGCTGGGGGGATTAGTGGCATGCAAAACCTTTCTGAGCACACGTCAGTTCAGCTTTCCTCTCCATATGTGCACACTCCATCCTAAACATGGGAACTGTCTGTCGGCTGCTCTTGTGGAAGCATTCAGATTGAGTGTTTGTAGCTGGGGGACTTGAAGCAGAGTGACATGCTCCCTCTTCTCCCAAACAAACCAGGGCAGCTGGAAGGGCTGAGGCTGGCTGGGAAGGCCACAGGACGGGAATTGCCTCCTGAGGGTGACCAGGCAGAAATCAGCGCTCTTTGCTGACGGCTCCTTCCGCTCTGAACACCAAGGCCTGGTGAAGCAGGAGGAGGTAAATGCTGTCTGTGGAGGAGGCAGGGTTGGTTTGCCTGGTTGCAGGCAGGGCCAGCTGCCGCAGCCGTGACCCAGCCACAGAAATCTGAGCCCGCCAGCAGTTGTGCTGGGGAGGGCTGTGCTCTCACGTTTCCGTTTTGTTGTGGAGCCTCTGATAAGTAGTGGCCTTGCTTTTTTTCTTCTTTTCTTTCTTCTTTTCTTTCTCTCTGTCTCTCTTTTTTTTTTTTTTCCCCCCTGAATGTACTTCCACAGTCTCAAGGAAGGAATTTAATAAAAAAAAAAAAAAAAAGAGCTCTGGAATGGGAACAAGTATGTTTCAAATTACAGAAAGGATGTTAAAGGTTCAAGAATTTGCGATCTGACTCCGCCTGTGTCTGTCTCCACCTCCCAGAGAGCAGCTCGTCTTGTGGCTTTCCCACCACGGCGGTGGGGCCGCGCTGCCAGGGGCCGGGGCCGTGCGTGGTGGGTACCGTGGCGGAGCGACGGCCCTGCAGAGGCACCGGGCCTGTCAGACAGCAGGCCTGTTGGGACACTAGGCCTGCCGGGACATGGCCATGCTGAGACGTGGCCTTCCAAACTGCGCCATGCCCTGCTGTTGCTGGTGGGACCTCCCGCACCCTCACAAGCTGCATTTTCAAGGGGTTCAGAAAACCGTTTTAGCAGTGCACAATCTGGCTTGAGTGTGGTCCTTTTTTTTGTCTCCTAGGGTGTGTATGTGCAGGACTTTTTCTTCCAGTGGTTCGGCTCCATCCCAGGAATGTGCTGGGACCCACTTCTGAGAGCACAGCGCCCTCTGCTCGGTGGAAATGGACAAAGGTGCAGCCTTCGTGGGGGCCGGACCCAAGGTGCACGGTCCTCCTGTGCTGGCACCCCGAGAAAGGCAGTAGTGCCGTGAACGCCACCCTTGCCTCACAATGGGGCCAGGGCCCAGGGGCTGAGGCTGTGCTAAGGGCTGTAAAGCTGTGCTATGCTCTGGTCCCAGATCCCCAGCTCAGACTTCTCAGCACATGTGTACTCAGAGTCACTGGTGCTCCCTCATTGGCTACACAAAGATGGGGTGAGAAGGAACCACTGGCAAAGAGGACAGTCACAATGGCTTGATCTTCCCTGGAGTTCACGGCTGGATCCAGTATCAGGCCCTCATGGAGACCATACCCTGTAGACCTCCATTATATGACCACTTAGTTTATCTTGTGACAACAAATGCAGGCATAGACATCAGGGAATTGACATACTCAGTTTGTGTATTTGGCAGGACATTATTTCCATGTTCTTCCATGACACAGTCAGAGCCCCCCTTCTCCCTGAGGCTGGGAATACATTGGTTCCCAGAAAGCTGTGCAGCTATCACATCAGTGAAGCAAGTGAGAAGTGAGGGCACAGAGAAGGCCACCAGAGCAATCTGCCCAGCCTGCAGACTGTTTCCTGCTGGCATCTCAGCAGCCTGCAGGAAAGTAGTGGTAAGGAATGAACTATGAGTTGACTGAATGCTTCTGTGGGCCAAATTCAGAATGCAGTCTGTTTGGTGGGTTCTCTGGGGTAAGGAACTATGAACTAGCTTCAGTATTACAGATAAATAAGGAATCACCTACTGAACAAGAAAATAACAACTATAACGTACATTTTCAAGAACTGAGATCCATTCTGACCTATGTCTTTTCCAGTGTCTTGCTAAAACAATTAGCATCAGTCAAATGACCCAAATCCTCTGTCTCACACTGAAAAAAATAAATTCTGTTGTTGCAAACTTGCACTCCATCATCTCTTCAGATTTGGTAAAGTTGTCGTGATTTACGCAGGTGAGGATTTACTCAATGAATAGACAGGGAACATAAGCATCTCAGTACACTGTCCAGTGTGTTGTGCATAGCATGCTCCCAATCTTGTGATGCTGGATTTTGTGCACAGCTGCAGGACACTCCTGAACAAGGCATGTGTCCACTGATATACGCAGAACATCTTTTGGTGTACCATTATATGAATGGGAGGCCACTGGAACAAAGAACTGTTGATGCAAGCTTAAAAGATGACAACCAATATCAGTGTACCCACTTCTGCAGCGTATGAGATTTCTCCTGTGAAAGTGAATCCTAAAAAGCTTTTGGTCAATTCAGCTAGACATGAACAAGCTGAAGTAGCTCTGCATATAACATTAGTTGCGTTATATGTGTGTATATATATATGAGATTTTCAAAGATTATGACTAGCAATGTCTTTTTTTTAATGCAGTGCTGTCTTTTCATAGGTGTTGCCGTGGCACCTAGGAAATCAGTCTGAACGGGACCTCCTTCTGCTGGGTAAGATCTGTTACAGAAAGATGATGTTCACTGCAAGAGATCTAAATGTTCATTTAAAGTAGCTAATACATTAGATACCATAGTGTGCGTGCTGAGTTTTCAAAACATGTTACTTAATAGTAGTTATTTGCTTTCTACCGTTGAAGAGAGCTGGCGATGTCACTTGGCTGTATCACTCTCCCAGCACACGGAAGATGCAGCTATTCTGTTTCGCCAGCTTTCTGCACTGTCCAATTTTGTGCTGGCAGGCTGAATTCCTGAGGTATGTTAGATGAGTCTCAGAGCAGCCTTAATTTATGGCAGTTAAAACATTTCCTTCTGCACCATTTCACAGGTGTGGGATCAGCCGAGCAATTCATGTTCCATTCCCCGCCTGTCCCCGCTCAGCACCCAACTCAGTTCATCCCCGAAGTGCCAGTACAGGGACAAATGCTGCCACCAAGCTTAAGAAAGCTTTATTGATCTGAGAGTGTTCAGAGAGACTCTGCAACAATACAGACTGCAGCCACATCCCTCCACCGCACTGCCTGCATGTGAATTCATAGAATTAACATTTTCACAGGCACTTACTGATTTTAGCTGGTTTTAGTTGCATCAAGCCACACGGTAGGACAGAATGTTGCACCTGGATCCTCCCCAGAGATTCACTCTCTTTTGATTTTATGTGTTTGGTGAAGTAGGTAATTTTTACTTATCAAACCCTTCCAGAAGCTAGAAATTTGGGTTTGAATTTGGTACATTTTTTTCAGTTTGTTTGTTTTGAGAAAGAAACCAAACAATCACCCTGTAGGTTTTCTCTGGTGTAAATGTACAGCATAGCTGCCATCACTTTTGAATCTGGAGCTTAAGAGAACACTCAACCAAATATAAGCCAGACCTGCTGCAGGCCAGTACCCATCTATATTTAATTATGTTGCTTTCTTACAGAAGAGAGGATTTTTCAGGGCTGTAGCTAGTCTGGAATCTTAAGGGCGATAATTGGGCATATCAGTTTAGTTGGGCAGCCAGTTGTGTGCAGACCTAAGCAGAATAGCAACGTGTGACTAATACACACCACCACTGCGCATGAGATAAAGATGCAGGCGTAGCGCGTGCAGCACAAACTCAGGATGCTGTGGGAATAAATGATGAAGATATTTCCTAGTATATACATGGAGGCTGGCAGGACGGCAGGAAAACCACCAGATGACGTTCCTGCTGGTGGCGTTTTTTTGGAAAGAAGACACAAAGTCTCTTTCAGAAGAGAGAACATGGACTCCGCTCGGGGCCGCCGGGTCCCGTGCTGTGCTCCCACCGCGGGGCTGCGGCGACACCCAGCGGGCAGGGAGGGCACTGCCACTGCGCTGCCACAGGGCCGGCCTCGGGCCCTCGCAACCCTGGCCTGGGAGCGTCCTTCTCGTCACGGGAGCGCTGTGTCAGCTGCTCTGTCTTAGGAAGAAGAGATCTCGAAGTGCAAAGTGATGAGCGTGCCGCCCCCTTCACATTTTTCACGTGTAAAAGGATGGGCTTCTTGGTGAGGCTTGGTATTCAGGAGTAAGATCTTGCAGGTCTGGTGTCTGGTTCTGTGAAACATACCTCGGTGCTCATTAACAGTCAAGGAAAACTAATAAAACGTTGGGAGTTTTTAGGAAAGGAGAAGAGAACGAAAAGAAACAGTGTTACACTCGTGCATGTGCAAACTCATCAGTGTCTTGAATGCTCGTTGCAGTTGTGATTCTTATTCCCGTATATTCCATCTGGGAATGGTTCCGAGAAGGGAAACAAGGATCAACAGAGTCTGTCCTATGAGAAATGATTGAACAGCTGGCATGTTTCGGCTTGGAAGAAATAAAAATGGTGGGGAGGTGTGGGAGGGTGGAGAATACAATACAGGTCTATAGACGAATGAATAGCTGTGAGGTAGATTTGGTAACCAGCTCCAGCTCTTGACCAAAACCACCAGACTTGCCTTGCAAGGGAACATCGACTTTATTTCTACATTCGATCGCGTGGATTCTCTCGGATCCCCCCAAGCCCAGGGCCACTCTGAACTTTCTTCCAGTGTTTCTCCTACTATATTTCACTGGCTGACCTGCCTTCTCACTTCATTTTTACATCTCCTCCTCCTTCATTTCCTCTTTCATAGGTTTCTATGCTGGCTTCTGCTCTTTCAGGTGACTGATTGAAAAGAAAGGGATGAAGCAGTATTAATCCCTGAGCATCAGCTCATCACTGACCCTGAGGAAATGGTCTGAGGTGGAAACAGTAAGGACAGCAAAGGTGACAGCTCTTCTGACTCTTGTCTGCAAGGTGGATATTGCCACTAACACACCTAATTAAGTGTTAAAATGCACTAAGCAGCTTGAAAAGGACTACCTGTATTTATTTTTTCTTTCCACATCAATTCAGCAGCAGCCTTTGTTGTCCACTGGGTTTCAGTGGTTCTTCATTTGCTTACTGCTCAACCACACTTTTGTAATTTGTGCTTAAAGTACTTGGTTACCCTATGTAATCCCTGATTCAATATTAACCAGGCTAAAGCCTATGCAGTGCCTGAACACGGATGCTTCTAGCATGGCACTGATAGATGAAAAGGAATAAAGACTGGATCTAATAAAGTCATTCATATCTCAGCTGCTCTTTGAAAACATTAGGAGGCTGGGAGGTAAAAAGATTTGCAAAGCTGACCCATTGCATCTAGCCTTAAAACTAGACTACAGCTTATATTTAAACCCATCAACATGTACTGAGGTGTGGGAATATTTGGCCATCATTAATAGGTCTTTCAGGTGATGAGTCACATGTCAGAACTGACTGCAAATCTAGGGGGAAATCTGTGGTCCAATGGCAAGTGGTTTAGCCTGCAGCAACTGGCAACCTCCAAGGAGTTTGTTGCTGACTGCTCAGACTCTCAGAACTTGGACATGATTGCTACAGGCACTAAGAAAGAGGCACTTTCAAGAGAATGAAAAGTTCTGTAGTTTGAAGGTGGGTTTCTAGGGAAAACGAGGTCTCCTAAGAAGAACGATGAGAGAGAAGGAAAAAAATAAGAGTCCCTTAGGATGGAGGAAAAGGTCTGAAGGCATAGATATGCTGCCTTTGCAAACCGTACTTTAGCTTCGGGGGAAGACAGTATTGAGCTGATGCTTCTCATGCAGTTTTATGAGCGTGAATGAAAATGCTATTCAGCTTTGAGATCCATGCTCTCTCACAGGAGGTTTATAAAACAAAAAACCAATCCTGACTTCTAGTTTGGCTCATTAAGGCTTCTAAGCGTACGAGGCGTTGTGTGATCTACCTTTCACTTAGGTAAGTAGTGTGTAATAAATGTTACTGGATTGACAAGAAACGTGTCCTTTCAACAACTAAACTGAATGAGGCTATGTTTACTTTGTATTATAGCAAATTAAAACAAGCAAGCAAACAAACAAACAAAAAACCAAGACAGTAAATAAGTGTAGTCACTTACCTATAGTCTACAATCCCTGTCTGATTCTGGTCTAGTTTTCGCACTAGTTCTGCAATTTGGACCCGATCCAGTGGGATGTTTGATTGCTAAGAGGAGAGAGAAATGTTTACAAATCTGTTCATTTTAAAGCAGAAAAATCCTCTGCATCAGATCGGAGTGTGGCCATCTCCTAATAGGTGAGGAGAGAGCCTGGTTCATGGAAAAATACAGGATGTAAAAATCCAGAGTGCTGGTGGGGAAGATAAAAATAATGTTGGTTTTTGGTTGATTTTTTTTTTTGCAAAGGTGTAAAGTAGCATGATGGAGAAGTGACCAGTGCCACTGGTACCATCACTGTGCTAGTTCTAGCAGGAAGAGAATTGTCTACTCAGTGTGTAGGAGAAAGGGTTTAAATAACTCTCACTCACTTTCTCAGAGCAGTAAGAAATGATCATCTGTTAAGACCGAGTAGTTATATCCTGTTCAAAAAGCTGACCTCTGTGATTTTTTAAGGTTCTTGTGATACTCTAAATTTGATCTATAATCACTGATGCCCTCTGCAGTATTTACTGGATGTCACAGCATTTCTGTTGGAACCTGTTGAAGGCTCAGCTTTTGCAGTGGGTGCCTTTAGTCTACTTGTCGGAACATCACCAGCAAGGCTGACTGGTAGCTGTGGTGCAGCAGAGGGGTTTGAGCACGCTGGCCATGATTTCAGGAACACACCTGCATCATGGCTCTCCGGAAGGCTGACACAGGGATCTTCATGTTTCCATCCTTGTCAATTTTCCTAAAAAAGTCCCAGAGTCGTAGGTTGTGTTCATTCAAATATTTCTAAGAGAAGCAGAGATAAAACACAGGCACAACAACCATGAGGTGAAACAGCCACTGATGCCTGCTGCAAGCTCTCCTCTTATTCCTCCGCCCTGCCTTTACTCAGCCCATCTCTGAGATGTATTTCTCCTTAACTATTTCTGCAGCCACTGTCAGAACAAAATCCCACCAGCGCTACTTGGCGGGGCTGTCTAATCCAAATACAGTCCTCTCCCTCTGGTCTCTGATCACTTTAGTTTCTCTTCTCTGAACTCCTGTCTGTTTGAAGGAGGACACACCTGATTACCGTAACTGCTGTTAGAAACTGCAAAGCATGCCAGTATGAGCGTCAGTCACTAGCTGTGAATCACAGCAGCACTGTTTGATGTGAACTAACAGCTCAAACTTTTACTTAATTTCATCTGAAGTCATATATACAGCAAGATTTCATCCAATGAGCTAAAAATCTCCACAGCAGCTAGAAAGCGCAGTGAAGCTGGTAGTGCAAGGGTTATTAACTTTACAGTGCTCCAGTGCCGTGTTGCCTTCCAGCCAGGAGGATAGCACCATCTGCTGCTATCTGTAGAAATTACAGATCTTAAAAAGCTAAGTATTTTCTATTTAGAACAGTATTTGTTTATATTACCATCACCTATTTTTATGACACACATTCATTTTGATGCTAAATCACAACTGTCAGTGAGGGGTTATGTGAATTTCAGCTATTGTAGTGGCTTGGTGAGCAGGGCGCGTGCTCATTTTGATCAAACCCGAAACCAGTCAGTTTGCTAGCAAACATCTATTCAGATGGAAACGGCAGACAACACTGTGCAGTGATTACAGCACGTTGGGCTTGCTTATATTGTCATCTCTGACACTACTTTTTGAAGACTGTCAAACTGCGCAGCTTCTGTTAGTCAGTATTCCCAGCTGTAGGAGAAATAATCTGGATGCACTTTTGAAAGAGAAATATATGGATGAATGATTTCATACAAAAATAACTGATTATTATTACTAAATCACAGCTATGCAAATCAAAAGGCATTCAGCCTCTCCTGAAAATTAAAGGATTTACTTGGTCAATCTGCGTGGAATAAGAGATGTAAATGTGCAGCAGTGATTCTGAATATACTTTTCTGAAGGAACTTGCCTGAATTTCCTACTTGGAAGAAAGCTTATCCACTCCAACGTCTTTCTCTTCAAGTGCTTGAGGCATGGGTGCTGTGTACAGGAGACTTACGAACAAAATTCAGTAGCTCACCTGAATCACTTTCATAGGACTTGGATGCTGCTTGGGGATTTTGGAGATGCAGCCTTCAACTTCCCCGTAGATAACATCTAGTTCAGGACGTGTTTGATACACTAACTCCAGCAACTTGATGAAAGTTTCATTCACCAGGACATTCTGAAACATAGAAGGAGGGAGAGTCAGTGTGGATGACCGGAGAACAACAAAGACTTGTCTGCATTAACTGATCTATCTAAAGTCAACATTAACTACTCTTTCCTAAAGTGGTGCCATTTTCCTGCACCTGATCTTCACTTTCAGGAATCCCACAGAAGCCTGACCCTAACTAAGTGTTCTTAGTTCTCTTTTCCCATGTTTGAGTCAGAAAAGGACCTATAATTTACGTAGAAATTAATTTAATGCAAGGTAAATGTTCATCAGGTAAATGCCTATACTGTACTGAATGTTAGGTGATTCGTGTTCATCTCAGAGACAGCTCTGCCTGGATCTCCTCTCCATTCTATTAAGATGTAGACAGCCAGGCAAACAGTTAAATGACCAAGATTTGTCTTAGAGTTCTGAAAAAATGAAAACAGTATCAGCCAAAGTGTATGAATATTAGTATCACTGGCAATGTGGCTTTGTAGCCCAGACAAGAGAGATACACCTATCTGGGAAGAGTGTGTGTGTTTTCAGATGAAAAGAACTTATGGTAAAACACTGTTCCCTTGTGTAACCCTGAACAGGAATTTCCAGTTAGCAGTGCAAGGCCTGGCACTGCTTTTTTTCCTAAGGACTTCGGACAGAATAGTGGCAGTCAGAGCTCACAATCTGAGTTTTCTATTTTACTGCTTATGGAACGGCCAGCAGCACAGTGTCCTGTTTCAGGGTTTTGGGATGCTAGTTTACTCTCTGGAAAATAAATAAATAAATAAAAATGTCACTGTAATTTCTTCTACCAATATGATGAATTTTGGTTGGTTGGTACCTTGACTGACATTTTGAAAATAGAATTACTATTTTCCAGGCGAGTAAAGAAATGCAGTTGTTCATGTATTATGTTAGCTACATATTGAATTGATGGAAATTTCAAGGCAATTTAGGAACAGAAAATTCACAAATGCTTCTGTTTTCTGTCACTGCAAAAAGTTCCCAAGGCATCAAGCATCATATTTTTCCTTCCATATTTACAAGGTATCCCAATGAATTACTTTTAGGTAAAGAATTTACACTGCAGTAAAGTCTTGATTGCTATTACTTGTGAATAGGCTTGAACTAGTCTGGGTCTGGCAGGATTTACTAGCCTTCATTCAGTACCAGTGTTTTTATGGATGCAGAGTGGCTCACTGTCAAAGCTGTTCGGACCTTGATGAAATACGCAGGCTTGCAGTGCATCTCAGTCTTGGGAACCCAGCACGGAGACCCAAGCTGTCTCTGCCTGCAGCCAGCTCTCTCCCAGGCTTGCCAGGCTGGGCTTGACCCCAGGAGAAAGGCAGCAGGCTGCCAGTGTGGCCTTAGAAGCAACACAACGAAGCACTGCGCCTGGCCGAGCAGGCCATGCTGGAGCCAGCTTGTACCTGGAGGAAGCCAGGTGGTTATTTCTGTGTCTTTGGCACAGTCATCCCACAGTCCAGAAAAACAATGCACAGGCAGCTGATAAGTAATGGTATTTTCTTTCATACTCTGATGGTGAAGATAGGCATGTTGGCTGTTTTGATTCATGCCTTCCATAAAATATCTGATTGCCAGTAAATGCAAGTTGAAAGACTATAAAAGTAGATTATGGAAGGAGTGTGAGGAACAGCTGTGCTTAGAAATGTTGTCAGAAGCAATAAACTACAGCATTAAAAATGTGCCATTCTATCGCTTTGCCTTTACTAGTGCTGTCAAACCTATGCGAAGGTTTCTAGAAATGATCCTTATTGAAATTTCACTTACAGACGCACTAATTATTCCTTCTTTGAAAGTCAAAATAAACATTTATCACTGAGAAAAGGGGCAGAAAAGGTTGTTGTTTGCATCCTCTCTTAGGTTTCTTATTAAAGATTAAAAGCTTTTCTAATTTCTTAAGGGTTTAAGACAGCAGAAGAACTTTGGAGGTGTGTATTTGCAAATATTCTGAGTTGAAATACAAGACTATCTACGTCACAGGTGGAATGAAATACATCAGAGAGGTTAAATGTTTGTCTACAAACATGTGATTGAGGTACCATAAAGGCATTGTAAATTCGTGCCGTTGACCATTTACTTCAAGAAATGACAGATAATTTAGACTTTTTGAGGGGTGGAGAAAAGACAGCATTTGTTAATGCTGAAAAGCAGAAATATTTAGTGAGATTTAAGATTCTAAATATTAATTAACTCCTTGCCTTGAAATTTCTCGAGTGGCTCCTTTTAAATAAATGCATTTCAATAATTTCTTTAACTTCTCAGAATTTAGCCAAAACATATTACTCTTTACAAGGTTATAAATTGTTTAGGTTATAAATAGTTAAACTAACAGAACCGTGCATACTATATCGAAGCCTTTTACTCACACACAGCCTCTTTTTGTTTTCTTTTGCAAAATGAAGCAATCTTGGCAAATAATTTTCTTTGATGTTAATTTATGCAGGAAAAATTGTCTGCCCTGGAGGAATACCCGCTCTTCAGATGATCTCTGCTGAAAGCCCTTGGTACTCCCAGCAAAGACCATAGATGAACAGTATTTATTCTGCTTCGTTTTCATTTTTTTAATACAGGAACCATAGGACAAAGGTACCACCTGTTATGCAAGTCTCCAAAACTCCCCCTGAACTATTTTCAGCTTTTTGCAAGGGTGAATATAATATTTATCTCTCAAGACTCAAATCTGATTTTTTTAAAATGTTCTTTCCTTTAATCATGGCTCTCCCAAAGGTAAACAGAGGACCCTGAAGCCGCTGACGCATTTTGTAAGTCCATCCAGGCCTGCAAGCCACTCTTTCTCCCATAAAGCACCCCCACATGGATGGGAGAGGTAGGAGCGGACTGGTGCGTGCCGGGGTCTCTGCTCAGCATGGGTTTGGGGTGTAGCCCCTGCCCTCACTTAGGAAATCAGAAGCATTTCTAGGACTTTCTGAGCCATTTTAGAAGTAGCACATGAGGTAACAATAATATGTCACGTTACCATCTTGCTATGGAGGGAAATGCATATTAATATTTGGCCTCTCTGATTCTTTTCCTCTCACCTTTAATTTTTTCCTTTGCTTTAAATTTTTTTTTTTTTTAATTAAATAAGAAACATTTTGCTTTCAATGCCTTGAAGCATCCATCTCTTTCTGTTCCTCTTTCATCCTGACAGAGTATCAAAGCACTTTACAGCATCTAGCATCTTAGGCTATCCTGGAGGGAGGCAGCTCAGGAGATGAAGAGAATTCATCCTCTACTGTGAATTCACTCCTCCTTCTTGTTTTGCTGCTGCAAAATTGAGGTCAGTGAAATGTGATGATTTTACAGGCAAATTTCTCCAGAGATAGACCAAAATTCCATCATTTCCATGTGGCTCCTACAAGGGTTGTAAAATGGTAGCCTTTTTTTTTTTTTTTTTTTAAATCTTAAATAATGGCTATGCATAAATAAAACGGACAGCAAGCCTCAAAACAGTTTTGAAGGGGACAGCTCTGGGATTTAACTAGGTCCTAAAAATGTGTGCTGTATGGGCTTTGAAGTTTTCCGGTACATAAGCTCTTACTGAGATGTTGATCTCTTCCATCATGGAATTGGGGTTCTTTCTGACAGATCCCACTAGCTCAGTGGCACCTTCCACGGTCAGGAGATTATTGGCCATCTGTGAAAGAAGAGATGTAGACAGACATAGTGAGAATGAAGCTTTTGTGTCCTTGCAGGAGACATGCTGTAACCTCAGGAGTGACCCTTTCTTCTCGTTCCTCAGCAGGTCTGTAGAATAACTGTGGTCCCTTTTGATGCGTTTATTCTTTGTCTCATCATCTCTTGTCTCTGTCCCTCAAAACTCTGCAGCGCAGCTCTCCAGTGGAGTTACCTCCTCAGCCTCTATCTGTCTCCATGTATGAAATTTGACATGTCCCTGATGTGTGTCACATGGGAGTATGTGATGTGGGGTGTGCTTAGTCATATGACGGCAAAAGGCTAAGACAATGGACTGTATCTGAGGATGTGTTTGCTAGTAAAGTTCATCTGAACAGAGAACCCTGTGAGATGGCAGGTACCCCTCAGGACCTTTCCCATACCCTTTGGATCCTCTTAGCAGTGCAGCTGATCAAGGCTCAGGCTGATCAGCTGTCTCAGGCCTATGAGGTCAAGATATTTAGAGTTAAGGGATTGGCATTGCCATGTACACTCCTTAGTGTATGAACATCACCTCTTCTCCAACTTGAACTTTATATGTACTCTCCACTCCAATTATGTGAAAAAAAACTTGGGTGGTTAACATAGGCCAATGGAACTCTAAATTATTAACTCTAAATTATTTATGTTATCAGCTCCCAACACAATCTGTACAGCTACATGAAAGAGCCCTTCCTACCCTTTGCACCACTGCAAAGACATTGTTAGGACAATAACCACTGTATTGCACATGCTGCCTGTAGGGTTGCCAGCTCCCGGAGAGGAATGCTTAAGCTTTAGCTAGTGATCTTACCTTTGACCATGTTAAGAATGAGGCAAGCAGCCACATTTATTTACATAATCTAAAACAGCAATCCAAAAAAGGCAGTGTGGTTGCAGTGATTTACAAAGAAAGGGGTGTCCAAAGACAGACCTGTACAAACAGTTTTAAAGATGTCCCTCAACCACCGTACTGCCATTTGCAAGCTCTCAGGGTGATGATGTTAGCTATGGCTGAGATGAAAATCCAACTCATAAGCAGGCTGACTTTTCTGAGCAGAATTCCTACAGAATGATTTCAGATTGAGAAGATAGATTAGCTTTCAAGCCTAACCTCTAAAGCTAGTTTGGCTGGTCATTCAGCTTTGTGCCATTCCAAGATTATTGATTCTTAGCTTATCAGGATACAATTTTGGCTTTCTTTTTCCAAGACTTGATAACCTACCTCAGGGTAGTGCTGTGGCATTGCCCTGATGTAGCAATAGCAGTTTGTCCTGTGTTTGAATAAATTTTTAGCAAATCATTAACACGCTGAGAAAGGCATGTTCTGTCCTACCTTCAAATCCTTCCAGTACTTGAAGGGAGCGCATAAACAGGAAGGGAAACGACTGTTTACATGGGTTGATTGTGATAGGACAAGGGGAATGGTTTTAAACTAAGACGGGGAAGGTTTAGGTTAGATATTAGGAGGAAGTTTTTCACACAGAGGGTGGTGTCACACTGGAACAGGTTGCCCACAGAGGTTGTGGATGCCCCATCCCTGGAGGCATTCAAGGCCAGGCTGGATGTGGCTCTGGGCAGCCTGGTCTAGTGCTTGGTGGCCCTGGACTTAACAGGGGGGTTGAAACTAGATCTTTGAGGTCCTTTTCAACCCAGGTCATTCCATGATTCTATGATTTAAATCTCTGTTTCAACTTTTGCCTTATGTTGAAGCTTATAATATGTATAAATCTGTATGTTCACAACTCTGCGTTATGGATATACGCAGACCTGATGAATGCCTGGGCTCTCTGCTAGACATGTTGAATGCCTGGGCTCTCACTTGACTGAGACTAGATACGACAGGAATCAACCACTTTGGGGTAATAATGGGTGTGGTGTTATGCCAGGGCCAGTATTGTGAGGGAACAGTGCAGTTAATTTGCCCGGGCAGAAACTCAGAGCATAGAATTTCCTTCTGCTTTGTTCACCTTCAAACCAGAACAGTACTCATCTATCCTATTCTAGTTCAGACTGCTCACTCTGCCTTTTGTGCCTCAGATCTTTCTACTCCCCCTACTGGTTCCTCCAGCCCTACCCGCGCTTTATTTTACCTTCAGGACTTTGAGTGTTCCATTGACTTTAAGGCCTTTGCAGATCTTCTTGGCTCCCTCATTGTTGATCTGGTTGTTGCTGATGTCCAGGTGAATCAGCACATTGTTAACTTTGAGAGCTTCTGCTAAGGCCTGTGCTCCCTCGTTCCCAATGCTGTTCCAAGACAGGTTGAGTATTTTCAGTGCAGCATTGCCCTCCAGGGAGAGAAGAGAGATCTCAGCTACTGCATGTACACCATGTGTATCACTCTACCCTTTCTTGCTCGGCTGAGACAGGACCATCTCTCAAGTCACATCCAGCCCAGCAAAGACATCCAACATCTCTGCAATGTCCCAGCATCTCTCCGTCCACATGGGTCATGAGACCTACTCACTGCTTTAATTGTTCTCCTGGCACTGCCTCCTAACGTCAATAGGATAAGCGTTGGTAGAGCTACTGAATCCTGCTCAGACCTCAGGGATGTGAGTTCCCAATCAGTGTTTCAATCCACTTCTGATAGTAATCACTGTGAAGGGTATCACAAGACAGGAGAATTCCAACCTTGAGACCCGTGCCAAATGCTACTGTTCCCTTCCTCCTCAGGCGGTTCCAGCTCAGGTCCAGAATCTCCAGTGTTGTATTGACAGCTAAGAGAGAGAAATTGAGATGTTATCTTATGAAGAGCCGTCTGAGCACAAATGCTGACTTACAGGCAGGGGCTCAGAGCAAGTTTGCTGGGGATTCAGCAATGGCTGTACCTACAGTCTTCTCTGTCTGCTGCATCCACAGAACAGAGAACGCGCTATTGATCACAAGCGGAAAGGGAAGACAGCTTTTTTTGGCTTAATCAAAGGATACATTGCGAAGGAGGGAGGTAAAGAGAGGAAGGATTTCTGACTCTAGTGGGCACTGTTTCTCACTGGAAAAATGTCTGGATACTCCTTCCATATCCAAAACATCAAGACTCATTCTGCCTATCTTTGATTAGCATAGGAGAGGAATTCAGCTTCATAATAGTAGTTGTGCCCAGCTGTATACATGCCAGTGCCAATTCCCATGCAGAACACACCTCACAGTTTAAGTTCTACTTAGAGCAGGATATGTGTGAATTCATTTGTGTCACTGTGACACTGAGAGGAGTAGAAGTTACTGCCAAAGCTTCTCATCTTCAGAAAGAATTTCTTATCCAGATTTTCCATGGATGGGAGGATGGACGGAGGCAGATGGTGAATTTAGCTAACTTAAAAATATTCCTTTAAAAAAACAGATCAGAAAAGTAACAGATTCTGCAATAAGTTCTGCAGCTCCTGCCTGAATTGAACTGGAAGGAAAGAAGAGCTGTAAGAAGTTTTAGTTTGGAGATTTAGTTTTAGCTGGGCTGGGAAGGTCACAAGGTTCAGTATTGGTCTCTGGGTTCCCTTCAGACTTGTGCAATGCAGGGACATAGTGCCTAGTCCTCCACTGCAGTTTTAATTGATCCATCTTTTAAAGACATGGACTGTAATTAGAAGCAGGTTCCTATCAGTGTGAATACTGAACCAGGGGAAGGAAATTGCTAATTAAACCAAAGACATGTTACTGGCATTCTCAAGGAACACAGGATGCTCAGGTAACAGGCTTGTGCTGGTAGTAGGTTTCTTGGGGGTGCCGAGGGAAGAAACGCTGCCAGATATTCATGAAAGTCTTTTCCAGTGCACAAATAGCACCACAGATTAATGACTGACTTTTACTGTTTTGTTTGTTTTCCCTCTCCAGGGCTACTATGCATCATGGATCTCAGTTTGTCTGAATAGCTAAATTAGGCAGCTTTATTTTATTTCTTTCTAATCTGTTTCCCTTGCTGCTTGATACACAATGACTCAAACCACTAGGGCTTGTGCTACTTAAGAAAAATTTAAATTAGTGATCAAAAGCTTAAAACAAACAGTTTTTACACTATTGAATTCCATTAAAATGTAATTTTTTGCTTTAAACACTGTAAAGGACTTCTCTTTCAGCTCCCTCTCTCTGACACAGACTCCTCTGTTACTGTGGTTTCTCATCCTTCATTTCTATTCTGAGACAGCTGTGAAACAGTGGCTACAGTCAACTGTGGACCAGCCAGGAATCTCTAAATCTGGTCTTTTGTATTGCCCACCAGGTCATTGGACAAGAAGGAAGTACATGTTCACCATGCTGGACCTATTGTGTCTGCCAATGACTGCCTGCACTCCTGGCTCATGGAAAGTAATAAAGTAAGTTACCAAGCATCTGTCCTAGGAGCTGTCCACCCTTCTCAGAGAACTCATTGTGGCTGAGGTCCAGCTCCTTCACTTGGTAATTGCTCTGCAGAGAGACAAATGTGCAGGAAGAGTGAGATCTTCCAACCAGCTGCAGCCGGCTGCCATGCTAAGGCCCCAACGTGAGGATGAAACAGGGGGATATCAAATACATTGAAATCTACAGCATGTGGGAGTTCATCAACATGGAGATGGTGGCACTGTGTACCCCGAGACAAAGCTTTGTCAGTCATACGTCACAGCAATTATCTTCCCAAAACAGCAAAAGCAATGGGACTTTGTGTTGTGCAAACTTCTCTCACACAGCTTATGTCTGATCTGTAACGCATCCTGTTCCTGCCCCCTATTTCACTGCCAGCATTGAATCCTAACCAAGAGCACTTTCTATTATCAGCCCAAGGCCTTCTCTCATGGCATCTTCTGTTGGTGCCAAATGGTGCAGAAACTTGGAAACAAGAACTAATAAGAGAAACCAAGGCGCTTATTTCTGTTGCAGAATTGCAAGATGCTCTTAGGTTGGCCTACTTATGTTTCTTGAAAATTTGGGATCACCCGTATTTCTGTCTGTTGTTGTTACACAGCCCCGAGGTTTTATTTCTCAGCCAGACTCACAAAGCCATTCTGAGAAAACATTAATTCAGTCCATCCTTCTTTGTATCGTGCAGGCTCCCTTGTTTCTGAAGTAAGCAAGAGGCACTTAGCAGAATTATGCCAGGAACTCATATAGTTATTGCCATCTGAAATTATGCCAAGTGAATAGCAGCTTCAAAATGAGGAGTCTTACGCAATCTGGGCCACAAATGACCTTGGATTTCAGGTAACTCACCATTAATGCATCAGCAAGGCATGATGCAGCCTCCTCTCCAAAGCTGTTTCCTGTGGAGGAAAAAGTATGTGAACAGTGTGCTGATCTCTCCCTTGGCATTGTGTTGGAGTCTGCAGGAAACTGTGCTTTTATGTGGAGCATTCAGTTAACCATGGTCCATATCAGACTTTGATATGTAAGCCTTTCCTCCACTTCAATCTATTGAAGAGAATTAGCCCAAGATGTGGGAGATGCCCAGCACTGATCTAAGTTTCTCATCCGGGACTGGTTTGCAGAGGGGCTGAAGGTTTAGCAGGCTGAATACTTATTTTGATCATATCACTATAAATCTAGATTTCCACGCTGCCACTTTGGGTTCTTGTAAGACATAACCAAGAAATTGTTTTTGCCCGTGGTCTGACTAATGCTCTTGAGATGGGAGACTGAAATGAAACATGGCATTTTACTTCCACTGCTGTCACTGCTTGAGTGCGTGCAGCCCACCTGAGAGCTGAAGAGTATGGAGATAGGATGCATTTTCCAAAAGCAAACTGGCAATGGCTTCAGCCCCTTCTGTGTCTAGGTGGTTATTGGAAATGTTCTGGAAGGAGACAAGGTAGGATAAAAAAGATGAGCCCAAATAATGAATTAGCTTTATTGTGTCTTTAATACACAAGATCTTAAGAGAAAAATTCAAGACCAATCATATAAGAAATGCCATCCAAGCAATAATTAATAGAAGCTATAGGTGTGTTTAATCCCATATCCTTCCTAGCAGAAACAAAGTCCTAGAGCCATCGGTTTCATGTGGATGTTTGTCTTCAGTAAACCAAGAGGCATTTGGCTAAGAACATTTCTTCCCAATGCAACACAGATCCCATGGCCTATCAAAATGCATTTTCCATATCTCACTTTCAGATTGAAGGCACATTCCTAAGGATTTTAACCTGAAAGTTATGCATTACTGCCTTAATCAATTTAGAAAAGTTTCCCCATATCATATTGGAGAATAAAAGTTCCTGACCAAAACATTTTTCTGTTGGCTAAGCATGACCTAGAAAGACCTCGTTCTGGTAATTATTGTTACATCTGCTAATGAAAAGAACAGTTCCAGGCTCCCAGATCTTGGGAGCCTCATGAGACTCATCACATGCACACTTCTGCTTTTCAGAAGCTTGTACATTTTAAAACTAGATGAGCATAAAATATCATGACTTTCAGATATGAATATTTTTTCATGGGAGCAACTGTTATTTGGTTAAAACTTGGAATTGAGTGAATTAGTTTTCTTTATTGAAATTCCTCAGATGATTGAACTTGGTAAGCAATACTTTTGGCTAAAAACTACATCAGATTGGGTACCAGTTCTCGAAGAGAACAATTCTCTCGTAACATCTCTGCTATGCATGTGGCTCCTTCTGCCAGAATGTGGTTATCTTCCAGCTCTAAGTGGGTGACAGTTGCATTGGACTGCAAAGACACAAAGGTAAAAAGAGACACAGAAAAGACAGCTGGAAAGTTAGTGATGTGGGTAGTTTCCTCAGTTAAAAGATACTGGATGTTTCCTCCAAACCTCAGTAGGCATTGGAGGTCCTAAACAGGACTCCAGGCAAGGGGCATGGCACAGTTATTGCAGCAAAGGCCAGTAGTTGCCACACAAGGCTTTCCTGTTCAGGGGATTAGAAATATAATGGAGACTTGGAATTCCTACGGGTAACATAGGACATTTTCTCTCACTCTGTGTATTCAGTGATGGCTTTCAATGAAAGGCCTAAAATGCCATTGACAAAAATGGCCCCACCCTTACTAGGTACTCACCACTAGAGCAATAGCAATGGCTTTGACACCTTTGGGTCCTAGACCGTGGTGGTTCAGGTTTATATAAGGCTTGTCCAAGTTCTGAGCAAAGTGTGAGACAGGCACCACTTCCATCAGCCTGCATGCTTCCAGGTACAGCTCTGCACCCATAACACCTGCAAAGGCTTTCCCAGGATCTGCGGAGAAAAAGTATATGAATGAGTGGTGCATTCTGTGTCTGCCATCCATCTTCTGAGGCTGTTTCTCCCAAGCACTCCACTCTCTCTGGGTCCAGAGGGTCCCTTGAATAAGGCACAGCTGGCAAGCATGAGCTAATAACACCCTAATACCCTAAAGCAATCACTCTGATATAGATTTCTTGACCTTTCTTTGTTAAGCACAGGACTTGCCCCAATATCTGTGACATTTCTTCATGCTAGAATGTTGAGATGAGGAGCAGAGGAATTCTTGCTTCAGCATTTGTGGCAACAGGGAAGATGGGGACAGCCTGCTAGTTGTCTGCAGAGAACTAAGCAGCTACCTCAACCAAGATCTCGCTCTTTGCCTTATTTTGTTTTGTCTTGATTCATGACTCAAACCAAATCATCAGCAAACTATGCCAGTTTCTTTGGCTCAGCCTCTATGTTAAATCTTATACTGCTAATTATAGAGCTAAATTAAGAAATACTATGCAACAACTGCATAATTTTACTTTTAAAAAGTTATCTTCCATCCAGAATTTTCCCCGTACCTTTATCCCACGCTTCTAAGAGTTAATGTAGCCTTCTTTCTTTTCCATTTGGCATTTGGTGACAAGCTGTAGCTTCTCATCAGTCTGCAATGTGACTAAATCTTTCTTGGTGTAATTGAGAATTTCTGACATCAGGCAAAAACATTTTCATCATTTTTTTTTCCTTTAAGTCTTAATTGAAGCACGCAGCTGATATTGCCAGCAGAGCGAGGGCAGCTCAGAACATTCTGGCTTACAATCAGCAGAAAGAATCCCAGCGTTCCCATCTTGGCCATTGGGTGTTGTTGACACAGCTGCAGTGAGAAATATCACTGCAGCTGGCAGCTGTATTTCCACAGAAACCTGTCATTTGGAATTCCTTCATCAAAACCCCATACATAGAACTCATTTCTCCATGTTGTTATACACATTCAGTGGTCTGACCTCAAGACAAATTCCCTTCCCATTTTTCCAGTTCAGTCTGAGGCCTCTCACAAAAGTCTTTTTTTTTTTTCCTTGCATTCTTCCTTCCTTTCTTTCTTTCTTTCTTTCTTTTTTTTTTTTTTTTTTTTTTTTTTTAAATTTTCCTTCCATTTACAACATGTTAAAAAATGTTCATCCAAAATTATGGAAAAGTCCTACTGTGACACAAATGAGCATAAGACTTGTTTAACCAGAGGACTGACTTCACTATGCAGGAGTTAAGAGAAGAGCAAGCAGAAAAGGACAATCATGGCAAACCTATGGCATGCAGACAACAGCTGGTATGCAGTGTTTCATCAGTGTTCCACATGCACTGGGCCTGATCCCCACGCCTGGCTTCTTCTAGCTGTTGTACTGCCCAGGCAGGCTGCTCTGCTAGTGTTGGTTATTAAGGACTAGTGGAGAAAGGAAATAATGAAGGAACAGCCATTGTTTATTCTATATAGAGAAGAATTGAAGGAAAACACTTGATGTCAAAGGGGGAGCTCCTAAAACGAAATGAATCCCCCCTGCCTTTCTCAACTGCCAGATGTCAGTTCAGATGTCAGACATGGATGTCGGGACCTTGATGTGGTTGTGTTCTGTGGCTTTCATTTCTGACACATACATGTTGGTAGGTACAGCACTGACTGTAAGGGGAAAGGATAGTGAGGGGCAGATGGCAAGAAAGCATTCACCTTCAACATCTAGGTCAGTGTCAGAGCCTTGTGTGGCTTTCTCTGCTGAGCCATCAGACAGCGGAGACTCCGGAGGCTTACTGATATCTGACTTCTCTTCATTCTGATCTGCTATGAAACCAAGAAGATTCACATGTCAGTGCCAACCCAGCACCTTTGAGACTCCTGGTATGTGACTGAACTTCCTACTGCTCTCACTGAAGTCTGCACCTCTCTAAAACATTCTGCAGATGTGCTCCTTCCCCAGCCCCGCTTCATGCCAACCACTCCATGTGTAGGGTACCCATGTGGTGCAAGTTCTGGCATGGGCACAGGCTCACATCAGGTCTTCATTCCCTAGTGAGCAGCCTTCCTCTTTTCCCCTGTTTCTGAAACGACCAGACAACAGATTTCCCTTCTCCATCCCACTTTCCCACAAACCTATAAGCCAAAGCTGTGCCAGCTCCTTTTATCTCTCCCGGACTGACTCAGACTTTCCCAGGCACTGGCAGGATACTGTTGGCTGACTGCTATCAGACAGGGATTGCTTTGTAGTACTCTTCAAGCAAAGCAGAAGAGGAATTTTTGAATGTTCTTGTATGTTGGGATTGAGTGTAACCAGACCTGCTAGAAGTAGCACAGCTTCTCTTGCTTACCGTTCATAATTTATTTTACAGTGAGAGAAAAGGAGAATTTGGAAAATTCTTCTTTAAGACAAAAAAATGCACACCAGAATCATCAGGAGTGATTTTTCCAAAATATTTTTTGGTGAATAACTACACTTTTTTTCCTACTGTTTCTTTTCATCCCTTGTCACTGCTTTTACTGCCTTCTTCCCTTACTCCTTATTTCTCTTCAGAGTTCCAGGCTACTCTGGGTGTCACTTAGCACTGATGTTTCATGAAGCTTGCAGTTGGGCTGTTCACTCAGATCTGTGTGAGGGAAAGACTGGACAGCTGGCACCCACATCACAGCATTTCAACTATCCCTGCAGCTCCTTCATTAAGATATTTTCCTTCTGCCAGACTTTGTTCAAATGATGGCTTTGTTTGTATTTTACCATGAGAAAGACAAAAGAAAGGGTAAAAACAGGTTTAAATCCCATGTAAAGAACTCATGAGACAAAAAGACCCAGATTTGCAATACTGTAATAATATCCCCAGATCCTCTTTGCTTAATGACCCTACAGTGCTAGTCATCCTGATAAAAACAAACTTCCCACCCTAGGGATCAGACAGCCCTTTGTGTGCTATACAGAATCCTTCCAGGCTTTGTCACCTTCTAATAATGTAACTGTTGTGTGCCCACTATCAGCCAACCCCGTACTACATGATCTGAGCCTTGTGAGGTAGATCCAGAAGTGGTCCCTACCATCCCTGTGGAGCTGTATAAGTTAACACTGATTCAGATGTTTATCTTGTTAAGATGTTATTCAAGCAGAAATTTAAAAGGTATTGAATCATGATCATCATAAAATCATTTGAGTTGGAAGAAACCTTAAATATCATATGATTCCAACTCCGATGCCATGGGCAGGGACATATTCCAGTAGACCAGGTTGTACAAAGCCCCATCCAATCTGGTCTCGAACTCTTCCAAGAATCATAGAATCACAGAATTGCTCAGGTTGGAAAAGACCGTAAAGATCATCAAGTCCAACCATAACCTAACCATACTACCCTAACTCTAACAACCCTCCGCTAAATCATGTCCCTGAGCACCACATCCAAACGGTTTTTGAACACATCCAGGGATGGTGACTTAACCACCTCCATGGGAGCCTATTCCAATGCTTAACCACCCTTTCTGTAAAGAAGTTTTTCCTGATATCCAACCTAAACTTACCCTGGTGCAACTTGAGGCCATTTCCCCTCGTCCTGTCACCAGTGAGAAGAGACCAGCCCTGCTCTGGCTGTAATCACCATTCAGGTAATTGAAGAAGGGGGCATCCCAGGATACAATATGTTCTCTGGACAACCTGTTCCAGGGTCTCACCCTCCTTATAGCAAAGAATTTCTTCCTAATATTTAACCTAAATTTATCCTCTTTTCCTTTTAAACAGTTATCCCTTCTCCTATCACTATAGTCCCTGATAAAGAGTCCCTCTCCAGCTTTCCTGTAGGCTCCCTATGTTGGGGAGCCCAGATCTGAATGCAGTAATCCGGGGGGGGGTCTCACAAGAGAGAGATCATTGTCAAAACCAATGCAGTGAAGATGAGGAGTCTGGAAATTCTTTTCTCTCTCGCTTTTTTTGAGGCACTGGGACTGCAGGCACAGCTTTCTAGTCAGCCTTCTTCAGGCACAGCTTCTACCAACCGTGAACCTGGAGGGAAGTTCATACCATGGTTTGATGGGAGACTTGCAATGGATGTCCTGAGATAATGGCAAAACCCTTCTCATGCTAGGCTAACAATGCCTGTTCTATGGACATAGTGCTTTATGTTGTTTTCTCTGTTGCGTTTTACAAGTATTTGGTAAACCACACCAGCAATTTATACTGGGATGGTAAAGCTTTGTGGAGTAGAAGAAGTTTTCTTCTCTTTTGCCTAGCATTACAAAAAGCTCATGGTTCCCACTACTAAACTAATGAAGTCATCTTTCTTAGAATCACTGCTTATAGTGGTTCAACTTCAGGTAAGATGAAAATTCTAATAAATCACTCTCTTTCTCTTCTATGATGTAATCTAATTGATATGTGCTAAGGAATTTCAAGTGTGAAAGGAAACTGTCAAGGTCATCCTCACTTCTATGTTCCTTGTACCATACCTTAAAAATAATTCAGGCGAACAGCCAGGTCCCATCCTACTATGACTAAGATCAAACTAGAATAGAATTTAATGAGAGAAAAATTATGTTAAGCTAGGAAATAAAACAAAAATACTACAAACAGGCCACTTAGCAGAGTGCAGACCCAGGACCAACCTGCCTCTCAAAGCCAGCTCACCCTTCCTAGCAAGGAAGGGTTGAAATATCATTTTACACAGTGCTAAGCTACTAGGTCTCCCATGGGGAATGAAGGGCAGCTGGGTACAATTTCCAGGAGGTATAATTGCTGGTACTGGCCAGCTGGCATTTTATTTTCTAAGCAAGGTGCTGGGCTGATTTGTCACCAGTCTGCTGGCAGCAGCCATTTCGGGCCATCAGCAGCCCGGGTCCCCTAGCACCCCATTTCTTGGCAGTAGGACATCTATGCAGCCCAGTTCACAGAAGGGAAGCCTTTCACTTGCCTACAGCCACTGTGCTCCCTATTGGACCCTGCTGATTTGGCTATTTCTGACTATTTGTAGATAACTGAGCACAGCACCTGTGTCCTTCTCAGAGTCCTTGTCCATAGCTGTTTTCTTGTCACTACCAATGAGCTGCAGGTTTATTTGCTTTTTCTCTTCCCTCGGTGAGAAGTTTACAGCCACCTTTTAGGCCCCACCATTTCCTCTAATTGATTTGTACAAAGCACAGCTGTTCAGCTGCAATTTAAAAGCCCCCAAGAGGAATGGTGCTATTTGTAAGGTTGATGTTCTTGATTTATACTGCTTACAAACAGGAGAACCCTATTTTGTGTTTGTAGGGGCTGGCTGGATGTTAGGAGAACCCTGTATAGTCCTCAGCACCCTTACCCCTCCATTCTGTCTACTTGGCCCTTCTGTGACCTCACTTCCATGCCCAACCTCCATGTTCCAGGTTTCTCAGGAAACCAGGGCTGTTTGGTCTCTGATGGTGTCAGCACCCAGGGACAGGATCAGATGATGTTTTGGCTGTGAGAACCCCCAGGAATATCAGAAGGTGATGCCAGATTTCTGGTGAGTGTTCTCCTTCCCTCTGGGTTGATCCTGCAGGTTGTACAGCTTTGTACAAGAAAGGCAGACTGCAGCATTTACAGTCAGAAAGAGGCTTAGAAAGAAATGAGTGCGCTAGCCTTATTAGTCTTCAACAGATTCAAACTTCTCTACTGCCTATTTGCCCATGTGTTCCTCAATAACGTGTGGTTTGTGAACATACCAGCATTTAATGGGGCCTCAAAGCAAGTATTCATTTGTCTGGCCAAGTAATGGTGGTACCAAATTTGTCCCAACACTTATTATTTTATGCTATTTATGCTGCGGACTCCTTTCCTAAGGGGCTAAAACCAAAGCTGTAACACAGGAGGATTTCTGATGGAGGCTGAGCAGAACTGATGCATACACTTGGAAATCTTTGAAGTTTATTTAAACTACACTATGTATGAGGACTGCTCTGAAAATAATGCCTCATATTTTATTATGTTGGCCCACAACATCAGAGGCAGCTGTTGGTGGTATGGCAGTAGAGGCTGAACCTTCCCACCAATATTCCATTTTATATATATATATATATATATAATTATATATATAATTATATATGGAATATATATATATATATTCCATTATATATATATATATATATCTTCTTTTTTTCCCCCATAGGTTCTACATAAACCTTCCAGCTAGTCCAATCATTAGAGGCCACAGCAGAGTTACATTTGGCTATAAAACAAAATATGATGCATAAACCAGTGGAAGGTTTGACCCCAAAGCAGACCTCTGTCAGCTTTGATTCTGT
Source organism: Pavo muticus (assembly GCA_016647715.1). Classification (NCBI taxonomy): domain Eukaryota; kingdom Metazoa; phylum Chordata; class Aves; order Galliformes; family Phasianidae; genus Pavo; species Pavo muticus. Next base: position 479,179 of record JACDJE010000138.1, read on the forward strand.
TGCCAAAGTTTGTAAATATTTTTCTCTAGCATAGGCCAAACAACAGTAGCAGTCCCGATCCTTGCTTGTCTGTGGTTCTGGCCAACATTCTACTCTATTCCAGTCCGCTTATCCTGATGTGGGCTAGGCCTGAAGATACTTTTTGAACTCTCAAAGAACAGCTTTGTTTTAAATTCCCTGGCCACTAGCCCCTGCTGTCACAGACCCTCTGGAGAACATCCTCTATTTTAGGCAGACACCAATGATGGTTTGCCTACTGCAGAGGGATATGGGAGACTGCAGACCACTGTTGTACTTTGCCAGAGACATCTGCAGTTTTGGCACAGAGATTACTCCGTGACATATACGTAATAACATCAGCTAGGGTCCTAGCCATGGACACCTGTTGTGCTGATTTCAATAAGCTACATACTGCTCACCTCTTGAAAAGATCCTAAGGACTCAAGAGTATGTCTTATGAGGAGGAGGCTGGATATTAGGAAAAAGTTTCTTTTCTGAAAGAGTGGTGATGCACTGGAATGGACTGTCCAGGAGGTGGTGGAGTCACTGTCCCTGGAGGTGTTCAAGAACAGTGTAGATGTGGCACTGAGTGACATCGTTTAGTGGGCATGGTGGTGGTGCGCTGATGGCTGGACTAAATGATCTTAGTGATCTTTTTCAACCTTAATGATTCTATGATAACCTAAAACAACAGCTAGGGCCCATCGGAGGCACAGCCTGGTAGCGCTTGTTGGTGCAGAGGCAGGGACAGCATGAGTCTCATTGACCTAATTGCAAGAGCCCGTCTTTAAGGGAGTTTGGAAGAGGGTTACTGAGATCACCCTCCAGAGGTGTGCTGGGTGTCTTTCCCAAGCGGGAGGGGAAACACCTAGGGTGGCACAAAGCATTACTCTGAAAATTTGAGAAGCTTTTAACTTGAAAGAGAAACCAGCCTCTAATAAGTGAGAAGCAATAACCAGTATGAATATAGGATTAGCTCCCTATCAGATGACAAGGGTGATTTTAATGGACATCACAGTTCAGCTGAGTTAGATTCGACAATTTTGTATATTACTATGATACATTAAAAGTATGTATTTGGTGTAAAGAGCTGCAATGATGCTCAGTTTGATGTTTGCCTTTGGATGTTGTGCACAGCCAAATGCGGAATAAAACAAAATATTAAAAACGTAGCTCAAGCAGGACTTTTTCCCTGGAACTGTCTGGTTTCAGCATGACAGGCCTCAGCTTCGCACGGCCACAAGGTGCTCACAGTGTGCTCGCAGCTGATCAAATGGAGCAGTTTTACAGAGCTGTGACATGCTGTGAGCAAACCACAGAAGAACACGTTCCTGTGCTGGTGCTTCAACCTGCTGCCAACGAGGTTTGTCCACACAGCCTGTTCTCTGCAAGGTGTTGACTAATGTAGTTACAGATTTGCAAGATCTGTAGTGAACTGTAATTACGAACCGCCTGGGACCAAAAGGGACTTTATGTGGTGCTTTTCCACGGGATTACAACTTTTGTAGGCTTCTGGAGAACAGAGTGCAAACTATTTGAATGCACTCCTCCCAGGTTGCGGACTGAGCCGGCCGCCCGGCGTCAGCGCCGTCACCCGGCCCCGCGGGAGCCCGGCCCCGGTCCCAGCCCCACCCCGGCTGGGACCATCCCACACGCCTGCCCCGACCTGCCGGGGCCGGCCCGGCCCGGCG
>JACDJE010000138.1:480896-511439 GCA_016647715.1 Pavo muticus
GGGCGAGGGGACGGCCGCGGCGCGGTGAGTGCCTGCGCGGAGCCGGGGCTCGGGCCGTCAGCCCGTTGCTGAGGCGGGGCCGGGCCGGCGCGTCGCCTAGCTGGGGCCGGGCCGGCGGAGGAGGTCGGGCCGAGCCGCGCGCTATGATCGGCACCGTGCTCTGCTACGTGCTGCTGCCGGCGGTGCGGCTTCTCCGGGCCCTGCGAGGTAACCCGGCCCCGGGCAGGGCGGCAGCGGGGCCAGGAAGCAGCCGGGGGGGGCGCGCGGGGCCCGGCCTTCTCTCCGCCGCGCTCTGGACGCGGCGGCGTTGCCTCCCCCCAGGCGCCGCCCTGGGGCCGGCCCAGGCCGGGCCGTGGGGGCCTCGGCGGCCTCAGCTCCGCGGGGGAGGCCCTGCCGGGTCCTTCCCCAGCTCTGCCGCCCTGGGTGGAGGGGAGGGGGCCCTGGGCTGCCCGGAGTCGCTCTCTGGAGTAGCAGGGCCCTTTCTGCTCGCTCGGCGCGGCTCGCCGCGTGTGCAGTTCCATGCGGTTGGGTTTGGAGGCAAGTCCCGACCCTCGTTCCCAAATTGCGTATTTTGTTCTTGGAGGCCCTGAGCGTGCTGCCTCGGAGCCGCTCTGCGTGTCCGGGAGAGACCTTTGGAGACGGCCAGATCTGAGGCCTGGTAGCCCTTAAGCACCTTCAGTTGAGTCTGTGCAGGTTTCACCTGGTTTCCCCGATCCAGCCGTGCCTTCACAGGCCTTGGTGCTGTGCTCATGTAGAGCCGTCCTGCCTGAACCGGTTCTCACGTCTGTGGCAGCCACTGCTGCAGGCTGGTCACAGTGACCGGCTGGCTCCACCGGCATTCAGTTCTTGCCTTATAAGCTTCTATAATAGCCGCGTCTGTAACGATGTGTGGAAGTACTGTGCTGGTATTTATGACAGGGATGAGCTTTGTTGCAAGCGTACAGAGGGGGCTTGTGGGTCTCAGTGCTACATTTCTGACGCACGCAAAAAGCTTTGACACAGAAGATACCAGCAGTACAAGCCTACAGATATTGCTGACCCCTGTGTGTTACTGCTCTGGGTGACTGACTGTTGCAGGGGTACAGCAGAAAAAAGGTAATTTGTAGACAACAGGAATCCCTAGTTAACAGCAGGGACTGTGGACTGGTATCTGTGTATGGTTTGTAGCAAAAGATCAACACTGTCATCTCTGGCGTTGATACAGGTAGAAAGAATCCCTGTCATTTTCTGCTTTACACCACCAGTACTAAAAAGTGTTATGTGAACAGATTATATATATATATTTTATCACAGATAACAGTCACCAAGTGGCCATTAATTTTTATCAGGAATTCTTCTGTGCATATATTCTCTTTAATAAGGCTTTCAATTGCTCATGTCTGTCCCCCTGCTTCTTTATTTTTCATCTCTAATTACAGAACAGTTTTTCTAGCATATTGTTGTGACGTAACCATTTTTAATCTTCTAATCTGAATACTACATTTTACCAAATCTCTGTAAAGAAACTTGCTCCAAGCGGTCACCTTCAAAGCTCGGCTTCTTAATCCATGCACCCCATCAGCTAACTTGTACAGATTATGCCTTTGGATGTGTAGATGAGAGCAGGTGCAACTGCCACTGCGCCTTTTAGCTTGGCTGACTGGCTGTGGTGCTGCCCGAGTTAGAATTGCACTTACTTGAGTTGGTAAAGCCATTGTTGTGCTGTACAGTTTCAGTGACTTTGACTAAAAGCTAGCTATGGACTGCGGTCTAACATTAAGAGGCAATGTAAGTTACTCAGATTGTAACTGCTTGTTTTTCTTCAGAGAAGTCATTTGTTTGGGTTGCTGCACTGAACGGTTATATACAGCAAATTCATTGGAGAAAAAAAAAAGTGAATGGGAAAGCATTTTCATCTGTTTTATGTTTTGTTCTGTTTTTTTTTAATGGCAGATGCTTTCTTTACCTGTCAAAAGAATGTGCTTCTGGCGAAGAGCACGTCCGCCCAGATAGAAGGCATTTTTGCTGCAACCAGAGGAAAGTTGGTCCAAGAAGAGCAAGAAGCCCTGCTCCAGCAGTGGCTGGAGGAAGGAGCAGGGAGTTCATCAGTCAGTGAGAGTGCTCCAGTAGTGGGAAACGTATCGGCTACATCCACCAGTGCCTGGTTAGAAGGTTCAGAGCTATTGATGAGTAGCCTTAGCGACCTGAATTCAGCTCCAGAAGTCGCGTGGTGTGCCAGTCAGCAGCTCACAGAGCTGTGTGCCTTGACTTCTTCAGAACCGCAAGATCATGCAGTGACTAAACTGGAAAAATTACCAGCAGAGGAAACAGTGGCTGTAGTAGGCAGTGCACCTTGGGCAGCTCTGGTGCCACAGGCAGATCACCAGATAGCTGGCTGTGCCACTATCAGTGTAGAAGGGCTGAATGAAGACCCAGCGGTGTTGGCGTGGAGTTTAGCAGGTGGCACGGAGATGGTGCCAACAGAGCCCCCTGCGTGGCCCGCTCAAGATGCTGTGCAATTTTGTCCTCTCCCGGAGGAGGTACCCTACCATGGTCAGTGGCAACAGCTCTGGATCTAATGTTAGGAATTTGTACTGTAGAGAACCTGGTTAGGTTTTTGTTTCTGGTTGAGGGGAGTAGGTTTGGGCTTGCTGTCAGGAAGACATTGATTGTATCAGACCATACAGAATTGACAAGAATTGCTAGCAAAAGCTACGAAGTGAGGTTTTGCCTAGGACAGGCTGATCAAAGCTAGAAGTGTCTGTGCTATTAGGCTGTCTGGATATTGATACATCATTACTTCCCAGGAGCTGTGCCTGAGAAGTATGGAAAGTACCCAAAAGCTTGTTGAGTTTGTCTGTATGCTTAACTCTGGTCTTCTGTTATCTCATCCTCAGTGTCAGCTAACCAAAGGAATCCAAATAAAGTGTCCGAAACCCATAGTGGATGAGAGTTAGGTTAGAGGCTCGATTACCCGAGCTTAGGGAATGACATTGATATTCTGCGTCCCAGGGGAACAAAAAAATCTGGAGGGTACCTGGAATGGCTGTAATTTGGCTTTGTTTTGTTTTGTTTGTTTGTTTGTTTTTCTGTTATTTATAGAGATTTTATGGAGAGACTGGGAGGATCTTTCTGTCCAGCCTTGTGAGCTAGAACTGGGCTCAAAAAAAAATCCTCTCTTTGAATTTCGTGTCATGTCTTACAACATCCTTGCCCAGGACCTGGTGGAACAGGGCCATGGTCTTTACCTACACTGCCATCCAGACATCCTGAGCTGGGACTACCGCCTTCCAAATATTTTGCAGGAGATCCAACACTGGGATCCTGATGTGAGTATACTTAAGCCCCTTTCACGCTAGTATCACCAGAATTTGAATTTTTTGTTTGATCTAATTGCATTGTGGCAATTTTTTTTTCCTTCTTTTTTTTTTTTAAGGGAAGTAGTAGGAAGATGCTACCTAGTTAGGTTAGAGTGCTGATTCCTCTGAGACAATACGAGGCCTTGTGTGTGCGTTTTTTTTGCTGCCTATCTTGTTTTTGTAGCATTTAGTAATACTTAAGTAACAGAGGTTAACTTCATAAACAGCAGAAGTGGAGGAAGAAGAGTAATGTATTTTTTTGGGGAGGGGCTAGGTTTATAAGGCAGCTCAGGAGATGAGGCTCACATAAAAGAGGATTTCACGACTTTCTCTATTCCTTGAGCCCTCTTTATGTGATGAAGGAACTTTTGCCTCATCACTGGATAACTGAATGATAAACTAATGTGTCCCAGAAAGTTATCACTCTCTAGATGGGAATTGCAGGACAGAGTTGCAATCGTGGCCTTTCTGTTGCAGGGTTAGTATGCGAGTATACTTTTGCGCTTTCTTCCTTCCCCGAAACAAGGTAACTGGCAAATACTGTTGGAGCGAGTGAGGTCTCTGACTTCCTTCCAGGTTCTGTGTCTACAGGAGGTGCAAGAGAACCATTACAGGGAGCAGCTAGAACCGACCTTCATGAAGATGGGTATGTCCTGCTTTTATGTGTCTGTATTTCCAGCTCATGGGACTGGCTGAGCAGTGCTTCCCACTTCATGTCTTCAAAGCATTCAGTCTTGAAAGAACTCTTCTTCCTTTCTATTTGAGCTGCTGGCCTTACTTCTGAACCATCTGCCTAGACCTTTACTCTTTCATTTGTAACTGACTTTTCAGTTTGAGAGATCAGAGTAACAAATCTGCCCTAGAAGGACAAGGAGAGAGAGAAAAGACATGGTTATTAATTATAGACAGTGATTACTGGGACAGAATTGGGTATAATGCTGCACCCAAAGCATTGTAACTGTATGTTAGAATAACTAAGAGTATCTGTATATAACTAGGAGTAACTGTATGGGAGAAAGCATTGCACCTGAAGGAAGAAAGGTTGGAGTCCATGCTTCCCAAGCAGTGAGTCTTTTCTTATGTGCCCTGGCATTGCTTATTGCTAGAGGGAGCTGAGGTCTTAAGGAATGCTGATAGGGGATGTAAAATGCTGTTACTAAGCAACCAGTGCTTTGCAAGTAGGGTTGCTTACTGGCAGATGATGGCTGATTTTCTTTTTTTTATTTAGAGCCTAGATCTATTGTAGAAAGCAGGCTGAAAATTAACACAATAAGAATGCATAGGGGTTGGAGAAATAATCCTTCTGGACAGGCTACTGTTAGTATACTACAGGCTACTGTTAGTACAGCAGACTTCTACAAGTCTACTGTACTGACTTGCTGAACTTGAATGGAAAGAGAGCCTGAGGTAGCAGCCAGATTAGCTTTTTAATGAGTGATGGTTTCTCTTCAGGCTTTGCTTGCTTCTATAAACGGAGGACTGGGAGAAAGACTGATGGCTGTGCAGTGTGCTATAAGCAAAGCAGATTCCAGCTAATCACCGTCAGCCCCATCGAGTATTTCCGGCCTGGCCTAGATGTCCTCAATCGGGATAATGTGGGTTTGGTGCTTCTGCTGCAGCCCCTGCTGCCAGAGGGTCTCGATCTGAAGGCAGTCAGTCCTTTGTGCGTCGCCAACACACACGTGTTGTTCAATCCCCGGCGGGGAGATATCAAACTTGCCCAGATGGCCTTGCTCCTAGCAGAGATTGACAAGATTGCAAAAACTGCAGAAGGTCAGTACTATCCTGTCATCTTGTGTGGCGACCTGAACTCTGTACCTGACTCTCCGCTTTACAAATTCATCCGGAATGGTGAACTTTCCTACCAGGGAATGCCAGCCTGGAAGGTAGGTGCCAGGCAGAACTGGGATTGGGTGGCTCCTTACTGCATGCTGCTGGAGAAAAGCATGGCTGTATTCTTCCTCTTACAAGAAAGAGTCCCGGTATTAAACTTAATTATTCAGGACTCATCCCCAGTGCCTCCGGCGGTGCTGAGGGAAGAAGCAGACGAATGTGTGCATGTTGCTTCCAACACTGCTTTTTTTGTTTCTTTTGAGCCAGACCAGTGATAACAGTTACTTCATTTCACATCCTGGTTTTCCTTTGCTGTGGGATTTTTGTTGCTGGGTGACTGGAAGAGCACAACTCCACCAACGCAACCTGAAATTTTTGTAGGTGTTTGATGTGAAACCAATTTTGCCCATGAAATGGTTACCTATGCTGGACTCTTCAAGTGGCTACCTGTTAATTTATATCCATGCTTAGATATGTCTTTCAAGCAAAATTATCAATTCACTAACACATGTCCACTAAGTATGGTGACTTCTAGTTAATTGAATCCATGTCTCACTGCACTGCCACTGTGAGGGCACTTTCCTGTTTTGCTCTTGGTGAGTGTGTGTACATACATTGTCTATAGCTTGCAGAAGTTCTGCTGTGTGTTGCTGACGTTTTCCTCTCCTGATTCTTGCCTCCTTGCAGGTGTCTGGTCAGGAAGACCTTTCCCAACAGCTGCATTCTCGGAAACTGCTGTCCCCACTGTGGCCGAGCTCACTGGGTGTAACAGACAACTGCCAATATGTTACTGTGTGCCAGCCAAAGAAACAGGGTGAGCTCTAGTGTGCACTGGGTATATGAGCTTGCTATGGATTGAGAGTCTGCGGGCCTTGCTATCTCCCAGAGTAGCCAGTGCATGTGTTGTATGAGACAGTCAGCAACAAATTCTATTCTTCTATCCTTTTCCTTGGTATTTGAATTAAATTCAGTTTTTCTGGAGTCCATCACTGTAGCCCAGTATCTGCAATCATATTTCTCTGGCTAACAGCTGAGAGTTCCAAGTAACCATTGCCCTACATAGCTTTTATATTCCCAGACTTAAGCTTTTGTGCAGTTATAAATGATATTCGGCATCCATAGCTTTCAACTGCAGGTGTTTGTAAGAGCAATTTTGGGTAGTGCTTGCATACTAGTATTAGAAAGTGCCAGGAGTCCACTTTAAAACAGTAATTGTTCTCTACTATTTCTAAAGTGGATTCTAAAAAAGGAGGCTACACTGAATAGTTTCTGTTGGAAGTCTGAATATAAAATTTGTATTCAACCTGATTTGCAGAACTGTTCTTTGTTTTTAGGCAGACTTGAGTTTCCTTGAGTTGCGAGCTCGCTGATGTGCTTAAAAATCCCTTGAACTTATAGTGCTTCAGAGGGAACGTTCTTAATTTGTCTCATCAAGGTGCTGACCATGATGGATGCATTGGCTAAAGGAATAGAACAGAGCACAGTTACTGCTATGTTTAGGTTATTAAGTGATTCCTGTTCTCATGGTGTAAGGGTGCTTGGTATGAAACTTACTGTAAATGTGACTTTGCTGCAGATATTTTATTGTCTTAAATTGTATTTCTGTCTGCAGGCAGACGTAAGTACAGCCGAGACTTCCTGCTCCAGTTCCATTTTTGTGATGTTGCCTGTGAACGACCGCCAGAGCTGGTCTTCTTGGAAGGTGTGACAGATGCTAAACCAGGTATTAATGGGGGAGTTTTTCAGCTCACGACTCTCCTAGCTGTATAGTGATGAAAAACTGTTGGAGGTAATACCTGGTACAAGAAAGGGAAGACAGAAGAATAGCATTCTGTGACTGCGTGATTATTAATGGATTCCATAAGAGATCAAAGTATAGTCTTACTGCAGCACTGACTGTTTCTTGAGGTACGCTGGGTTTCAGACTCTTCTGGAGGCTGTTTCTAATGAAGACATTTTTTTTTTTGCTGATTTAAGATGTTTTTGAAAGAGAACAAACCTGAAGACCATAACATCACAATGGCTGCAGCATTGATGTCTCTGGATGCTGATACCCAGTAGACACTACCTCACCCTGGGCTTTGTTGCATAACTGGTTCTGCTCTCTCCATTTCTATTCTGCCTTTTAAGTTACTCTTTGTATAAGCCGTAGGCTAAGGCAGATGAACTTTCTGCAAGAGTATAGGTTGAACTACCCTGGGCTTTGGTACATAAAATACTTCAAGGATGCGTCTTTATTAGGACAGAATATAGCTATAGTGATCTGCTCTCAGAATGCTTCTGCTAGTCTTAGCTGGGGTTTCCTTTGAATATTTTTCTTTGACATGGCTTTGACTGGAAGCTATCTGTACTTCTTGGGCAAAAGGACTTATTTTGTCTCAGGAGAAGTTTTTCAGACTTGGAACAAGCAGCCATGTTCCAATATGTATGTACATCTGTCTGGAATCTCTCTACTGCTTTGCAGACCCCCCTCCATACTGGCCCAAGCACGCTGGCCCAGTGAATGACCCTGATCTCCAGATGCTCATCCCAAGGTAATTTGATGCACCTTCTGTGGTCCCAGTGTTTCACTTTCTGCAGCACTGAAAATCTGGTTGAAGTAAAGACTGAAGTAATTGTGAAGGTCCACCGAGATCCCAGCAACTAGGTGATATTGTGGCAGCATTGGGTTGATGAGGTCAAGGATGAAAGGCGTAGACAGGACTGGGTGTTGGATACGAGGTAAGCTCGTGGTCTGCTTTATGCAAGTGGAGTAAATAATTCTGACTATCTTTCTGTGTACGTGTTTGCAAACTCAGAAATAGTTTGGAGAGTTGCATCAGTAAGGGAGCTTCCAACTTCACCCGTGACATCACTATGGGAACTTCCAACTTCAGCTGTGACTGCAACATTGAACATTGCATCGTCCTATTTCCCTTTTTGGTAAATTCTGGCTGTTCACTTGCAGGTCTGCAGGCATTATCCAGCACGGCCTCAACCTGACCTCTGTCTACAGCCATTTCCTGCCGCAGAGGGGACGCCCGGAGGTCACAACCATGCCCATGGGGCTCGGTGCCACTGTTGATTATATCTTCTACTCAGCAGAGCCTGTGATGAATGGAAACAGAGGGGGTGAGTGTGCCAATGCAGGGATTGTCCCTGTGGTGTTGGAAGAGGGCCGTGAGGTGTAACATAGTTTAGCTCTGTGCTGGACAGAGCATTTTGTTAATCTGGGGTAGATCTACAGGGTGTAACTTTGACTGAGGGGATGCACAAAGTAGAAGCAACATGTGCTCAGATATCTTGAGAAGACAGTGCTTGTCTTCCTTGTGGAAAAACTGAAGCTGCTCAGGTAGGATTCATGTAGACTTCCGAGGAAGCCAGAGCAGAATGCATTCTTCTTCCTTTGTTTAACTATTTGTGCTCCTGGAAATAAGGAGTGCTGAGTCCTTAGTTCAAGGCCTGGACTTCAGGTCTGACTGAGACCACACATCCTCCTTTGAGGGAGGTGACTCTTGTTAAAATGACAGCACCTCTCTACTACCTGAAATGAGAGTTAGGTTGATGGAAGACTGCATGTAAATGCATCCAAGAACTGCCTTGGAGCTGGTTTTGGATCATGTCAGGATCAGCTCTGGGGAGGAGGTTAGGAACGAAGAGAACTAATTCCTGCTCAGCGGGGAATTTGAAACTATGTTTAGGACTTTTGGGAAGTTCCTTTCATTCCAATGTAAACGACTACCTGGTGCATTTAGCATATACTGGATTTTTTGTGCCTGCAAGCATACAAAACTATTGAACTGCAGCGTTACAGGGCGCTCACTGCTTTCATATCCAGGCTCAAAAGTGCATGCAGTGTTTGTGCAGGTTGTCCTTCTTCATCAGGGAGAGGATTGGAAACCACTGACAAGCATCCTTCTGCAGGTCTGTAGAGTTAATCTGCAGCATCAGTCTACAGCTGCTGTTTCCTTCCACTCTGTCAGGTCGCAGGCTGTACCGAGATGGAGTCCTAAAGCTGCTTGGCCGCCTTTCCCTTCTCTCTGAAGACGTCCTGTTGCTGGCAAATGGCTTACCAAATCCATTTTGTTCATCTGATCATCTCTGCCTGCTGGCTAGCTTTGGCTTGGAGATCTCCAGCCTCAGAGAGGGTTAGTGTTGGTTCCCCTTTGCCTAAAGAAAATATATTCTGAATATAGCAGTTTGAGACTCTGGATTTACAACCAGCTTGCAAGAAAACTCTTTTATTTGATGTGCCCAAAGAGTCCCTTTCTGCCCTCATGCCCTCACAAAAAAATAGGGATGAGTCAGTTGGAGCCCTTTCTGTTGGTATTTTGTGGGTCTCTGTAAACCTGTGTTTCCACAGTTGTGTTCAGGCATTATCATCTCCTAAAGGGATCCTTGTTCCACAGCTTAATTTAGCAGATGTTTTAGTGCTGCAGGAACCAACCTTGCTCCCATGCTTGTCCCTTGGTAAGATCTTCAAGGACCTGGGAAATACAGATGGATTGCTGTCCACTTCTGGCTACCAAGCAGCAGGGCATATGTACACCAATATTCTTTCACACCAAAACAGTGTTTCTTTTAATTTCTGAATGATAGTTTACGAAGCACGGTCTTTAGGAATGTGGTGTTGCTTTTGAGATTGGATCTGCTAACTGCTTAGAAATAGGTTTTTCTTAATAATGGTAAGGGCTGTGTTGCTGGCAGAAGAGCTTGTGTAGTTGAGTAGTTTCAACAAGACCATCCCAGTGAATGTCAGGTGAAGAAAATTGTCCGGTAAGGCATGACATCCCCAGAGCCTGTATCTCTGGAGGCTCTCAAAAGAGATCAAAATTGAAAGTGTGTAAGAGGAAGCAGAAGCATCAAATGGGACAGTTGAAGGTATTCTAAATGCTCCTACCCTTCCTTTGTGTCTTTTCAATTCTGTTTTACCTCTCAGGGGACAGAGAGCCAACCGGTAGCAGCCTGCTGGGCCAGGCTATGGGCTTTCTGGAGCTAGCCATGCTTACGTAGGTAGGACCCGTAGGGCTGGCTCTTGTCTCTGAACAGATGCTGGGAGGGAGGGGAAGGCTGTTTCCTTGGAGGCAGGATAGTCAGTCTCTTGGTGTCCTCTTAGTGTAGTTTTCTCAGCTTGTACAGTACAAAAAAAACCCAAAACTGTACCTGGCCCTGAGGCAGATTGCCTTGTGTAGCCTGACTTTTGGTGCTCAGTTTTGTTATGAGAGGAAAGCAATACTGGACAAACATTTCTAACCTTCTGTTCGCAAACGAGGCACAGAAGTCTTGTCCTGACTCAGGATTTTTGAGAGGGTATGAAAAGACTTGAAATATCATTTGCTCTTTCTGTGTTATACTGGGGGATTTTCATATTTTAAATGTTACTTTCTTTATTGAAAAATAAAATTTTTCTAATTTAATGAAAAATGCAAAGTAACTGCAGCACCTCGTGCTCCTGGCAGCTGAACCCTCAGAGGAGTTGCTCAGCAAGGCTTTGCTGGCTGGGATGTGGAAGAGGAGAATGTGGATTAGCTACACAAGGTAGTAGTAATGAAGGATAAAGAGGGGGGGGGAAGTGTGTCTAGCTGTTGTCTCCCATCGTATCCTCGCATCCCAGAGGTCTATTTGGCATCAGAGTTTATCTTACAAAATGGTTTCGGGAAGTGTCCCCCTCCTTCCAAGAAAGCAAATACTGTTGATCCTTTACAGCTTATTTCTGTGAACTGTACAAAAGACACGGGCCCTGTGCTCTGTTCTGTCCCCATACAATGTTTAAGAGCTGTGCATCCCCTTCTTGCCCCTGCTGCGTGGTGTTGTATTTGCCTGATGATGTGTGGATGGCTTTTGCTACTCCATCTTGGATAATATGTGTAAGAGTCTGCATAAGTGAACAGGAATCTGGAGGTAAACAAGTCTGCAGCTTTGTTCACCCTAAATTTCAAAGGTAATGGCTCTGGTGTGGTGCTGGTGTTTGTAATTGGGGAGGGATGCCAAGCTGTGTATTTCTGTGGATGTTTTTTCTGAGAGTTGCTCTAATTTCTTCAAGTACTCTAACTCTGATTTTATAATTGGTTTTATTTGTGCAAGGGGGAGAGAAAACAGAAATCTGTGCGACTGAGAGCTTTATTTTTCTGCCAGGCTGTTTGTAGGGTGCCAGATAGCGGTCTGGTTGCAGATAACTCCCACCAGCTGGTAACCTTGTAAAGGAGAACTTGTAAGTCTCCTTGTAAAGGAGACATTGAATGTTTAAAAACAACCGACCAAAAGCAAAACAAAAAACACTGTGACATGTAGGGCTGTCACTTAACACTGTGACTGTTTGCTTTGGTTGTAACTGCTGGCCCAGTCTGATAGCCAGTTAATGATGGGGGTGTGTGTGTGTGTGTGTCAGTCAAAGTCCTCCTGACCATCTGCCGCTTTCCACTCAGACCCACAAGCTGTGCACGGTTCCCTGTCAGGTGAGCTGGTTGCCCAAGCACCTTTGCCACTTCTGTGATGTAGCTGAGCTTCAACATCACAAATACTTCTATTTCATTTAAACCAAAGACTTGACTTTTCTTTTGGGTAACTTGCATGAACACATCTCTCAGGGAGGTTTTAAGTTCCAGCTGTTTTGCTGGAAAATCTGTTTCACAGGTCAGTGTAACACTTTGTTTTTTAGTATATGTGAAATTGTATGGTATGGACTTGGAAAACTTAATTTGCTAAACACTGTGGATATGGAGTCAAGTGCTTAGAAACCCCTGGACGATGCCCACGAATCTTCCCCTGCTTCTTTCTTGAGGTTGGAAGGCTCCCAGCGTCCTGCAGCTCGCAAAGCCTTGGCTCACACGTTTTCTTGGGCATTCATAGATTAAACTGTTTCAGAAATGCAGCTCTAATAGTTGATTGCTGTGGTTGTTTTGATCACTGTTCCTGAAGCGCTGGTGTAGACTCCTACAGATTTGACCTGTTTCAGGAAAGAAAAACTCCTGTTCTGGATCAATTCAGAGTTAACATCACATGGATCTGGAGACCTTTGAATGCCTCTTGATGTTGGAGGCTGTAGGCAAAGTTTGTAGATGGGATAGATGGAAATAGTCCCTGCCACTAACACAGCAACTATTATATAGTTGTAGGGGAAAACAATGCATTCTGTGATGCTTTGAGAATATCACATAGTGATATAATAAAGGACTGTGGTAATCAGCAACTTGTGATGGGAAGCAGAATTAAGATTCCAGGTGTAGCTCTTACCACTGTTTCTTGACTGAAATGTGTAACGAGTTGTCATTTGCATCGTTTTCTGATACAGAGAAGCCTGTAAATGGTTATGAAAGTGGAACAGGAATATCTGCTATAGCCAGAAGAAAGAAGTGGACTACCTATGTCATCTTCGTGGTAGTGATGTAGAGCTCAGGGAGATTGGTACTTATGGAAAAGGATGCCAGAGATCACTGGCAGTGTGCGTAAATATCCTGTTATGTCCTAAGCTGCAGGAGCATGCAGCTGTAGAGGCAAACACAGATTTAACAGCCTACATTGCACCACAGCTGCTAGGCTGTACTCAATTATGCCATTTAGATAGAAATTGGACTTCCTTCTCGGGCTTAAGTTTATCACTTTGAGAAGATGCCCTTTGTAATCAGTTCTTCCAAAGTATATGGGATAGGAGGAGCAATAAACAGTATAATTTCTCTAATTTCTGTCCTTTTGTCACAAAGTGAACCTTGGCTGCTGCTTGAGGTCTTCTTTTTCTATGTCTTTTTCTTATGAGGTATCTTTCCAACAGCTGTTTTCCCATGACATTGGATGTAAGATCCAATTATCTTTTAAAGTTACTGATGTTTATTTTTCTCCAGCTGTATTTTTTTTTCACTTAGAAGCTATGGGAGAATTATTTAGGGCTCAGTCATATTAAATACTCAGTATTTTAATAGTGTCAAGCTGTAAGTGGCTTCCTCACCGCTTATCTGAAGAGTTTAGCAGGAGGAGTGGGAGCTCTGAAACCAGTGCTTAGATAGGAGTAACTCTTGTTAAATAAAAACAGAAAGCTCAAGATTTACTGTTAGTGCCCTGTGTGCAACCTTCTTTGTAAGGCACGGGAAAACAGAGGGCCTTCATTCCTCTCTAAGAGACTCTTTAAAGGTGGACCTGAGAAAAGTTGAGCATCTCAGAGATGCTCTTTTAAGGACAGATCAAGACATGCTTTGTGCTCCTACTGATTTTGAGTGATGTTCTTAGCACCTTGCAGATCAAGGCTCTTCTAGAGTGCGAGTGCGACTTCTCCTGCTTTTTACCGCCTTACTAATGAATGTTGGCTGTGTGTACTGTTAGGACTTTGCTGACAGCCAGCGTTCATCCAAATACTGATACTTTCATTAGGCTTCCTGTTGTGCAAGTTAATGGAACTGCTGTCTGTGACCACCTCCATACCTGACTGTAGCTGCCTGGGTTGTAGTGTTTTTCACAGCTGTATCACTGAGATGCAAAAGATGGATGATAGCTGCATTGGAAGTACTGCGTTATGTATCAAAGTCTGATACTAAGTTTCTGTAGAGAACTCACCTGCTATAACAATAACAGATACCTGACTGAACAGCTCGCATTCTTCAAGTTCCTCGCTTTTGTCAGTTGTACGAGCTTGGCTTCTGCTAAGGTGAGCTTTCCGCCACTTTCCACTGAAAATATCTTTCTAGTCTTGAAGGTCTTTTCTCTTTTATTTGTTTACTTCATATCTAGCCTGCACATTCTTGTGCTCTAAGGGAACAGGAATGCTGTATAGTGGAGCCGGAAAATTTTTCCTAACTGTGGTTAGACAAACACAGCAACTCAAGGTGCTGAGGTGGCAGCGAGCAAAAAACTGAACTAGAAGTTGGCATGCACTAGAACAAAGGATGCATTTGTTCCATCCAGTCTTTCCTTTTACACACAGAAAAGACTTAGCATCAAGCCTTGTTTTTTTTAAGTCGGCATTGATAGTCTGCTGCCTTCTCCAGCAGTCTTAAGTTTATTCACTTACTGACCACTTTCAGGAGCTGCTCCTGAACTGGGAATTGAATGCAGCCCACCAGCAACAAAAACCAAAAAACAACATAGGTGTCAGCAGTTTATTGGAATTAGGATGGAAGTCACTGCCAAAATGAAAATACAAATCAGGAAATCCAACTTAACTAAATTAACTGAAGTTTCTAATGGCCTGCTAGCCAAAGTATATCATACGCCTTTCCATAATCCTGCAGTCCCTGTACATATGGTCCTTCTGGGCTTATTCCTGCTTTCTCATGGATTTCTACATGCTTCTGTACACGTGAGATCCTTAAATTTTGCAGTCTTGGGCTTCTCAGCGTAGTAGATGGCAGTGCTTTTTGGTGGTGGTGTTTTCTTATTTTTAATTAGTGCTTTTAACTGCTTTTCCCAACAAAGGCTTTTCAGTGGTGTCCAAGTAGTATGATCTCTGATTTAAAAACCTAGAATTGCAGGAACTATCTTACTGGGGGATAGCCTGATAAAAGAGTGAGCAGAAAGTCCTACAAGCGTCTGAAGTAGAGGTTTATAGAAGTTGCAATGCTTAATTATTTGTTGCTGTTATTAAATGCTTGAAGATCAATAACAAGAGCATGGAGCAGGAACCTTTCTGCTGCCGCTGAAGTCTGTCATCTTCTGGGCTCGGACACAGACCATAAAGCCTTATGATGTGATTACTTTCTCTTGTCTGTTCATACCACCTACTAGGTACTGTGCAATTACTTCCCCTTGACACAGAAATTGTTTGTATAATTAACTTAGCTAAGAGGGACTACTGCATGTGCCATACTTTGGAGTGACAGGGTAGGGGATGTTTATTGCTTTCTTCTGCGGTTGCATATACTTTAAGCTTGCTTACTCATTTCCCTCGAGAAGGGAAACACCTGAAAGATGATAGCCTGAATAAAGTTGGATCCCACTTGCTGGGGAAACGCACTGAATGTTGCAGCTGGCTGTCCTTTATTAACTCAGAATTTGTCTGAGAAGCCCTGCTGAGGTCATTAGTCGGGAAGGCCACTAAACTACAGTGCTTAAACAGAATTGCTTTTCTGGCCAGGAAGGGCAGCTTGATCATATGTTGAAGAGTAAAACAGAGCAAGCAGAGGCTTCTGTTAACTCTTAAAATATTGACTCAAGACTGAAATTTCTCCTGCCTCATCCACTAACTTTTATCTGTGCAGCCTTGCACATGGCAGCTTAGGAGGAAAATACGAGTTTTAGCCTTTGCCACACAGCCACAGAAAAACTTCTTACTGTCTGGCAGCTGCCTTTGCGTACAAACATACTTACCCTTCAGATGCTTGATGAAGAATGAAGGTTCTTCTATGTCTTTTTTCCATGATGGTGCAAAAGTGTAGGACATCTATACTTAATTTGTCTGATACCATCACTCAAGGTTGTGGTTTTGACTTCTCAACTAACTGACAAAGGGGAAGTTTAAATCAGAAAAAAAGACAGCACAGACATCTTGTTATCTCTGCACAAACTGAGAGCAGTACAGAGGCAGTTTTATTGTCTAAGTGTCAAAGGAAGCAGGAAGAAGTATCAACATGAGGGCTATGGGAAGTGCAGTAAGAACTAACTCTAAATAAGAGTTCTGTGCTGGCTACATAAAGACACAGAACTACACCGATTAATTACAAAAAGACACACATGATATGATTCTTAAAGAAAGAAACCTTCCATTTTTTAATTAGTTCTGAGCTGTACCAGTGAGAGAGATGTAAATGGTTTTGGAGCACCCTATCAGTGCTAGAGTAGAATGGTGATGTGCATGGAGGGGGACCACGGTGGCCCCACTAGCACCATCTTCAACCCTGACCTGGAGGGAGACTCTCTGCTCTGCAGAGATCGTGAGGGATTCAGTAGCCTTCTTGGCCTAATTGAATTGCTTTTGAGCAGACAGGGCCAGGGCACCATTGAAGGAGAGTGCTTGTGATACAAGTAAAAACCTGCTTGGAAAACAAATAAAAAATATTAGATTCCCTTAGGAGTTCAGCTTAGCTGTAGAGGAACCATCTCCACCTTGCTCTGGCAGAGCAAAAACCAAGCTAGGATACAACTTGCTTCAATAGGTTCAGTTATTAATTCCATAATACAGGTCTTAATAGGACAACAGTGCAAGACAACTAGAATACATGGTATTATTTCAGCCAGACTTGCACAGTACACATGGGACACAGGCCCATCCTGCTTATATTTAGCGCCTGATTATCAGGACCCCACTTGAAATACTTAACTTAGAAGAAGCAAGCAGTTAAAGCAACCAGCCTCCTGAAGTAGTTCTTCAGAACCACTTGAGCAGAGTAAAGCGCATCTGATCCAGGCTTGCCTTTTGGCAACAGTAGGATTCTTCTGTTCGTTATGGTTTCTTAAATTGCAGTTTCAAGGACAGTTATGTTTCAGTCTATACAACATCATGTGAGCCCACCTTAAGGGGTAGGCACCTGATTAAGGCTTCCACCTGAAATACTTAAAAAATAATTAAAAAACCTCCCACATTAAACATCTGATAACAGCAACACAGCTACTGTATGATCACAAACTATGTTCCAACCACAGTTCTGGAGTCATTTATTCTGGTAGGCATCCAAGCATACTTTGTACTGACCCATACAGTGGCACACAGGTAAAATAGTCATAGTCGACCGAATAAAAGCACTCCACTCCCAGCTAAAACACTTGCTAATATATCTTAAGTTTCTAAAGACTTGTTTAGCTTATCACATTTTAAAAGTTAAAAAAACAAACAACAACAAAAAAAAACAAAGGCCAGTGTGTCACAGACTGATGAAGACTTGATCCCACTTCTCAGTATATGATGATATCAGAGTGACATCATGGCAGAAAGTTCTTGGTTTTGCTCACTGATACTTCTGTCTATGAAAAAAATTTGCAATTGGCCAGCTGCCAGAGGGACTTCTCTACATAAAAATAGGAATATCTCCTTATTTGAAGGTTTGCTTTATATTTAAGAAAGTTTTGCTAGTAGTAGGTCAGCGTTTGTTCCAATCACATCTTTCAAAGCTGACCTGGACTTCACATACAACATAGGCAGTATCTATCCAATCTCAGTGCATCGGAGGCAGTTCCACAGGATTCAGGAGGGCTTGTATGCAGAACAGACATCAGAGGTGACCTACTGAATAGTGAAAATTTATACCCCAGAGCTAAATGAGCAATCATGTTAATATTTAATGTTAAATAATTAATAGGACTCCTCAAGAGCCGTGTTTTTTATTCAGCAGGCACTAAGGAGTACAAGTTACACCCTACATCCTTATTTTCATTCTTTTTCTGCAGTTGTAAAGGCTGCAGAAGTGTGAGAAAGACTCACCTCTAGCCTTTTTTTCAACAGATAAAGGCAGATAGATAGACCAGAAGCCAGAGTAGCTGGATGAGGGAGGTGAAGTGCAGAAGCAGGGTTCATTTTTAATTGTGCCCTCAAGTTTATTAGGGCCTAAATCTGGATTGCGCTAATCCTCTGTGTCATAGGGGACAGCTGTCTTGTTTGTTAGCAAGGAAGCTAAGCTTTGTATTGATGTGATTCATCTTGTAATAGAGACTGTAGGGAGCAAGAGCAAGAAGGGGAAAATTGGTCATTTTCCCTGTCATTGCGCTCTCTGTTGAACTGGAGATACAGAGCAAAAGACAGGACTTCTTCCACACAAAGAAACAGAAGGTGGCTTGAAATAGTAATCCTAGTGTCTGTTCCTGTGTCCATCTTAAGGAGTCGTGGATACTAGATACATAAGAAGAATTAAATAACTCCTAATGTACATAATTGTGCAACTAAATCTCAAAAGAGGATATTGTCTCTGGCTACAGCTGGTGAGTGCTCCCAAGGATGAGGATTAAGAGACCTTGAACTCCACCTGTCATTCATTCTTTAAACATCCACTTCCTTGGTTTTCTGAACTATTGGCCTCAGTTACATCCTGCAGGAAAGTGCTTAATTAATGGGTCAAACAAAGCATTTTGTTTTTAGCCATTCTGCCCTGGTGATCTAACACTGCTTAGCATCCCTTTTGCCCGCCTCTTAAGAAAACATCATTAGCATGCAGCTGACTCCTTCTTACCACTTACCACATCTTTTCTGAAGTTTTCTCCCACCCAGTGCACTTCCCCTTCTCTCCAGCTAAAAAAGCTCAGGTTTGTCTAGCTATTAAATGTGCTCTTTATGAAGCTCCTAATTATTCTCAAGCTTTCCAGTTACTCTAAGTAAACTAACTTGCCAACCAGAGTCATGGTGTGGATGCATCCTAGTTTCATGTGACTTACAGTTTTTTTCCTGGATTTCTTCTGCTTTAATAAAACCTGACATTCAGTCTCCTTTGCTGACTGCTGCTTGTGTTTATTATGTAATTCACAGTGGCACCTGAACTTTCAGTCTGTTGCATAGCAAACAGTAGGCAAAGGCAGTTTTTGGCTTCCAAATGATCCATGTTATTTACAGTTAGCCATGGTACCTTTACAGCTAATATGATTGTTAGTACTCAGACACAAAATACGTTAATTTACAGCCACAGAATTGAACAGAGGATGGATTCAACTGGCTGCTTGGTTTGCTACTGCCATCTTATTTTAAGTTGTTGCATACAGCTGGAATGCAAGGGAGGGGACAGGTGTTGTACTGCAGTATGGAAACGAATATCCTCTTCTGCAATAACCTTATCTTGAATCAGAAGCAGGTTATGCCACCACCCTGGGTACTGTCCTCCTGGTGATGCAGCAGAGCAGAAAAGTACAGACAACTAAGAGAGCTCAGAAAGGCAAACTGCATGGTATGGATATAGCGCCTGGCATGTTACATCACAGTTAAGGATGTACAATTAGGAACCTGTAAGGCCTGAGTTAAATCGCTTGTGGGTGGTGCTTTGAGGATTAACAGTGCTTTAACTTGGCAGAAGATCTGATTTGTTTGGGGATAAGAGCCCATTCTCTGCCACCAAAATAGCACTGCTTATGAGTGTGGCACAACTATCCTGCAACAAAAAACCCTGATGGAGCTGAGCTCCATCATGTTTCTTCTGAGTCCACAGGAAAGCATAAGCCCAGTTCTAAGAAAATTACATACTTAGTACTTCAGAAAGTTTAGCTCCTTGTCAGTTTTGTTGTAAGATGGGTCTCAATTTCTTTCCAGGACACTGCAACTCTCAGGCACAAATTTTGCATCCCTAGATCAATGTACCAGATCACTTCAAGGCCACACTGTTCTGATTTATGCCAACTCCAGTTTCCGTGTCTTAGACCTCAAAGAGAGACCTGACAACACTCCAGATTTCTGACAAGTGTTACACAGCTTAATCAGCAGTAAAACACTCCAGTCAAAGCTATGACCAGGCAGAAGTCCAGCCTGACCCTTTGGGAAAGGCTCGCTTAAGTGGTGCAGTTAAATACTGCAGCTCTCCAAGGAGCCAGAACACAAGCACAGCTCTGGGACTGGGATGGGGAACAACTTTCAGGAAGCTTGATGCTGAACTGGTAGGAAAGCAGCTACAACCTCACTGAGCAGGGCTTCCCCCCAACAGGTGCCTGTAAATAGCACTAGTATCAGTGAGGGAGAAGTATGATCTATGTGGAAAGGAAAAACGCTTGTAAAACCTATTCAGATCAATCAATTCTTCTTTAGGTATTTACTCTTAAAACTTACACTTCAGTGACTGAAATGGAAGCATAAGCTTTCAATTTAGCAGTCACTGCAAGTTAATAGAAGACTGATGAAGAGATGACTTAAAGTTCAGGCTGCCAGCCAGTCCCAGCCTCCCCTGCTGGGATGATGGATGTCTCTGTGCCTGCTTTCACATGGCAATGGCATGGGCATATCTTGACCCACTTCACCACAAAAAGGACATGCTGCAGCAGCTCCTCAGCATCACAATGACTGAAGATTATTATCTGACTGTCTACTCCCTCAGAGTCAATGAAATGTATTGAAATAGGATTAAACATGTAAGATACAATTTCCCCAGATGAAGATGAGGCCCTTACATGATCAATAATAAATTGGGCTGAGAAAATTCTGCCCTCTTACAAGAGCATTGCCTTCAGAATGACAACACCAGGAGTTTTTGCACAAGATGTGGGGGTCATGCCATTCCAGCATCACTCCTCCCTCTGCCTTGCATGGGCTTAATACTTCTGTGCAGATAGGGAGGCAGTACTGTTGACGAGACGCTCAATCTTATGTGCTGTCAACTCAAAAAACTGATAAGTCCACTGATCCCACTCACTTCCTATTGTCCCTGCAGCACACTCCCATGGATGTACTGATCTTTTTATTTCTTTTTAAAAAAATACTTATTTCAGTGAATTAAGATGGACACCTCTTCCAGAAGCAGGCAGGTGAACCCTTTGGGACCCATGGGATCCAGTTCTGGGACTGGTCCACTAGAAAGTACCTGGTAAGACCAGCACTCTGTTCCATGCCCGCTCCCCTGTCCCCTTTGTCAGAATTGCAGCAGGTGGATCCAGGTCCCAGCTGTGGCCAGCAAGAAGTCTGTGGAGCCTCTTCACACCCGGATTTGGTACCCATTGAGATCTGGCATGGCTTTGGAATCAGCAGGCTTCTTCTCACCAGACGGCCTGTGTGCAGAAAGGGTAAGAACTATTCGGGAATTGTTTTTCTGGTCAAGAGAGCCTGCACATACAGATGCTAGCACAGGAGAAGCATACAGGAAAGCTTCACAGTTAACCTATGTGGCTGAAGGCAGAATTTTTTTGTAACCTTCACCAACTCTCCTGGCAGTCTCCACAGAAAGAGAACACAAGTTAGGAAGAATAGGAAGTCCACACTGGTACCCCAGATCAACAGTCCCACTGACCAGTGAGCGGAATCTCTTTGGGCACAGGTTTGTGAGATACCAAAACTGAGACTCCTAGGCAAATACCAGGCACCAGGACCACTGGCTATTTAAGCAGCCTCCCTCCTCCCCACCCAAACATCAAAAACAAAACAAAAGCAGCAAAAAACAAAGACCCAGTAACAAATCAGAAGGATAAAAAAATAACATAAAAATAAAGCAAGGAAGAGTCTGTCAAACAAACAAACCAGAGATGCACTAGATAGGCCTTCTGGCCAGCAGCCCCACTCACCGTCGGTCCCCACGGCTGTTGCGGCGATGAGGACTGGCCTGACCTCTTTGTGGGGAGGAAACATCTTTCTTTCTGTCCTTGGTGGGAGACGGTGGCCCTGTTCCTTTGCCAATCTGCCAAAACAGACAAACAAAAAAGAGTAACATGAGCAGAAAACAATACTAGTAGTAACCAGAAAACACAAAGCTGAAGAACTACTAATTAAATGGGAAGAATTAAATGAGACAAAAAAGCAAGATAAGTGAACTAAAATTACAAAAGCCGGAAAACAAACTACAATCACTGCTATGGCTCCAAGGAGTGTATACAGTCCAAGGTAATCACAAGTGCAGTACTGCCTGCATGTCCATTATGGGACCAGCCTAAGCACAAAGCAGAGGAGCCACCAATTTACACTTCGCTCCTTCACCATTCTAAGACCCTCTTGCCACTTTATTCCCCCAACATGCCATAGGCCAGGTTAAGACAGTGGACGCTGCAAATTACTACTGCTCCATCCTGTCTGCTCACCTTGAGCCTCATGTCACGGGCATGTCTCTCAAGCTCTTTGCGGAAGTCTTCCCGGCTTAGCTTGTCTAGATCCAGGATGGAATGCTTCCACTCAATCTGCTCCACACTGTGTGGGTCATGGGACACACAGTGCCCCAGCTTCACCTTTTTGAGCGTGTGCCAGCAGCGGCGATACGCCTCCTCGAAGTCAAAAATGAGTTCGCTCAGTGTGCGGAAGACGGGTGCTTTGTACATGAGTTCTTCGCGTCGGCTGATGCCCAGTGCCCCATAGCGGCCTCCAAAGTTCACCCCCAGCACGATGTGTCGGAAGTAGTTCCCTGAGAAGTGGGTTTTGAAGCTGATGGGGAAACGGTCCAGCGTAGTCATGTTGTTGGTGAGGTAACTAACAGCAGCCACTATTCAGGAAACAACCAGTGATGCCAGTTGCTTGGCAAGCTAGTTCCTTCTTGCTTCAAACCCTCCCGACCTGCTCAGCACGCTTAGTCATTCAGGTATCATATTGATAGGGCTCATTCTTCAGATCAACAGGCCAGCTCACTGCAATTTGCCCTACTTTGATGAGCAAACCAGACTTGGCCTTTTCACCAAGGCAGTCAACAAAGGGGAGCTCATTTTCAGTCAATTTTGTGATGCAGAAGTTGCAACACCAACACATTTAGTGTACTGTACTGCATAGTTTCAAGCTGCAATGCTGTAGCATTATTCATTAGCTTGTTTTAATCTGTTTCACTATTATTTCACATAGAAACTGAGGATCCTTTAGTACTCAGACCACCCTTCTAAACCACTTGCCAACTCTGCCCCTCCAAGTGGTTTTGTCAATTAGCATCAATAATCTGTAGGCCAATCTATAGATGTAGACCACGCATAGACTATGCCTGGGAGATAGCTGGGAAAAGCAAGCTCTTGAAGAAGGCACAAGCCTAGAATTAAAGGCATTGCCTTATTTGACAAACAGTGCTAGATATCATACTGAAGTGACATACACCATAATTAGGTGTTGGGGAGGATCCCTAATTTATCTTAGTGTAGAACACATGCAGGCAACATTGCAATAAGGGAACAATGTTATCCGCAAAGGACCTCCTCACCTAACCCTAGCTAATATTTTTGCCATCTTTATATATTCCTTAGATCCTTTCTCTTTTACTTGCTTCCAAAGTAGTCCATAGCAGCACCCCATCTCTGAAGAACTAGTTCTACTATTTCAGAAGATTGCTTGGATTTGGATTTTATTGGTAGGGATTTTGGGGAGAACTGGAGAGGAAAAACAGGGATGTGGGGCTTGGTGACAACATTATCAGCAGTCTCAAAGCATCGGAGGGGAAAACTCAAGGGTGGTCGGGCATGCACGTTTCTGGGAGGAAAGGATACATTCCCAGGATCACAGCTTCCAGGCATTTGATTGGCAGGGCCTCTTTGGTCATTTCTTTGGCCAGATCCATCAGCCTGTGGAGCAGGACAAGGGAAAGATGAGGAGAGTTAGAGGGCTTGCACTATGCAAGTATGGCAAGTCCAGCCCTTTTGCAGCATACATGCAACATGGGTTTCCAGGAGAGACAAAGGCGCATCAAGGATAGGGAAGAGTGTTTTAGGAAGGAAGGTACTAAATCCAAACCTGCACTCTACCACATATTGTCACTGCTTACAAGGAGCTCCTACAGTGAGTTGTAATAATGCTGCAGGCCAATGTCTTGTTCCCAGGAAGACCACAGCACTTGGCTCAGTGAGTCCTGGATGGACACTGACATGACCAGAAGCAGAAATCTCAACGCACCAGGGGCCAGCAGTGTTTGCCTCATAAGGCTCAAGGACAGCAATGGCCTCTTCTATGGCATGAAACAGTATTGTTCTACATTCAGTAAATACCATGGAGGAGACATTGCACTGACTACAATACAAGACACCCAAGTTCCCATAACAGATAGTTATAGACAGATACTAAGAAGCCAGTCTTGAGAGAGTATGCTGGCCGAGAGAGCCAATGAACAACAGGTGCTCATCTACAGAAGCTTATCAGGCACAGTTCTTCTCCAAGGTTTGCAGTTGGGAGAATTCTCCTCCTCCTTCAGAGTATGACACACCTAAAGTTTAGCAAGCCTACATACTGCAAAGGCACTCACAGGTACTACAAAGTTAGCCCTATAAAGATGCTTGACTTTTAAAAGGATTGTTTAGGGCAGGACCTAGCTTCAGAATCCATCACAAGTTTATGTAGTTATACTGCAATTAGAAACAGGAAGAATCTGCACATATCTGAAATAATTCTGTCATTTTACTTGATCTACTGATTCATGACAACAAAACTTGTCCTTGAGAAAGGCTACCCACAGCTCTTGCTCAGCCATACCCCAGGCAATACACAATAAAGTCAACTAAAGAAGGAGGGAGCTTCGGTACTGAAAATGGTGATTGCCTTCTAGACCTTGGCCAGGAGCTTAGTGAACAAACAGTGGGCATATCAAGGCCCCAACATTTTAAAGCAAGGATTAAGTGTGGTAGAGGCTGCCGATACTTACCCAGTCAGAGGTCTGCTCTTCTTAATCTCAAAGAATTGTGTCCCAGTGTGATTGTACCTAGAAGCAAGAGGTTAAGGGCTTGGCAGTTTGGAAAGTAGAGTTTTGAAGAAAACCTCCCCGAAGAACTTTCATGATACTATTCTCAGAGCAAATTCAGGATCTCACAAATACAGCAACAAAGCAAGAAAATTCCCATCTTCCTGTTCCACATTTTTCCCACTTATAGTTCCTCCATAGTTCCACTCTCCTTCTTTCTTGTCAATTCTTCTTTTCCTCCTCACCACATACAGGTTTCCACTTCGTTTCCCAGAGGTCTGTGCTGACAGACCAAGCTCTGCTCATTTTTTCAGTTATAAGGGCCGAAAAAGTTGGTAGATATGTCTGCTCCAGTCTGCACAGAGCCTTAAAATGTTATTGGTACTTTATTCTTAGTCTGACAGAGACCCAGTCTGAGACACAGACTCCTTGATGGGTGAGAGGTGCCAAAAGGACTGCCTTTCTACCTTTTACAAAGGCTGAAGTCAGGACTGGCTCTGTGTCTCACCACTGAGAGTACACTATGCTTGCAAGGCGCATACCTGCTATCCAGCATAGCAAAGATGGAGAAGCTCTGAACAGAAAGGGACAGGATACCACAGATGCACAAGGGCAGGGTGGCTGACTATCCTTTAAGACAGCTACAGAAGGGAGTGCTCAAGCAGGATGATTCTCCACCACAGCCCATCCGTACCTTACCAGTAAGGCAACACACTGTAGTCCATCTGAGACCCTGCTCTCAAGGTCTTGGATATATACATTTTAAAAGAAATGTCACTATAAAGCCAGCTGGCTGATTAGAACAGGGGGTGAGGAAGGGCCTCTGAAAACATGCCATGGAGCAAACAAGATCAGATGGTAACTTGGACAGAAAAGAAACAAAGCAGCAAAATAAACCATCATCCAAAGCCCAGTTTCCTGTTTTCAGGAAACAAGCTTCAGTTCTTCTCCAGCTAAATCAGAATGAGCTCTTCTCTCTTTCGCAGGGAAAGAAAATCTGCTTGCTTCCTCTTCCTGGGTAATCACATCAGTGACTAAGGTAACAGTAAAGGATACTGAAGCTCCCTGATGTAGCGCTGTACGGCTTCCAAGCGCTCAGGGATGGGGGTGGATGGCTGGAACGCAGGCACACTCGGTATGGGAATCTGAAACAGGGAACAGAACATAAATCACCACTTCTAAACCTCTCCAGCTTCTTCTGAACTCAGTGGTACCTAGCTACATGAAGCAGGTTCCTCTTAAACCAGCCCCTTTTTGCTGCCTGAAGTGACCATGCCAGGTACATTCCTCTGTTCCCATACTAGTAACAGATTCACTGGTAACAGATTCAAAGAAGCAACACCACAGAGCTGCAAGAGAAAATGCCCCAAAGGGTCCTGCTGCTAGGGAGTGACACAGGCAAAGAATGAGATAAAATTAACTGACCAGGCAAAATGTGAGGGGAGCCTGGGCCCATTTGAGTAGGCAAACTGGAAGGCACAAAGCAAAAGAGAGCGAGCCAAAATTGAGACTAAATTCCCCCGAACCCACTGGAGCAAGGGCTTACAAGTCCCTTACTGCTTCCTGGAATCTCGGAGGAGTTGGCACTGACTAGGACACAGGCTGGAGGTCATCATGACTCCCCACCTTCTGTGTTTGTTGTTTTGAATTAGAGAATGACTTCCGAAAGTTCAACATTCAGACTGCTGTCCCATTCTAAGGCCTCAGCCTTATGGGTCCAGTCCAATTTTCCCCTCCATTTGCTCCACAGGGGATAACTGCAGCTTTGTCAGCAGCTGAGAAAATGTGTCTAAGAGGAAGAGGTCCTGTCTGCTCAGCTACAGTGGACAGGCAAGCCAGGATGGCAGACAGCCCTGACGACACATTCATTCAACAAATATAATGGAGAAGACACAAATTTGGTGTGACTGACAGGCTCACAGAAACAATTCAGCATCTTCCCTCTGAAGGATAGCTCATGCCTTTCACACACCCATCTGA
Source organism: Pavo muticus (assembly GCA_016647715.1). Classification (NCBI taxonomy): domain Eukaryota; kingdom Metazoa; phylum Chordata; class Aves; order Galliformes; family Phasianidae; genus Pavo; species Pavo muticus. The sequence continues at coordinate 507,190 of JACDJE010000138.1, forward strand.
TACCAGACTGTAGCTTTTCACAACAGTTCAGTTTTTAGCATTTCAGTTCCTGCTCAGAATTCCCCCAGACATGGGCTATCCCCCACCTAAGAAAGCATGAGTCAGAAAGAGATCTTCCCTTGGGGCCTTCCACTCTGCTGCACACCAACTGCCTCTGATGGCAGCAGATTTGTAGCCAGCAGCAGTGCTGAGCCATTCATCTCCCTCTGCATATGTATCTGCAGTCACTCATTTCCATGCCTCCTTCTTCTGCCTTGGGCTGCCAGAAGTGACCAGTGAAACAGGCCAGGCACCTGCACCAGTTGAAAGCTGAGCCAGTGAGCATGGCTAGTTCTCAGTCACATCAGTTCCCTGACCTGGTTTGCCACATGGCCACATGCTGCTTGTGCCAATATGGCAGACCGGCCAGGGACTGTCCTTGCCTCTTGAAACTGTATGGTAAACTGCATGGTTTTTCAATCTATCTACAGCCACCATCAGCAAGCAAACATTGAGCTAAACTCAGTATCTACCCATCTCGATCTTTCTTTTCTTCTTGAGGTAAGAAAACAGCACCATTTGGCCACTGGTACACATTTTCCTAGCATCTCTTGGAGGTTCCACTTCACCATTTCCAATGCCTTGTTTCTGTACCTTGCTTGGAGCAAGCTAAGGCACTTGCAGGAAACACAGCAGGAGCAGATGTGAAAATGGGTTTGTTCAGCCACAGCAGGAGCAGGGAAGGCTCCAGAGAGTAGCACAGGGATGGAGCCATCTCTGGAACCACACGAGCTGAGTCAGTTTGGATGCTGGGAGCTGACAACTGAGTCATAGGATATCATTTCCAGGCAGAAACAGCCAGAGAGGTAACAAGCAGGACAACAGGACTATTTCACTTTGTTTCATTTCTTCAGCTTGGAGACTTTCATGCTTTTGGAATGGAGGCACACCGATTAAGTTCATGTTGATAGCACAGATTAAGGATTCTCCTTTCCTCAAAGGACTTTAACACTGACACAGTGTTAATGACAACCAGTTCAGCAGGGGACTAGTTAACACGGAGAGCTGCATGAACCTCAAGTAATTAAACTGATGAAAGTACAGTGTGCTCACTTTCACTCAGATCTGGGCCTCCAGCCCAGACTGGGCTACAGTTTCTTATGCATCTACAGCATTTTACTGGAGCAAGAGAGGAGGAGAGGAGAAAGGTCCCCATCCCTCAATCCCACTCTGACAGGATGGGAGACCCTAACACTTTGTTCTTACCTGGCACTATCCGCTGCGTATCTCAGAAGGCTTATAAATATTAGGCAGTCTTAACAGTCCTCCAGAATGCAAAGAGGAATTAATTTGCAAGAGAAACAAGAGAAAACCAGATCTATTTTGCTCTCCCTTTAGTTGCATTGAAAGCTGGAGAGAGAGCTAGGAAGAGAGCCCAGATTTCCAAGAGCACATACCTCTGCCAGGCATAGTAGACTGAACACATCCTTGGTCCCTCATCACTTGTGTTGAGGGGCTGCATCACCCCACCCTTGGATTCCTGCACGCTGACAGGCTGGCTGTATGCATAGGACTGGGCCTGACTTCAGAAAGGATCCAGAGAACAACAGATTTTTATATATTAAGTGGGCTATAATGTGCATGAGACAAGAAGGATGGGAGAGAGGCAAAAAGCTCCAGCCTTATCTATGTCACAGGAGTATGTCTTTGGCCAGCCTAGTTTAGCAACAGCTTCTCTTACAGTGCTTTTATTTATCTGAGCTCCTCCCTAATTTCCCTTTTGTAAGCCACACAGGAGCAATATCAATCCCAGTCATTAGCCTGACTAAAGAAATTGGATTTTCTTCCTCTCTATCCATACAAACTCATCAGATGCAATACTTCCCATCTTTGCCCTCATAACTACTGCATTTAAAATCCAGCCTTTCTTAAGGAGGCAAGGGCACATCGTTTTGTATTTCCATTGTGAAGCTCCAAGCAAAACAACACCACACCTTACAGCTAGAAAGGAAACAACCTACGAGATGGTGGCATACTGAACCTTTGCATGCACAGCCAATCAACTGCATCCTGCCAGCCTGGCTTGGCTTGCTTGATAGATACTTCAAACCTACCAGAAGGAAACCTTTGGCCCCAGGGCAGATCTCTGAACACAACACCACAGCAAAAGACACAGCCTCAGCAGCTGATCTGTGAACATTTCCACAATGTCTGGTCACAGCCTTATGCAGTCATCATTTTATGGTATTATGTTTAGCTTATGGACAACTCTTTCAAGAGTTACTTCCTCCAACACGGGCTACACTTCGAGGCAAAAATCTGGGAGCGAGCAAACCATTGTCTGACTCCCAACACTTAAAAAGGTGTAATTGCCTTCCAGCCTATGGAGAGTATCTGGCCTTTCAGAGGAGCTTGCCCTGCTCATTGCCCTAATTCTCATCTGTTGCATCAGTCATGCAAAGCAACTTAATGACACAGAGATGCATCTCAAGCAAACCTCAAAGATAAAAACACACCCCCAGAGGGGAGGAAGAGCTAGAGAAGCAAAGCCCATTCATCCTAGCTGCTTCCCGCATCTCTGCATCTTGTCTGTAGGCCCTGGTGAGCTTGGGCATAGCATTTCAAATTGTACAGTGCTGAACAGTTTATAGCTCTGGTTCCCAGGGGTGCTAGCAGGCACCAAACAACAACAAATAATGGATAGACCACTTTCATCAGTTATTCTAGAGGAGCACATCCTGCTTGTGTCCCCTGACTGTCAGACTCTGGCACTAAAACTGTAAAAGACCGCTAAGTGAGAACAAAAGCAGAAGTACTTCACATCATGACCCACAGCAGAGACTGAGCACAGAATTCCCCTCCCTTCCTGCACCACACTCCTGTTTGTGAGCCTCTTTCTTCCATTTCCCTCACCAAATCATCCCTTCTGGTCAGGAAATTAAGCACTGCATGCTCTGACCGATCAGAAATACATTTTCAGCTTTCAGTCAGGCTCAGGACAAAGTCCAGGGAAATGTGAAAGGGAAAGGAAAAGTCTAGCGGGGTTAAAATAGGGCCTGCAATCAGGATTCAGGATTTGGTTTGGTTGCTGCTGTGTAACTCCTCACTGCAAAAAGGAACTTTGGCCGCACACATCTCCAGAGCTCCCTGTGGACAGCGGTACAGGTTGCCTCTATGCGCACCATGTAACAGTGCAGTTTTGCATACTTCAAGTTTCCTTCTCAAGGAATGAAGCATTTGCTAAAAAAAGCGCAAGCAGAAAATGCCTAATCTTTCTGTATTTCAGTTTCCTGTGCTAGCATGATGGGAATACTCCCCTCACTGGCCAATGGAGCGACACACCAAGTATTCGCAGTGCCTTTTGTTCACAAGATGCCAATGGAAAGGGAGAATTTTTCTCCAGCTGAGGTGTGAGCAGATAGCAACAACCACACAGATTCATGTGTAAACGATTCAGTAGGGCCCAAAGCTACACAAAATGACCGTTGCTTCCTCTTTTTATTGAGTTCTCTGCAGCTAGGCCAGGAACATGCTTGGAAATGACATCTGACCCTACACCAGCAAAAAGCTTTGTGCATGTTCGCTAGCTCCTCTTCGATTCTTGGGCATCAAGGGTCCCTTTTCCATCAGGTACGGATCTGTGCAAGAGTTCCTTATACAAACTGTGCCCGAATCTAACTTCTGATGCAAAGCCTCACCTCCCTCGGTCCCACTCCTGAAGTGCGGGGACTCCTCAGTCCATCTCCTCATCTTTCCATCGTCCATCCCTTCTCCCACTTTATTAAGGCGGCCCATCTCCATCCCATACAACGCGCACACGAAGGCCGTTTACTTTCCAGCACGGCCTCTCGTAAGGAGGGCGATTCATCAGCGCCCGGCACCGTGATCGGGCACAGCCCCTCGGGCCCCGCCAAAGGGACCGCTCGCGAGCCACAGGGCCGGGCCAGCGCCGCCGCTCTCGCATTTCGCCTCTTCTCTTTGCGCGCCCCTACGGCCCGGCCCCACCGAGGCCCCTCACCTTGGGCAGATCGGCGGCGCCGCGGATGCGCTCCGCCACCCGCTCCCCGTCGGGGTGGATCCTGGCCACATGCCGCCACATCCGCTCCCAGGTGGGCTCGTCCACCGGCAGCCCGCCGCGGTTGACGAAGAACGGCACGCCGCCGTCGCGCAGGTCCTCCTCGCCCTCCTCCTCCTGCTCCTCCTCCCGCGCCGCCGCCGCCGCTTCGCCGGTCGCGGGGAGCCTGGCGGCGGCCGCGGCCCCGCCGCCCCCC
>JACDJE010000138.1:511747-532517 GCA_016647715.1 Pavo muticus
TCCCGAGCGCTCCGCGGGGCGGGCGGAGACGGCCGCCTCCCGGCCGCTGCCGCATGCGGGTAACAAAGCCGCCGCGACGGGCTGGGCCGAGCCTGGCCCCGCTCCGCCCAGCTCCGCCCCGGGCCCGGCGTCTGAAGCCGGCGCGGGGGTCGTGGGGGTCTCGCGACCCACCGCAGCAGCGAGGCTAGTGTGGACGAGGTCCGCCGCAGCGGTCGGCGCGCAGCGGGCGTGTCGCTGCTGTCCGCGGGCGATAAGGGCGGAGGCAGCTGCGGCCGGCGATAAGTGGCAGTGCGATGGAGGGAGCGAGCGCGATACCTGGGGGCGGGGCCAGGAAAAATGGGCGTGGTCATGACGGGGGGCGTGGTCAAAAAGGGGGCGTGGGCAGAATAAAAGGGGCGGTGCGCGGCTGCAGCCGTTTAACGGTCGTCGCGAGGGGCGGCCCTAGCCTGTAGGGGCTTCAGGTGCTCCCTGAGGCGGGGCGGGTCCTGCGGGGCTTTGCAGAACGTGGCCAGCGGGATGGAATCAGCAGGTAGAAAGCACGGGGTGGTGAGGGTGACGGGTCTGCTTCTGTTTGCGCCCAGGGTTGAATGTTGTGCTGTAGTGGTTGCCCAAATTGTTGCGAGTTGGATTTTCTTTCAGGAAGATGAAGCAAATGCATGCTCTGTTCCCTCCTTTCAAACTTCCAGTTTTGCGCCACGCAAGCTACATAGAGTTCTGTAATACTTAAACATGTACTTCACTGAGTAAGGATTTTTCCTTGAATGAGGACCTTGAGCAGTGCTGACTGATCCCTTCAGTAAGATTTGTAGTGTTCCAGTTGTCTTTGCCTTTTACCTGTGTGCAAGTGAAGCAGACTTCTTATATCAAAAAAGGGTGGCCAAGTCTGTAGCAGAAATTACTTGGCAGCCCCTGAACAGATGTCTTTTATCCAGACAGATTATACCCTTCTGTGTCTACTTCTTGGCCCTACCTTTCCCTTGTTCCTCTTTTAGCGCAGGCCCAGAAGTGGGTCACATGGCAACACAGGGCCATACGTTGGGGTAGCACTTTTGTGGGGTGGCAGGCATGCTGCCAGTAACAGCACTGAGGAAAGGATGGTGCAAAGCTTTTAAATGCTTCTGTAGGAGCTGCTTTGCTTCCCCTGGCTGATACTTAAGCACAGCTCTCCATAGAAGCATGGATCTGGGTTTTGAACTTCATCAGTAGTTGATAGTTAGCAATGTGTGTTGCTTTCTGTGCTCCAACTTTTCCCACTGTCAGAGATAAGTGCTAATAAACCTGATCTACAGCCAGAGATTTTTTTTAATAATCAGTTTGCATTTGGGACACTTCAAGAATTGTTCTTTCCTGTGTGGTAATAGAAGTGCAACACAATCCTTGTGTCTTTAATGCCTTGAAATGTATCTTTAATTGGAGGAATAGTAGCAGATAATTATCAGCAGGCTTCAAAATAAGTTTTGTTAGACGATTGCTTGCTGACCTGTGGTAGTTAATGGACAGTGTTTGTCTCCTCTGGTTGTTATGAAAATAACGTTGCAACAGGTCAGTATTTTACAGGTAATATCAGAGTGCTATACTTTGTTTAGTTGAGAAAAATAGAGCACAGCTGTGCTGAATGAGCTGGTCTGTGCCAGGTGGACGTGAGTGAGGTGACAGGGCAGAGAAATGGCTGCCATGTCTCTACAGCTGGTGTTCTTTTGTCTGTAGGTGCTGTTACTTGTGATACAGGCTGTATCACAGGGTGTTTCTCATTTTCTGGGAGCAGACTACTGTGGCTATAACAGTGTGGGACCAGAAGAACACTATTTTTTAAAATAGTAGTAATAGAAAGTTTTGTTTTACCTGTCATCTGTAGAGAAAGAGTGGAGGTGTTCTCTGTGAATCACACCTGAGAACAGTTTAGAAGGGTCAAGCTTAGTTGCAACAAGGAGCTTAACACTTGTTCATAGTGAAGGGATAAATAGCACTGATAGAGAAAGGACTAAAATCAAGCCAGAACTACTCTGAATGAGTTCACTCAGAATATACAAAATATTTAATGAAAGTGTTCAAGTAGTGTAGAGAGCAGTTTAAAGAGATTCTTGCCTCCCTTTGTGGGTGAAGTGAGTTCCACCTGTTGCAGGGGATCCAGAATTTGTTTCTGAAAATGTGGATGGTAGTGAGACCATCTAGAGAGACCTAGACAGGCTCGAGCTGTGGGCCCAGGTGAACCTCATGAGGCTCAACAAATCTAAGTGTGAAGTCTTGCACCTGTGTTTTGGCAACTCCCACTACCAGTACAGGCTGGGGGATGTAAGAATGGAGCACAGCCCTGCTGAGAAGGACTTGAGATTACTGGTGGATGGGAAGCTGGACATGAGCCAGCAGTGTGCCCTTGCAGCCCAGAAGGCCAGCTGTATCCTGGGCTGCATCAAATGAAGAGCAGGGTGAGGGAGGTGATCCTACCCCTCTACTCTATGCTGTTGATGCCTCACCTGAGTAACATGTCCATATGGAGTCCTCAGTGCAGGAGAAACATGGATCTGTTGGAGCGTGTCCAGAAGAGGGCCACAAAAATGATTCAAAGGAGGGAACACCTCTCCAATGAAGACAGGATGAGAGAGCTGGGGCTGTTCAGCCTGGAGAAGAGAAGGCTTTGGTGAGGCCTGGGAGCGGCCCGTCAGTATCTAAAGGTGTGCTAAGGGTCTCAAAAGTAAGAGTTTTGAGCAGGGTCTGTTGTGGTAGAAGGGAAAATGGTTTCAAACTAAATCAGGAGGTGTATATTGGATATAAGGAAGAAGATTTTTACAGTAAGGGTAGTGAAGCCCCAGAACAGGTTGCCCAGAGATGTGGTGGATGCCCCATCCCAGGGCTGTCAGGCTGGACCAGGTTCTGAGCAACCTGATTGAGCTGTAGGTATCCCTATTCATTGCAGGGAGTTGGGCTAGATGGCCTTTAAGGGTCCATTCCATCTTAAACGATTCTATGATATAACATTGTGTTGCTCAGAGCATGGACTCTGTGCTGCTCGGTTCCTTTTTTGTATCTGTTTTGTTCCCTTTTCTGTATGTCTGAAAGACTCCAGAGGCAATGACTTCAGACTCTTGTGGCAAACCAGCATCTTTCTTAATTAATTTCCCAGGGCTGATTTAGATCCAAAGCATTATCAACAGCTGTTCAATTTACTGCAGCGTTTTTCATACATTTATTCTGTATGCGTTAGGAGTGTTTGTTTCAAAGGCACCTATAGGATGTCTGAACTAATTTTCAGAACTTCGCCATTGCTTTCCACTTGCTGGAGTCACTTCAGGCTCCCACATCACACCTGAGAGCCTGTAATGTACTTGATGAGAGCTCTTCTCCTGAGATGTGTGCTCCTATGTACCACAGGTTCCCTTGCACCTGTAGGAAGCCTGTAGGCCACTCCTACAGATCCACATTTTCTTCCAGGCTTGACTGTCCTGGTGGCAGCTGTGAGAGGAAGTGAGGAGTGGGGGGCTGGAAGTGAGCTTTGCTGATGGCCTTGGCCCGGTGGTGTCTGGGTTGGGCTGCAAGGTGGGGTGGGCTAGGAAGGATGTCACATGAAGTCTGGGGTGGCCTTGGCTTGGTGGGTTAGCAGAGCACTGTGCTCAGCAGAGGGATGGGGAGGAAACCTGCTTGGCTTTTTAGTTGCGGTTTTCTATGCAAAACAATAATGTATGGTACTCATTTGGATTCATTGCACTTACGTTGTATGAATGTATTTCCCATAAGATCAATGAAAGACTGGAAAAAATAGCCTCAGCAAAATATGGTGTCTGTATCATGGCAAGGTTTCAAGCATTGTTTGTTGGCTTTCAGTCTGAAGTATTTTAGTTAGAATTGATCTTGCATTTGGGGGAAGGAGAAGGACTTGTATGACCTGTTAAAATCCCTTCACGACCCTTTCTTTGCTGACTGAAAATCAGTGGCCTAATGTATTCTCTGCTGAAGGTGGGGACAGTTTTGCTGATTTGAAGGGCTCACTTGATGGTGTAGTAAGCTAAACTCACTTCCATGAATGAACCTTGCTTGTACAAGTAGCCTCTTAGGTTCCGTCTACAGCACTTACATGAGAGAAATGGCATGTGTCAGGGTGGAACATCAGAGCAGAGCGGCTTAATCGAAGGTGTTGGTTTTTTTGGTAATTTTTATGCATTATGTGAACTATCTTTTTTTAACAAATCAAATGCTTTTCTTTTTTAAGCTACTTTCAGAAAAAGGTGGAGAGTTGAAAATCACATTTTAAGCTGTTTTTTGTTTTATGGTGTTTCCTTTATCTGCTTTTAGTTTTCTCCAGCTCACAACTGCACTGTTTTTAGCATGATCATACAGATGTCTTTGTCTATTGCAATTGAATTGTCTGCTGTACAGAAAACCCTTAGAAGCATACTGCCAAGCAGTATGACAGTGATGCAGTAGATCTTTGCCCAGAGCAGAAATTCCACCTTTGCCCTTAATTCTGCTCTTTTCACAGGTCTAATCAGGAGTATCTCTAAAGATAACAGCAAAGCTGCTACTATTTGCCTGTGAAGTTGAAGTAACCTTTAGTTGGTCTGGGCAACTGTAACAGAGCCAGAACAGGCCTACTCTGTGGGCAGCTAAGAATGACTTAATCAGTGGCTGACTCAGTGACTCCACATGCTGTCCTGTTCAGGTGCAGTCATACTGACTGCTTTCCCTGTGTAGATCAGATCTAAGAGAAAGGAGACTTGGATCCAATCAACTATTCAAATATCTGCAAATATCTGTGAAACTTGTGCATTAATCTTCCTTTATCATTGGCCTGTTATCATGCGGCTGACTGACCTTGCTGTGTCACATAACCAGCACATTGTCACATGGCATTTCCCATCCCATCTGTCACACTGTGAATACATCAGCCATGTATGATCCTGCTCTGGGACTCAAGAAGGCAGAAAGGTTAGAACTCGCTGGAACAAGGTAAGGGTTGTATGTGATAATAAGAACTTTACAATGTGTTTGTTTCATTTGGAGTTTCTCTTTTGTTCTTAATAATAACCCTGCTTGATGAGAGGGACTTAGAGAGGGCTTAGCTATGGCATTTCAGGGCTGGAACACAGAAGCAAATAGCCTATCATCTAGCTTACTTTGTGCCACCCCAGCTTAGAGGCAGGGTGTGAGACCAGAAGCTAGTTTGAGTTGTGTGCAGGACTGACATCTGAAGGTTAATTCATCCAGGTGGGAAACAGGAAAAGCACCACAATACTTGGGTGCCTAGTGGAAGAATGTTAAGAGTAGATACTTAAGTTCAACTATTTCCATCAGAGAAAGACTATAGACTGAAATGGTTTGGCATCAAATTTCAGTGATAGGAATTTGAATTTGGAAAACTAGCGGGTTTAAAGTACTTCATTTAGCTGGGAAGGGAAAGAGTGGTGTTCTCTGAATCATAGAATGAGTCATAGAATGGCTTGGGTTGGAAGAGAGCCCAAGGATTGTTGAGTTCTGACCCCCTGCCACAGACAGGGCCACCAACCTCCAGATCTGATAGTAGGCCAGGCTGCCCAGGGCCCCATCCAACCTGGTCCTGAACAGCTCCAGGGACAGCATCCACAGCCTCTCTGGGCAGCCTGTGTCAGCACCTCATCACTCTCTCTGTAAAGAAGTTACCCCGATATTCAATCTAAACCTTCTCTCTTTGAACTTAAAACCATTTCCCCTTGTCCTGCTGCTGTCTACCTTTGTAAAAAGTTGATTGCCTTCCTCTTTATAATCCTCTTTTAAATACTGGAAGGCTGCAATGAGGTCTCCTTGCAGCCTTCTCTTTTCCAGTCTGAGAGAGGCAAACTCTAATTTTAGGAGTCACAAGAGTTGATAGAGCTTTCTTCTATGTAAGTGCTAAACAGACATAGCTCAGTTAGAACCTGAAGTTAAATAAGTTACCTGCTTTTAAAGTTCATTATTTTTTTTTATTCAACTTTTGGAAAAAGCTAGAAGGCTCGTTGATAAAATTCTTAATTTGCTTTCTGTCTCTCTGATATTTTCTCTAGAGGTGGAGAGGAAACTGGCTACTCCCGTAAAACCCTTTTTCCTGTTCTGCACTGGTACAGAACAGACACCTCTGAAAGATTTAACTGGACCACAATAACATCTGCTCTGACACTCAGGGTATTTCTTTTGCTTGTTGGAACAGCATTCAAATCTCAGCAATGTCTCACATGAAATAGAAATTTGAGTATACATTTCTCAATTTGAAATAGGTATGGTGACCTTGGACTGCAATGTGAATCTTTCTTAGATGGGTCAGAGTGAGCATTCACTTATCTGCGCAAGAGACACTTCTTCCAAACTAGCCAGCAGTGTTGGTAGGTCAGGAGCTTACTTACAGCTGTAGGGCTCAATATTTCTGAGCCAAGTCTCATATAGGCAATTTAAATTTAAATCTCTTACCTTTGTCTCTGCAAATTGCCAAGACGTTCTAGAATTCATGCTTTTCCCTTTTGGTTTGATCAGAAAATCTTCCCTGAACTACAGTAACCTTCTTAACAGAAATTTGGTTTTCTTCAGCAGATTTTCAATTAACTTGCATTTCCCCAGTACGAAGACGTTTCCTTGGTATTTTCTAAATTAATTCCAATTACTTAGTCAAACTGATCCTCGGCAATTTTCTGTTTCCAGCTTGATCCTTGGTATTTTCAGTTTTAACTGTGTGGTTCAGTGGCAACAGGTAATTTCTTTTCTTGAAGCCTGGGATGAAGTTAATGCAGCAAAGAAGCTTTCAAGTGCTCCAGGGGCTTCCGAGATCTGTGCTGTTCCCTCCTCTCTGTTACTGTGCTGTCTCCATGTTTCTCCTGTTTTCTTGTATCCTTTCAAAATGGAAAAATGCTATTCTTCCAATTCTGCTAATGGAAAAATGAAATAGAGAAGCTAAGCATGTGATTTTACAGTAGGTGAAAAGACACCTGAGCTGGTTTATCATTGACCTCAAACAATTCATGCAGTGCAGCGAGCCAACTGGTTTAGGGTCACCTCCCTGCAATGGCATCTGAATTTACTGGCGCTGCCTCTGGCCCATGCTGGTACAGCAGTGCCATGCCATGTGCGTTCTCTGCTTCGGAATGAGTTCTGTTTTGTTCCCTGCTGTGAGATGTAGACCTGTCCTGAGTGACTTGTTCAAGATCATATGGGAGGACTCTGGCAGAGCAGAGACTTAATGTGAGTTTTCTCCTAAGCCACGAGACAGCCTTTTTTTTTGTTTCTAGGCTGCATAAATTGTAAGTGAATGAAAATTCTGTGCATCTGGGAAGATATCTTTGTGATGTGTTTTGGAAAATGTGTTATGCCTATAAACAAGATGAGTATTGAGGACTGGAAAGAATTAGTTGGGATGGGACTGTTTGCTTGGATTGTTTTTCTTACTGTCAGAAGTCTTGCTGGCTCGGACTGCCGTCTTGCTTTTATTGAAGTTTCAACAGGGGTGCATTGATTGGCTCTGTTACGTCATAAACCAAAATTAATTGTTATACATTGTGGAGTTCATTAAAGCAATGCTAGTAATGTTTCATTTGGAAACTGATGTTGTTCAGAAATTGTGCATTCTTGTTAATCTCCTGGCTATTGATATGTTTTTTCTCATAGTTACTAATTTATTCATAGTCCTATTATACTAAACTGACAAGAATGTGAAGATGGTGTTACTTTTTGGTGCTGTGTGCAGCGTGGAAGCACTTGCACAATGTGTTTGACATTCACTGCAACATTCTCTCCCATCTTGACAGACATGGGGAGATGTGAGGCAATAGGAATGTGAGTGGATGCAGCTTCAGTGTATTCCTGATGATTCCGATTAAAGTGTTCAAAACTCTTTGAAGTGTTGTAGTAGTCACAATGTTTCTTTCTTCAAACTGAACCTCTGTAAACTCTTCAGGCATGGTGTAAGAGCCAAAGGGGCTGCACTGGTGTTTTGGTTTGTACTTGAGCTTAGAGTGTGCGTACATCATGCTTGTTCAAAACTCACTATTTTTTTTTTAAGACCTAAAATCAACCAGATTCATGCAGAGCAGCAGAATTAGGAAGTGACCATTTGTAAGTGGAACTTGGCTTCTTTCTCCAGTTTACTTCCCAAAAATGTAACACATAGGCCCTTAAGGAAAGAAAATATACTTTCTAATATGAAAGCTGCCTAGAACACAGCTCTACTTTTATTTTACCAATGCCTTGTTTTTTTTCTTCTTTCTATTGTGTGTCTCCTTGCTTAGAGGGGAAAGCTGGAACGTTAAGATGTCAAGGTAGGACCAGAAAACAACATACACAAAGTCTCTTGAAGAGAATTCCAACCAAAATATGAGAAGTCCAGCCCTATCCTTAAATAATTTAAATGCAGTTCTTCATTATTACCCTAATTTGCTGAAAACTGCTGCCTTTCTGGCAGTGATACTTAGACATTTACTAATGCACTGTATCTTCTGTAGTTATTGTGTTGAATGCAGTTGATGCTACACCATGAGTGTCCAAACTTTTGTCTTGCCTGGGCCATGCTGAGTGAAGAGAAATTGTCTTGGTCCACATATAAAGTATGTAGATTGCTCCTAAAGTAATGCCTCCTCTTTATTTCCATGGAAACTGCAACACATACAAAGAGCACAGTAACACTATTTAGTAGTGCTGGGTGGGGCTGCATGTGGCACATAGGTTGGATGTGCCTGGGCTACACAGTGCCATCTATATTCATGCAGAGGAATTTGTTACCACAGGTTTTGGAGGTAGGATTAGGTTTACGTGGGAACTAAGGCTAGTGCAAGGAGCACTGGTTTCTCATTAATGTTGTCAGTTTGGGCTGTATCTTTCTAAAGATACTAAAGCTAAAAAGACAAGTTTACCGAGGGAATAATTGTAGAACCAATATATTGCAGGACCTGATTGTCTATACGCTGGGGATATAATAGACTCTACAGATGCTCAAGGGGTGTTCTTTTTCACTTAAGTTGTTAATTTTGTAGAGTTGAAACTGGAAATTGAAGAGTTAAGTCTGTACCTATAACTATGGACATTATACTTTTTCCCCTCTCGCTGAAGGTGGTTCTCAATCTAAGCTTCAGCTCTGAAGCAGCTTAACCTGCGAGTGTTTGAACACTAAATGTTTTCCTCATTTATAAAGAGGTGCATTTGGGTAGGCTTTGTGCCATGTTTGATCATTTGTTTTCCAGTAACAAGCTGAATGTTCATGTGAACCAGGATTTGGAAAAGATCTCTGCTTCCTCTGCATCCATAAGCTTAGATCCATTTTATTGGCTGCCCTTTGCTGGAGCTGTTAAATAGGTGTTTGCTGTTGCCTGGGCCCTAGCCCTTGGTGTGGTTTTAATGGGTGAAGCATAAGCAGGAAGAGCAAGGGTAAAAAATGAGAAGATGGGGCTGTAATGCCATCAGCACAGATGCTGGATGGAGAAATAGGAGGCAGCGTGGCTGCTTGCTCCTGTCACTTAAGGATGTGGGTTGGTGGTATGGTGGTGATGGCTTGACAGTTGGACTAGATGACCTTAGTGATCGTTTCCAACCTTAATGATTCTATTTGCCTACTTCTCTGTAGAATGATTACTTAGCGGTTTTGGGGGAGGTAAAAACGTTATGTTATAGGCACGGGGAAAAAGTGGGAAGAGTGACATCTAGTGGCTCATAGTGAAATGTACATATTTTTTCCTGAGTACAATGAAAACTAAAGCAATTACTAATAATTTGTGATTCACTTAAATTTTATAATACTTGAAATTTAGACATCATTTTGATGCCAAGAATTGTGTGATGTCTACTGCCAAGGCTTGCTAGCTCAGTAACCTTGTCAAATAGACTCTGCCTAATAGTATGGAATGGACTATCCTATATAATGCCATGTGGAGGAAGTGAGTGGCTTTAGTAGGTTCTTTCCTGTTTCCAAGGACTGGATTTCTAGGCTATTGAACCAATGGAACTAATCCTGATACCACATTTATGGACAAATTCCATCTGTCCAGTTTCCATTGAAGCATGAGCTAGATAAAGCCTCTGTTGCTCAGAGGCAGTGCTTAGCTTCTTGTGGTGTATAACAATATAGTTGCAAGTTATATTTAAGATGCCATGAAATGAGGTTGTGTATGGACATATTTTCTAAATCTGTTACAAGGAGTGTTGTGTGTGCTCACTGGCTTGGCTTCCTTCAGAAAGAATGGAAACAGGTGTTTCCTAAGACTTGAAAGGAATGAGCTCCACTGTGTTTAGTTGGAGTCACTCTCTCCTCTCTCTTCCCAGAGAGTTGCAAGCATGTTCTGAAATCCCCCTGCCCATCCATTACAGAATGGAGTTGGGTAAGTTTGTGTTGGGTTTTCTTCTATATGTAGACCAGTTGCCTTTGCAGTTGTCCCAATAATTAAAGTAGTGTAGTAAATCCTGTGCTCTGGAAGGTTTTGGGTATACATAGTATATAAATTCACATGTAGCTGTGGAGAATTTTGAGAAAAGAGGTGGCATTTAATACATAGCAGCAGAAGTAATTGTGTCTCTGTCAGATCTCATGAGTCTTTGGTAGAGCCTTGAATGCATCCAGATGGCTGCTACCTAGCTTTGTTTCCCTTCAGTTCTTCAGGGGTGAAGAAAAGGAGAGAGGAGGATGAAATCCTGTGTGGCACATGTGCTGTGTGTTTTAGTAACATATCCGTCACAGCTGTGGGGTCTGAAGGAGAAGGGAGGAAACAGGTGAAGTCTATTGTGCTCAGAGGAGGTCAGCATGTGTTTGAATACCAGCAAACAGCAAAATTTTTGTCTTAAAACTGTGCTCTCATACCATGAGGATAGGAACAGAGTTCTCATTGGTAGGTCATTCTTGGAATACCTCCTTTGTGATGCTATAAGGCAAGCTTATTTGGATGGAAGCTTTGCAGAGAAGCCACTATTACAACCAGGACTAGTTTCTGCACAGCAGGGAGTAGTATGGATAGGGGCTACGCAAGGGGCAAGAGGAAAGGAGTTTTTTTCCCAAAATAGAAACCATTCTGAATTCAGCTTCTGTGCTGTAGCAGGCAGCAGAACTTCAGAATTTGGGCTATTGCTTTTTAATTTCTGCATGTATTTTCAAGTATGACAGCAATTACAGGTAAAACTACGTGAACCCCTTTTCCTGTAGGGGAAGAGGGCCTTTCCTCAGCTGTGTCTTCAAGCATAAAAGCATTAGAAGTGCCTTACTGTGCTGAACATATGACCCACCTAGACTAGTGTGTCTATCCTTGGTGGTAACAGTGAGCAATATTGTATGAGGCTAGGACATGATCCTGACCATTTCCTGTTGTGCATTCCTCTCCTCCTTTCCCAGTATCTGTAGTCACTGGATTTAGGATCATAAGGAGGTACACGTGCCTATTACCATAATGGTTTTATATCAGTTGTCAATAAATTAATTTTCATACAACCTGCTCTTGTCTACCTGCTGATATTATTGGTCTCCTCAATCTCGTGATTGCGAATTCCAAAGGTTCACTACTTGCTCTATTTGTAAAGGAAAGTGATTTTTTTTCTATTTTAAACCCATTTTTCCTGTACTCTGAATGAGTGCCCCTACTTCCAGTATTGCAGTGTTTAATGAGTAACAGTTCTGCTCTTACTTTCTCCACCACTCTTATGATTCCATAACTGTTGTTTATGTCCCCCTCAGCCTACATGTCTTTGAATTAAGGGTAAGAGTATCTCCTTGTAATGCAGCTGCTCCATCTCCCAAATTCCTGTTGTGCTTCATGCAAGCATATAAATTGAACAAGTACTTAAATGTGGACACAGATCAGACTCTCACTGCCTGTATGTCCCAGCTGTCAGTCACAACACAGTGAGCTTCCCAATTAAAACAGCCAGAGTGATCACAGCATGACTATTTGTTGAGCACCTTCTATTTGACCTTTTCTGAAGCTGTAGCAAGCAGATTCCGAGAACATTTGTGGGTTGAACTCCAGTGGCTCTCTGTTTGTGGATGGAAACTGGCCAATTCACAGCCATCCCTGTGGATATCTAACTTATTCTGGAACTGAAACCAGCTGTTACAGAGGGCCATAGCCTCATTACTTGCATATGAAGTTTCTGGTCATTCAGGTTACGGTGTTGTCCAATTTGTACTTCGGTTTAGATGGGTGGTTCTTGCCTGTCTCAGTGTTGAAGGTGCTGAGTCCTGTTTTACTTCTTGATAGTTGGTAACTTTGTATGTGCCAGGATACCCACCAAGAGTATGTGGGCAGCTGCAGGGCAGATACAGGTAGCAGCCACTCTTGGAGGCATTCTCACTCATTTTTGCCCAGGATGTTGATGCCCCCTGTCTTGAAAAATGGATCATTAGAAGAATTTGATGCTGCAGGCAGCATCTGTCAGCTCCTTGGTCTCTAAAAAGAGTGGAGGTTATCTTCAGGTGGTGTGATTATGATGAAACTGGTTCTTACATGTTGCTGTTCTTGACTTCTGGTGATTTATTATAGATTAAGCTGTCTTGTTTATTGGAAATAATCCAGACATTGATTTTAATCATAGATTGAGAAGTTACTGCTTTCATAGATGACTGAGTAGCTCTTACCGAGACGCATGTTGAGCAAGGATTCTGTGCTCAGTTAAGTCCTATAACCAACCTGAACTTCAGAATAGTGAAAGGGAGGCTGAAATATTTGATTATATTGGCAGGAATTCAAGGGTGCAAAAGAGCATTTAACTTCATTATCTCCTACATCTAACTAAATGTGTGGTCATGTAGTCTGGTAAGCAGAGGACTGCAAATAGAACTTTTGCTATATTTTTCACTTCTAGGGAAGTCAAGATTTAAAAAGCAATGAGAGTAAGTGTAACTTTAAGATATTAGTAAAAAAAATTCTGAATGTGTGCACCTAATCTTGTTGCTCGCTTTGCCCTACTGATGTGGGAATATAATGAGCTGCAACAGTCGCTCATTTAGTCACACTAATTGTTTAGGGCATGAGGCATATTTTCTCTTGGAAGTTCTGTACATACAGTGCTATGAAATCTGCAACACCTTTCTGGATACACTCACTAACAAAGTGTTTTCCTTTCACTTAAATAGAATAATACTCTCCAAAGTAGGATATTCCATATCTCTCCCTGTTATATGTTCACTGTGAAGAAATGTAACCTTGTTCCTCCTTTGCACTGACTGGTATCTTGCAAATTTCATAGATCAATTAAGCAATGATTACATACCAGAATGAACTCACAGAAAATTTTGATAGAGATGAAAAAAGGAACATCCATTGCTTTCAGCAGTTTTCCATGTGCAGCAAATATACTGATACTTAAGCAGCTTCCATGCAGCTTAGTGATAGTAGTTCCTCATAGTATCTATGTAGCATAGTGTGAATAATACGTTGTTTTGCTGTTTTTTGTATTGTCGTCTTTATGGGGAAAGTTTTTTTTAAAGGGTAGCTAAGTACGCCGGTGTTGTTAGCACAGTTCCTGTGGTAGACAAGGTGTTTCAAAGAGGGAAGTAGCATTGCCTGGAAGGTCATACAGCAATTGCCCAGTCCCTCAAAACTTATTTTCCAGGTGGATTCCCCAGGAAAACTCTGTTCCCATCTCACAAATCCTAGTGTTTTTGAACTGGGTT
This sequence comes from Pavo muticus, assembly GCA_016647715.1. Classification (NCBI taxonomy): domain Eukaryota; kingdom Metazoa; phylum Chordata; class Aves; order Galliformes; family Phasianidae; genus Pavo; species Pavo muticus. The sequence goes on from JACDJE010000138.1 coordinate 525,324, forward strand.
GTTTCAGGGGAGTATAGTTTCAGAATGTTTCTGACATGGATGTCTGATCTTCAGTGTAATTGAGACTTGACCTGTGACCAATGAAGTAAAGATAGGACATTGGCGGCAACTACTTTACAGCTTAGTTTCTTAGCAGTTGTGTGCTTTTTAAAGCAGGTCAGGGTAACCTTTATTGCACACTAATTCAACTTACACAACGATTCTGGTATTTATAAACCACATGTGGAATCCTTTGGGGGGGAAAAAATGGAGCCAAATGCTGTGGTTCCAGGCATGCTTGAGATACAACCAGCCCACAAGTCCAAAAGAAAGATACTGTCTCACTGCTGCAGAGCATTTCAGTGTGGATGTTCTGAGTAACCTTCAAGAGCGCGGTGAGCTCAGAAATTGCATGAGCATGTTAGATATCAACATTATTGGATATTTCATGTTCTGCTAGCTAGGGAGTATGACATTGTGGTTTCTCAGAAGGCTGAATCCGGGATACAGCTGAATACTTACATGCATATACAAATACATAGGGAGGCTTCAGCCAGAATATTTATGGAACAGTACATCACTGCTGAATAAAGCTATGATGAAATAGTGTGTTCTAGGAAGTACATCATGTGTTTCTTCTCCTAATGGAGATCACTACCTACTAAAAGTGACACATCTTGAGCTAAAAGTATGAAGTTCAAAGCAGGCTCACAGCACCACAGAAATGTTGCAGTTGTAAGGGACCTTTGGAGGTCATCTAGTCCAAACTCCTTGTTCAAAACTGGAGCAGATTATTCTATGTCATGCTCAGCCACATTTTGGCTATTCTCCAAGGATGGGGGCTCATTAACCTCTCTGGGCATTCTGTGTTTGGACATTTGCATACTAAAAAGTTTTCTCATATTTGGATGTAATTTCCTGGGTTTCAGTTTGTGCCCGCTATCTCTTTTTAAGCCACTAGATAAAATGGAGAATATGGCTCTGCTGTCTTTACTTTCTCCTATCCATTATCTGTACTCGTTAAGATACCTCTGAAGTAACTTGATTTTCAGTTTATGTAGAAATCCATGATTCTTGCTTTGCTATTTCTGCATGGATGAGTGCAGTATCAGTTTTGTTTCATCATAAAGAGGGATGTGAACAGTATTTACTGCATGAATTCAGTGCTGGTGCAAAGAATGTGGGAGTTCTACTGTCATATACATTATGTGATTGTACTTCATGTAGCTCATCCATCTCTAGAAAACTCTAAACAACAGTAATAAAACCAATTATGATTTTCCCAACTCTTTAGAACTTTGTTCTTGAACAACTTAATTATCTTTTTTTGCTGCTTACATCATGAGTGAGTTAACTCATTGTAGCATCACCCTGAGGGCGGAGTTTTGCGTGAGATCTCTGAGGAATTCACAGCTGTTTCTGTGATCTATCTGACAGAGCAAGAACTGGATCTCAAACAACTGTCTCCTCTAAAATTTGTGGGGACTGTCCATACATTCTGATGCTTTCTTAGTGAATTTTTTGTCGCCTCTCCTGATCTACTTGATAGGATAGTGCAGGCTGACTCCCTGAAGCATATAACTGCTCTTTGTCAAAATATCCTTAGGGTTAAGTACACTGACCTGGAGCTGCTCCTTGCTTTTCTTGGCCTGAGCATGTTAAGTGTTTGGGCTTCAGGAATGAGCACCTCAGACCCACTAAATCCTTCTACATAGTCAGCAAGTATTTCTCTTCCTTTGATAATTGGTGCCCGAGAAAACAACTGTCAGAACAAGGCAGAACATCTTTCTTGCTTTTATGCATGTTTCTTTGTCTCTAGGCCCTTCTGACTCCTTTCTACATGCCAATATTATCCTGAGAGTCTGATGCATCTCCAAAAGTTCTTGAGATGTGAATCTCCTTTCTGCTCTAGAAAATGTCAGCACATTGATCTTTGTTAAAGTAACACTTAATCTTCTAAAGGATGTTCTCAAGAAGGCTGTCATTTATTTCTTTTTGTTTATTTACAGCAGGGAGGATCATCAAAGGAAAGTTGTAACTCATCCATCCAGAATTTGTTTTTGTTGGAATGTAAAATACCCGAGTGATGTTGTCCCAGCATCAAAACCAGGGGTAGAAAGGTCATTTCTCAGAGGAAATATTACATAATCTTCTGCTGCAGTTGGGGTAGCAAGAAGTTAATTCTGTGCTAATTAGAGAGATGCAGCAGTGTGAATTGGGACTGGGGGGGGATATTAGCAAGGAGCTGAGGGGAGCTTTGCAGGGCTGGGTGAGGTAGAAAAGCATGGATGAAAATTTCTCTTGGCAGAAGGCTTTTATGACTGAATGGGTTAATCTACTTTTCCAGATCAGAACTGAGCAGGACAGAAAACATTTTGAATACAAGCATATGGTAAACTTCCTGGCTACAAGCTCAGCTCAGTTGTGACGGCAGAACGCATTGTGAAAAGCTTGGAAGGGCAGTGATATACAGGACATTAGATACTGACTGTTAGGTGCAGTTGCTGCTAGTCATGGCTGACTTGAAGGTTGTAAAGTTGCTTTGTGTCTTTGATTCCATTAAAACAAACTAAATTATGTCCAGCTGGCAGAATATAAAATTCCCACATATAAACTCAGAAATTGTTTGAATATGTGGGGTGAAGCCTGGGGTGCTGGATTTAAGCAGGAATTATCTCAATCTCTGGCTATTTGTGCAAGCATTGTCTGGACCTTGAATGTTTCCTGGAAGTAACCATTTTAAACTCAACATTCCTTCCTCAGTCTGCCTCACCTGTTAGTTTGTATCTAAGGCAGCTGAAGTGTGTGGGGTAAGCACGGAGTTTCAGCACAGTGGGTTGTGCCCCTGGCAAAAAATCTGGTGTGGTGGTGTGCCATCAGAGATCTCACAAGGCCCAAAAGGTAGCAGGAAGCAGTTTTTCTCCTCCACGGGAAGCTGAGCTGATGAAAAAGAAAGCAGGAGGCATCTTCTGTTAAGACCAGTCTCACTGTAGCAGAGTGCAAACATCTGCTTCACTAGCTACAGTCTTGATTTTGGCATCACCATTTATTTTTCAGAGATTGGACTGAGAGAGTCTCTTCCCTCACCTCTCCCCACTGTGGTGCTCAATCTATGTTAAATTGTGCCCATAAAACCTGGCTACAGGCACTTCACCTAGCCCTGGGCCCAATTTCCATCTGCTTGTTGTGAGAGGCCCATCAGTCATGCTGTGGGAGAAGGGAGGGATAGACTTTTTAGTGCTTTCAAGGGGCCTCTCTGCTTTTTTCTGCTAAGGTAGGTTTAAAGGTGGGAACCCTCTCTGCCATCTAGTGGAAATTCACTACCTTCTTGACAATTTACTTTCCCCCCAGAATTACATTCATTGTGACTAGAGAATGGAAGTAATGTTATTCCTAATTCAAAATGTGTAAGAAACTAGTTGTACATAGAGTCTACATCAAGAATATTTACACAGGTTACTCAGTGGATGATTTACTTGAATAAAAGTTAATGACAAGGGAAGGGAGTGAACTATCAGATACCAGGAGGCAATTCACTATGGTGATGTTCGTCTTCATATTTGCTCGATGTTGCTTGGTTTCTCTTTTATGAGAAAGTTTTAGTGTAGCTCTCTGATAGGGACCAGGAGAATACTATTAATTGAATTCCCTATGTTTTCATCCATTTCTGAACTTCACTATAAAAACATTTTACTTTTGAAATTGTTACGGTTGTGGCTGCTTTTGTTGCAGGAAACAGAAAACTGAGAGAAAACAAACTATGACAGGTGTGAAGCTAGAGAGGGAACTTCTCATGGAAAAATCAGTACTAAAGGTTTGTAACCTTGCCACCGAGAGTTTGCTAGGGAAAAAAAATAAGAGATGGGGGTACTGAAGAAAACTAAGGAAATGGTGGAAGAATTAGTAATCTCTTGTCAGATCAGAGCTGAGAAATATGCCACTTCAACTTTCTAAACCCCCATTAAAAAAAATTAAATCCTGTATTTTTCCGGGAAAAATAAAAGTAGGCATATCCTGATTCTGCCACCAAGATCAAACAATTTATCTTTGTGTTTTTCAGCTTCTCTGCAAAATGAAAATAAGGACAGCGGGCAGTTTCTTTGTGAGCTATAAGTGTAAGCTAACTCAGCAGTACTGCCCTTCAGTGCTAAATGCTGAGCGTGATGCAGCACTAACAAGTTGCTGGCTAAGTGATGGTGAGATTTAGGACCTTGTGAAAGTCACAAGTAGTGACATTTGTGATTTTACGCAAATTAATGTGATTTATTCTGTTTCCTTCTATGATTTTTCCCATGGGGAAAAAATCAGGCTGTTACTACTTCCACTGCTGAGATAGATGCCAACTACAAAGCTGTTTCCAGTGAAAAATTAGCCTGTGATCTCCTGATGAAAGAGTAAACAAAAAACAAAATTCAAGTTATTTTTGAAGATGCTTTTGTGGAATGATTGTAAAATGCCTGATTTTGAACTTGTTTTTATTTAAGCAATATGCTAAATTTTAAAAGTACTTAACTGGCTTTAGCTTTGTTTTGTCTTTATGGTTCTTAGTTGTTTACCAAAAAACCCAACAAACCAAAACATATTCATATACACTGTAAACAATTCAATTTGAAGCTTTACTCTAATTTTGGTAGGTCTCTTTTTGGTTGGCTCTCCTTTGAACTACTGACTGTAGCGATTGATGCAGCTCACATAGTCCTGCCTAGTAGCTCTGTTTTTCCCAGAAGAATCGGATCTCCTGTGTGAATGTTATAACAACTCCTGTGCGTGTGAGTGTATGCTAGAGGTCTTTGTGGGGGGAGGTAGAAATAGGCATCAGAATACAACAAGGCAGAGAGGGGAAAGTTTGTGCTGAGATATTGCATCTGAAAGTCTCTTAAAAAATGGATAACCTCGAGAGGCTAGCAATGCTGTTGAATCCATGAACATTGACAAATTAACATCAGAGTCAGCCAAATCTGTAAAGACCACCAGCAAATACCAGTATCAACAGTGTGTTACATGACTCATACTACATCTGAGATTGTGGTGGCTGTTATCTGCAGACAGGAACTACAGGCATATATATATATACACACACACCAGTGGAAACAAGGGCCCCCTTGAAGCTCTCTCTCAGCTCCTGCCTAGAAGCTAGCAGTGTGTCAGTATGAACCTCTGTTTGTGAGTCAACAGTTGGAGTTGGCCTCCCAGCTGTCACTGTAACCTGGTAACTTACAAGTTAGTGCATTGGCAGGCACATGAAGGAACTGTGTGAACGTATCGTGTAGTTATCTGCTATCAAAAATTACAGCTTAATTCTATTAATAACAATTCCATTAAGGAAAAGGGGTTCTCTTTCCCCAGTTTGATCCCTTGTCAGGGAAAGAAAATTTCAACATATATGCTAAATAATCCACACACACAGTTAAAGCCATTTGAGTTCCTGAATGATTCATGGCAGCTCAAAAAGCCAGAACCAGCCTGGAGGTCAGGAAACTTGTGCTGGCACATGGAGAGTCTGTATGTTGTTGTTTGTCCCTGTCTGCCTGTAGTTCTGTTCATACACACTTATAAAATTAATTATATAGGTGTATTTGGACTAGTCAGGTTACTGTAATGGGTGCTATGTTTCTTAGATAGTAAGTTGGGGGGGTTGAATTTAACAAACCACATTTTGATAAAAGCATACAATTTTTTAAAAATTCGCAGTATGAAGCAATTAAAGTATTAAGATTTAGTGAAGTACCTGAAATATGCTAGGTAAAGAGCTCTGCATTTTCAGACTTAATTTTTATGACAATACAGAAAATTAGTACTTGGAAATTTGATAATTGGATAATGAAATTCTGAAGATCAGAAGCAAGTATGAGGTACACAAGGACAAAGTTTCATATGAAAGAAGGAAAGGTATCAACTGATGAAAATGTTGGAACATGCAGGGAAATAGACGATGAGACTTAGGCCCAAGTTTGCTACGCTTTGGCAGTGTTAGACACCATTCTGTGGAGATGTTATTCCATGGCTCTTGCGTGTAACCAAAAATAGGAATATGTTTTTAATTAATGCATATAAAGAAAATCTCTTCACTCTCTATCTAACAAGAATGAAACTTATGAAGGTATAAATTTCTGTATAAGAAAAGCTGAAAATACTGGGAAAGTAGAAATACAAGTTTTTGTTCCATTTTGAAAACTGAAACTTACTTGTCAAAGGATGATGTTTTATAGAAGTGAAAGACTTATGTAAATCTGTATTTGTCAGAGCTGCAAAATGGAGAGTAAGTACCAGCTATTCTGGCAGTGCTGTACAAAGCTTTGATTCTAAAAGGCCAAATTCTGTAGAGCACATCAGTGCACAAGAGACACTGCTTGGAAGAAAAACTTAAGACTTCTATTAGCTGAAAAGGCAGTTCATTCAAAGAGGTGTTCATCCTGCTGGGAATACCTATTTTACCCTAGGCATGCTTTTACTGTGTGCTTCACATAGGGCATAGTTTTAGCAGTCCCCTGAAAAAAATTAAATTTGCATGAAATGTGAAATAAGGCAGTGTCTTACAATGACAGTAAAATGGCTTTTGGGAGATCACAGAGCAGCTTTGAATATTCAAGTGCTCTGAATGTGTATCTACAAAAAAAAAAGTGGTGAAATCATTCTAAATTTTAATGGAAAAAGTAAAACTGATAGTCCTCCAAACCTTTATAGCAAGATTTTCGTTGACTTTGAGGCAAGGATTTTGCTCAGTAATACAAGTAATAACTGATTCAAACTTCAGTTATTGTTTGTCCTGCTGAAAGGTGATCTAGTGAAGAGGAACACAGCTGGTGCAATTCTCCTGATGATGCTTATGAAGAGCCATTTTAAGGGTTACCCTGAAATTTCAGGGAAAAAATAATGCATCTTGTTAGCTAAAGGTTTAGTATTCATTTAGTATTCATTTTAATTTTAGTAGTGTAAATGCAAATACTTTACAATTATTAGAAATAATAATAAATAAATAATCTCCACTTTTTGACCTGGTAGTCTCAGCTGGGGAGCAGACTAAACCACCCATGATTCAGGAGGAAACAGTCAGAGACCTGCTACTCCAACTGGACTGTCACAAGTCCATGGGGCCGGATGAGATTCACCCGAGAGTGCTGAGGGAATTGGCGGAGGTGATAGCCGAGCCGCTTTCCATCATCTATCAGCGCTCCTTGTTGACTGGTGAAGTACCGGAAGACTGGAGGCTTGCCA
>JACDJE010000138.1:534295-726972 GCA_016647715.1 Pavo muticus
GGGGGGGGGGGAAATGGCAGGTCAACAACTTAAAGGAAGCTCTTGAACAGTAACAGGCTGCATTATCTTTTCTGATGGCTACTGCTGATCCTTCTCTTGACCCTTTATTTACTTTCTCTCTGAATAAAACTTATCAAGTGCACCCATTCAGGAGAAAAGCTTACATATTTGAGTTAGTCATCGCAGAAGACAAACATGGGGAGGAAGGAGAGAGAGCTGTTGAAACCAAAATCATGGCTTTGCTCACTTCCCTTTATTCTGGCCCAAGCGTCATACTTGGAGAAATATTTTTTGCAAAAGATTAAAATCAGGTTCATATATGAAGTATTCTGTGATGAAATTGGTCTGATCAACTTCTCACCTTTAAGACCGTGTTTCCCAAGATAGACTGGGCTATTGGTGCTATGAATGTACTGGTGAGTCAAAAAACCTTCGGTTTGTGAGGTTTAGCCTGCTTGTACTTAAGGGAGACATTGTTCCAGCTGTATCTCAGGTTTCCCCCATATTTTTCCCCACATGCTTTGAGATTGAAGACAAGTCCATGATGAACAATGGAGAGTGGGTATTTGGTGAATGATGACTTAGACTTTCTCTGCTGTTAAGCATGTCTCTAAAGAGAGAAAATCTCAACAGAGGATGCTGGCAAGTGGTAAGGTAAAGTTTGGGTAGGTTGATAGGGCCCTTCCAAGTCTTGTGCCTGTCTGAGTTAAATGACACCTAACCTTGGTCAGGCCTGGAAGGACACTTTTTGTTCAAAAAAAGAAAAAATGTACACGGTGATAAGACCATTTCCTTTCTCACAGCGTCTCCTTTAATGTCAGGCCTGAAATATGAAGTCATTAGGGGATATTAAAACAGTGCTGACAAACTAATTAACAAAAGACATTACGCCGGATGGGCTCAATTTATCCTTTTTAATGGTTCTTATAAATGGGTGCCGCCAATTAAAATTAATAAAGATTTACCAGCGATTGCCCAGCATACACTGTTAAGGAGCTCCACTGAAGGTCGCCTTAAAGTCAGCCTTGTCAAAGCTGCAAGTTCAGCTCCCAGTACCAAGCCTTGCTGAGCTACTCTCAGTTATGTTTTCCCAGGCACTTTCTCCTTCTTTGTATTTGGCTGAAGTTTATACGCTTCTGTCTCTATCTCTCTAAAAACCCATACATCTATTGACTCTATTAAAAAATATTCCTCCCACTCTCCCTACACCGTAAGGTCTGCCGTAGTTTCACAAAGGAGAATCTCAGCAGTAAGTATTATGAGAATTCTGTTATTTACAAATCTCTGTTATGATGAAAATCTTGACATAAACCTTTCTTTTTAAACTGATCTCTATTTTCTTGCTGTCAAATTAATGTACAACAGTGTCCCCGCTTAGGGGCACAGTACCAATAATTAAGAATGCCCTCTCTGATGGTAGTTTTGTTCAGCCTAGGCCAGACTGAATGCCACCAGGCTGTGCTCTTCTAGCTGCCAGTGCTCCACTCAGTATGTTTGAAAGTTCATCCTTATATTCGGATGACAATGAGAGTATTCATGTTAAAAGAGTTTCAGCCAGCTATGTTGGAACTTAAAAGCTGGTGTAGGTGATTAGGCAGGTATTAAAATATGAGTTAGGATTTCGTGGGAAACCAGATCAGAAAGCTACAACCAGGGCAATGTGACCCTGCTGGGTTATCTGATGGAACTCCAGGGGAATTTAAGAGATTACAGCTGTGAGACTATCAAGAGAGTTGAAGTTTCATGTAGCTTCTTCCCTTTCTTTTACTACCCCATGACCCCACTTTTGGGTATGCTAAGCATGTTTAGGAGATCTATGCAGTATACTCCAGGACTGAACATGTCCTTCTGGTGGTGCAGGTGAATTGCTTGCACCTGTGCTCCCAGGGCTAGCTATGCCTCTTCACCAAATGCTCAGTCACTGGTTCAGACCATGATCTTATGGTTCCCATACACCTGTAAATAAGTCTTTGGATAAGTCCAGCTTCTAGTTTGTGTCCTGTTACATTTAGTGTCACAGGATTATAAATTGTTTAGTGCCCCATAGTAATATCTTGGCACAGATGTTTTTTGGTAGAGGTCTTAATCTTTGTAAATCTCCTTAAACAGCTTCTTCTGTGCCAGCCTGTTGGATAATAGAAAACTTAATATGAATGATTTTGTACTCTTTTAAAGTATTGCTCTTTAGTTGACTTTCTGTTGCTTTTGTTAAAGTAGCCACAGGCCTCTAGGCCTAGTAATGGTATTTAGCACAAGGATTATTTCTCTCAAATTTTTTTTTTTTGCCTCTTCATTTCCTTATTTATGATGCAAGTGTGAGGGCAAAAGCTTTGTGGTTTTCCTGTAAGCTGTTCCGTGTTTGGTATTCAGGTTTCATATGATTCTGGAGAAAAAAACTGAAGAAAGGGAAATGCATCTTTTAATTAACAAAATATCCAACTAACGTCAAGGCAAGTTGTGTTTTGCAAGTTGAGGTGTTTCTTACCTCGTCTTCTAACTGCCCTCCTAGAGGGAAGATCTGCTTACATGAGGCTTTGTGTATTTTCTCATATTGAACTACTCTGCTCTCTCCAATTCCCAGTTGCTTTGCAGGTTTGTTTGATAGATCCCAACTAAAGTAAGCAGGTAGATGAGCAGGAAGAACAACAGATGAGAACCAAAACTGAAAAACAGTGGAGCACTGCAATCTCAGAAGATTTAAGTAGCCAGGTAAAAAAATATATATTCAGAATGTGAGAGTTTTCACTTTCTCATCAAACTTAATCCATAAAACAAAATAATTTAGAGATGCTGCTCTGACTTCCTGTGCTGACTTGTGTGACTGTAAATTCTTTCTTTTTCTAAATCTTTCTTCCAAATGCCTCTCTTAACAGAAGATATTGTTAAGCTGTTAAGTGTACCACTGAGATTTAAAAACTTGAGTATAACTGATCCTACTACGTGCAGTGCCTGCCAGTCAGACTTGCTCAGGATGTGTTAAAGTGGAATATCAGGGTATGTGTGCTACAACCCGGTTCCAGCCTACTAAACTTTGCAGCTTCCTCAAATAAGCCAGCATGGAGGGATCACCAGCTTTTGCCTGCTCTCTTGATGTACAGTACATTAATCGTACCCTCCCTAATTCCTGCTTCAAGATAAATCTCTTGCGCTCCCATTATTTGGCTAATTGCTGTGGATTATATAGCAGTCGGGTCTTTGGCAGGGAAAAGATTAATGGAGGACATTTCCTTTGTTTTGATTTCATTTGCTAATTGCTGTGTGGAGAGATGGTTATGTTAATACATCCTCTCTCCCTGCTAGATAGCAGAGTTTTGTTTAGCATGTGCTGGGAAAGGAATAGTTTGCCAGGAATCCTAGATGTTTCTTCACCTTTGTTTTGCTCTGTGGTTTTGTGAGAGGGGAGGCCTTCAGGCAATAGATCAGTTTTATCGTTGGGTAGATGGATTACCCCTATGCTTATGTGCTTTCGTTATGTTTCCATGTGCAGGAAGTATTAATTATAGGTGCACAAAACAATGAATAAGAAATGATTTGCATTTTTCATCTGTTTATTGGGATATTTGATCCCTTTGTACCTCTGTCAGACTCTTGGTAGAAAGCCAGAGCTCTACTGAAAATTCCAGGTCTTAAGTGAGCAAGTATGTCACCGTTCTAGCCACTGGACAAGATGCAGTGTGAGAGCCAGGGAGGAGCTAAGAATCCTTGTTCTCCCATTGAACTTGATGGGAGCTGAGTGCTGTTCTTAGTTGATTTTATTATATAATTTTAAAAACAATTGTCACCAAATGTGCACTTATGTGAAATTTGGGTAGGCACAGAAGTCTGAGGGAAGTGGCCAGATAATTGAGCTGTTGACATTTGTTAGCCAGAGAAGAGTCCATGCCAGTCACTGGAGACTAAAAATTGCTGCCATCTGTTGCCTGTTCTCTTGCCTTTGCAAAACATCTTGGATGTCAGTCTTCCCTGCTGAGACAGATGTTCCCATTGCACATCTACAGCCAGGGATTTGTACTAATTGCCCCTTTCCACTGACAGGTCTACCCACAGCCATGAAGAAAGTCCACCTTCCTGTCAGCAGAAATGCCTCAGAACAAAGATTTTATTGGTGTAACTTTTGAAAGGCATATTTGGGAGGAGCATGTCCAGTACATTCTATAACTTAGTTGTTGAAATGAAACTCCTCAGTTTCCAGTTACTAGCTTGACAGATTTTACTAGAACAAGATTCTGTTGGTTCAGCAAGTGCAGCTATTAATCTGGGGACCCAGACATAAAGTCTCTATCATGGAAGACTGCCAGTCTTTCTACTGATAAGTCTGTCAGTCCACCCTCCCAGAAAGTCTGGTGAAGATGAACAATCTGTCTGTCTTTAAGTCTGTCTTTACATTAAGAACAATAAAGTCAACCCTGGATAATGGTAGGAATAGCTGTGCTAAGCTGTTTATGATTCTGGTATTTTACAGCAAAGTGTGGGGCAGGGGTTAGTAGTCTTTGGATTGATGAACTCTATTATTTATTTTTAAAATTCCTGTGGAAGCTTTGCCGTTTCCACTGTGTGAGTGTATAGACACAAGCATGCTTACCTGATTAAGACAGTTCATTATTTTTCTACTGCTATGAAAACATTTTTTGAAGTAGGTATCTGACCCTACTGTGAGGGAGAAGACCCAGTATCAACCAAGTCATGTGAAATGATTCCAAAAGACTTAATGTATTTTGCAATTCGTAGTGCTTATTATCCATGGCTGTAAAAGCACTTTCAAGAAAGGTTAATGTTGTGAGATGTCTTTAACATGGAGGCTAGAGGTTTGCATGGAATAAGCTCACAGAGTAAGATGTTGTATTGGGCAGGGTGACTGGGAAAATCAGAGAAGAAAGTCTGTCAGGAAAAAGAGGAGGCTTAGATCCTCACAACAACCTATAAATGCAAGGAGGACTCATTGCTTCCAGCAGAGTGTTGGAACTTTGCCTCAGGAGTCCTAGCTCCAAATTTGTCTTAAACCCTGGCTATTGCTCCCTGACATTATAACATTAATTAAACTGTTGCAACACTAGATGGGGAGAATTGTTCCATTTGAGGGAGCAATAACATCATGAAAAGAAATCCAGAACTATCTCAAATGCTATCTGAGTGTTAAAACAATTGAAGCTTGCAAGGTCTCATTTTTAGCACTGTGAACAGACAATGCTGCTGTCACAATACTGAAGGCATCCAATCTAGAAGTATCTGTTTCTGCCTTAGGGAAAAAAAAAACTAAAGAAAAATGTCATGGGTTAACATGTTATTATTACAGTGATGCACCACTTTAGCTAAAGTGACCTTCATCATCCATGTGTATGTGCCTCTGAAGACTGCAGTGAGATTGTAAATCTTTAGTGAGGATAAAGGTTGCTACTGGCAACGTGGGCTTGCATACACTGGTCATTTAGAGAGCACTTCTTGATGAAACATCATTAGCAGCAAATTTGCCAGAGTAGAAACAAATTTTGTGGTCTAGAGAATCAAAAAGGATCATGGGTCTAGTCCCTGGAAGTTTCTGATGAACTTGAAGTCTATGTAGACGGAAAGGGGGTAGGACACTTAGTCACATGTCTATGCCACTTTGCCAGCTGTTGTTATTGCTAGTAATAGCTGATTCCTCTGGGTGACCTTCCTGATCTCCTAATCTTTTAATTAGTGGGAACTGATAACAACGAGGTGACCTCCACAGACAGGGCAATGGTAATGATACTGAATTCCAAGCAGAGAGGATACTCCTACTCTATTTTAGGATTGAATACTGTTGTTTAGCAAATTTTCCGTACTGCAGTGCTGTTCAGGGTGTGGCATTTCTTCTCTCAAAATAAATTAAACAAGTGGAGGAAGCTGGACAATCTAGCCTTGAAACACCTTATATATTATTAACATGCTTAGTACAGGAACAGAGAAGTATAACCACCCACACATACACCCAGTACACAACCATTTTATTTTCCCCATAAGTGGGGAAGAAAACTATCTGCAGTGATAGAAGGATGTGTTGGCATGATCCTTCAGGCTCTTGGCAAAGTCTGCTAACTCTACTGGGTATTTGGACTTCATTTAACTGCCTTCCTGATTCATTGCTAAAATCTGCTTGTTCATTGTATGCGGAGATAACTCCCAGCAGTTGCTGAGGTGTCGCTGGCAGCTAAGCATAAGCCTTTGGTCAGGCTGTTGTTGGCCCTTCTGATTTCCAGATAGTCAGAAGATGTTTACAGAATTTGCATTGTGTTGTTTTACTTGTGTTCTCTCTTGAGCGTTTGTCTTCTTTCCAAGAGTGTTTCACTGTGTTATACTTAAATTCAGAGGTGCCAGTCTACCTGAGGCTGGGAGTTTCCTACATTTCACATCTGGCTTGTATGTGAGTGTGGTTCCTCCAGTGTTGCTCCCCAGCCTACTTCCAGCACAGAAGCACTGAACACTTTTCATAGGAAGTAAACTTCACTGTGTTTTCTAAGGCCAGAAGTGGAGAACAGATGGAAAGCTCCTTTGTGTATTATACCACTATACCTTCCAAGGAGGTTTGTTGTCAAGCAGGAAGAAGGCAGACAGAGCATGGTGGTGAGTTTTTCATGACAGGATATGAAGGATGCTGGGATGTCTCAGCATCCTGAAAAGGCCCCATGGAGCTGCCATTCCTATCAACGATCTCTGTGTCTTAAACATTTTTCAAGCTGGTGCTTCCTGCTTTTTTTTTTTTTTACAGAAGAGAAAGCTAATTCCTCATTCTTCCTTCAATTGGTTATATACACACAGTCATGTGGAAATGTGTGTGTTATTCTCTTGATTTACATTCTTCTGTAGGGAAGGTGAAACTACAAAGATGAGCTAGGACACCATGGCTCCAGTAACAGCAAAACCACTGAAAGACTCCATCCTGAAAGCTGTTACGCTTATTATGTAACTGAGTTGATTCCTATATAAAAATGATGTCACAATTTTAAAAGCACTTAAAGATCCTTCCAGGCCTGTAAAAATGTGAAATTATCAATGGAGAATGTGATGCCCAGCTGTGCAAAGCCCAGGTTATTAACAGAGCCTGACTGTGAGAAATGATTTAGAACATAGCAGCTTAACTTGAGATTCCCAAGGGAGAATAAGCAAAACAGTCTCATAATTCCCCAAAGTCACAGAAGGAATGCCATTAAAAAATTATCCTCATTGGAAAATGAATTTTAAAATGCAGAATATGGTCAGGCTGTGTCCTTAACAGAGGCCAGAAGGGTCACAGTCATTGATTTTTATTTTTCTTCATGGAATGTTGCCATCTGAGAATACTGTCATGTCCCAGGTTGAATTTTGAAACAGAGTTTGCACATGCATTTAATCAATCTGTAATTATTGACTCTGTTTCAAAGAGGAAAGTATGGTCACTGAAATGACAAACTGTGCTTTTTGTTCTCCTCCCAGGACTTAAGAAAAGACTGTGCTAGTCCAGGATTATTGCCTGACTGTCCCAGGCAGTCTTTTAGCAATGGCTCCCCTGTGTTTGATGATCCCTGTACTGTAGTAAGGGACAAAAGTGATTTCTTATTTCTTGTTGTCATACATGTTCTGTTCAATTACTTGAACCCTCAGGGAGAAAATTCTTCCAGTATAGCAGCTGGCAGGTGTCTGAAATGGAGTACAGCCAGAACTACTGCACCAAGAGAGCATCTGTTCTTTCTTGGAAACATTAAATGCATATCAATCAGAAGAACACATGCCAAAGACAGCCTGTAAAATGTTGGAAGACCTGACCACAGCTGAAGGTTTCCAGCCTTGCAACAAATCTAACTGTATCATGCGAAGCCAGTTCTTGAACTTCCAACTTGCCATAATTGACAAACTTCTCTTTGGTAGATGCACCTCTTCCAGCTTGTACCAGCAGGACAAATCCTGCTGTTCTTAAACTGCCAACTATTAACTGTTCTTAAACTATCTCTGGGTACCTTCCATGACAGATCCATGTTTCTATAATCAATCAAATTAATCTGGTTTGCCAAAATTAAAGCATGTGGATAGGAAAATATTAGCGATGCGACTGTGAGTGGAAGTACTGAGTGATTTGTAAATGAGTCAGGAGTATACTACAGACCTGTAGAGGTAAAACTAGATGGGTCATTCAGCCCAAGAGTATGTGAAGGAGCACAAGATGTCCAACAGAAATTTGCTCACAGACTTCAAGCTTAAAACTAAGAAAAAACTGTTGAAACGTGTGAAAATATAAGGCTTGTAAACATACAGAATTGTAGGAAAGAGCTGAAGGAAAATAAATACTCTTATACTGTAAGAGGGTTGAAAGGGAAAGAAACAAAAGTATTCCATGCTTGGAATCAAAGAGAGATTAGACAAAACATAAAGGAGAGAAAAACTTCAGACTTAATGACCAGTGTGAGAGCAGACTTCAGATGAGTCAGAGGAGAGGTTCCAGTAATCACACTCCTAATACAATTAATACTGAAGTAGCACAAACAAATGTACAAGGGGTACTCTGAAAGCAGTGCCTTTTATTTTGATATGCTGGCCTGCAACATCAGAGGCAGCTGTTGGTGGTATGGCAACAGAACTTGAACCTTCCCACCAATATCCTGTTACATGCTGTTGCCATGTGACAGATGGCAGCAGAGGGGCAGTCTGACAGAATGGCATCTGACATAGGAGTGTGGATGAAGCAAAGACGTGTTATTGAATTTCTCCACCCCAAAAAAATGGCACCTATTGACATTTTCAACATTTGCTGAATGTTTACAGAGACCCAACAGTGGATGTAAGCACAGTGAGGTGATGGGGGATGTCTTTCATGGCACTGTCACTGCTGCTGAAACACAAGTCTCATTCCAGATGACCATGTACAGCTGTCACACCACAAAATGAAGCGTCTCAAACAGCTCATTTGTGTGAATTGGCTGATGGTGGTGACTATGTTGAAGAATAGTGTTTTGTAGCTGAGAATTTGCTCTATCAAATAGTGTTATTGTGCTCTTTGTCTGTTGTAGTTTCCATGGATATAAATAGGAGGCATTGCTTTCTGAGCAACTTATTTAGGCTTTTAAGTGTCTAGTGTTTATATATAGATAGTATAGACAAAGAGGTCCCTAGGTGGAAAAATCTGTTGGCACTAAAGGTAAATGGCTGCACTGTGGTATACAGAGTGTTCATTATTTATACGGCAGTCATGTCCAAACTATTTTGATTGTACATCCCCATCAGTAAAAACACTTTGAACATGCTCTCACTGATGCCTTGGCTCTTGGGTCTGAATCTGCTGGACTCTGAAGATACTGCCTGATTTTCTGAGCTGGTGTGCATCTATTGTTCCCATCAATTTCAGCTGGAGTGAATTTCAGGATGGAATCTGATAGAAATATTGTAAAGCCTGTCACAAACCAGTGTAACTAAACACTTTGTCATGAATTCAAAGAATGGCATAAAATCCAGTCTGAGGAAGACTTACTGTATGCTATTGTTTCCCTACTACACTGATGCTCTTGTGTTAGATCTATCTTGAGGAGAGATTTCTGTTGCTTCCAGTACTGACAAGGGTGTGTGGCATTATACAGGGCGGTGTTGTGTGCTTCATCTTAAAGTGTACAGGCAGCAGGCCCTAAAGAAGGTAGTGGGACCTCTTCTGCTCATTTCAATAGATTCCAAATACAGTTTTTTTTTGTCTGAAGACAAATCAGTTAAAACACACTAGGGAACGAGATGAGTAAACCAGTAAGATTGATGCCTTCAGACAAAATCATACTTCTGGTGCTACTTCCTTCGAGCAGATGTTTGTTAGGAAGTCTTTTCCCAGTTGCTGAAGTCTATGGAGAAAGAAAAATGATTTATAATAACAGCTTGGACATAAAATAGAAACATTATTTGAAAGTAGTATTTCCACCTGGTTGTAGATGATATTGAACCTTTCATTACAGCATTATCTTCGATCTAAAATATTAAATCCTGAAGAGGCCTAAAATAGCTGCACTCAGCCTATTGACTGGTAAAGATTTGGGTTCAGAAATTTCTGGAAGCTGGAAGTTCTTTTTATTTTTTACCCTGCTCTACTCTTATAAGTATATAATTTATAATTTTTGAGTGTGACTTGAAAAATGCTGTACCTCTTTTTTTCTTTGATTAATCTTATCATTTTAAGTTGTATGAATGTGTTTTTTATATTTAGCACTGATGTGATTTCCTTTTAAATGCCAGCTGTTTGAAAACTGCCTTTGAGGAATGGATTTCAAGGAATCCTTTCTAGTTGCAGCAGATCAGGCTGCCAGGTAGGAGAGGCTTTTTCTCCTACATGTTCAATTGCATAGATGTAAGGCCAAGAAGTATTTCCTTGTCTCTCATAAGTGCCAGAGATCAGGAAGAATAGTAGTACTTAGTAGGTTTTCTCAATTGCCTGGAATAAGGAAAGAGGAAGGCTTCGGTATTTGCTTTACTAATTAAGCTCCAATTTTTCTAAGGAGGAGTTTAAGTCAAAGGAAAATCCATTACAAATCAAGAATTTTCTCACTGTTGAGCACTGTGTAAATCCAGGAAGATTAGTGTAATCCATCAGATTTGTTAGCTTGTCCTTTGGATTAACAAACTCAGCTGAAATCCAATTTATTTGTTCAATTTTATTTTCATTACAGGAGTTTGCAGATCAAAGACTAAAATGGTAAGCAGGAAATGCTATTTTTAATCTGTTTTAATCTTGTCATACAGTGTTAAATTTTAAATTGCTAAGGAAATATTAATTTTATTTCGGTGAACGCTGTGGCCATTTTTTTTTTGCAAATACATACAGGCTGCTATGTTAAGTGTGATACAGCTCCAGACCAGGGAGATCTACTGTATGTGTACCGGTTTGAGTCAAGCGATGACACTTTCATCTGCACACATTTATGTTCATAATTTTTACTTTTTGTTGTACTAAAAAAGCATGGGTTCATTTTATCAGAAGATTAATTTGTGTCTAGATCTAATTGGACTGAAATTAGAATTCAATTACAATGCACAAAAAGCTTAAACATTTTGTTACTACTTATCTATCCAAACTATTAAGGATAGTTTCACTTAAAGCTGAAGAAAATGTGTTTTTTTCTTAAGTCTGATTCTAACAAAACCCATCCATCTATACTTAAGAGAGTTGAACAGATTGCTTCTGTTTGTTCACATCTTTCAGTATTTCAAACTAAATTGATGTACAGGCTCAATTTATTTTTATTCAAGTTTTGTGAAAGAAAGTTAAGCTTTTCTGATTTTTCAACTCCCAGATATTTTATCAGCTTTCAGTGAACACATCTTTGAACTGAACTAATTGAATAAACCAAAACATCTCCCTGTACTAAGGAAAAAAGGCTCTTACTATCAAAATAAGCTATGTCGTTTTAACAAGTCATGAATGTAGCTATTTGGACAGTTATGAGTTCAGTGGTTTAACATAAAGTGCCAACAGAGGACACCTGTACTTCTTGCCCTATTCAAGCTGAATTTTAAACATTTCTTAGAAAATAAATAGCGAATATGATTCTGCTCTCCAGCTGCTCTAGTTTACAGTCACACATAAGTTTAAACTGCTGATATTGCTGGCTTACACTCGATACATCCTATTCTAGTATTCTGTGATGGGACCTGTGGCTGTTGGCTGATGAAAGGAGAAGGTACCCCAATGTTTTCAACAACTGAAGCGAAGTTATCACAGCTGCTTATTCCTCCAAGGGGATGTGTATGTGATCACTCTATGAGATGAGTTGATTCCATGCTGCTTATTGAAAGGGTTATTGAAGATCCAGAATTGAGTAGTCCTGTGCTCTGAGTAGTCTGAATGCTTGTATACATATTGCTCTGAAAACAGTAAAAGATGTAATCCTCATCTCACTGTTGCTGGAAGCAACTTCTTTCTGCCTGGAGGGGAATGTGTTTTTGCAAGTTAATACTGCTTTTATTTTTTTTCCTTCAGAGCATAAGGATAAGACTTTAGAAAGTCCATTTCACATTCTTTTGGCCCAAAATTAGGTTAGAATTAGGATACAAGATTCAGGTGGTAAATGTTAATAATGCTGCAAAAGCCCAGCTTGTGACACCAGTCCAGGACTGTTTTCCGCAGTGTCTCTTGCATCTTCTACCATTCATAAAGAGATTAAATGAATCCATGCCAAGGGAAATGGCCTGCTCAGGTTTTCTTAACATGCAGCCTGCATTCTCCTCTGCTTTGTACCAGTATCCCTTATCCTTGCCAGGTCATCCCCTTGTGCTCTCATAATACAGCTAGCTGATTTTTAGCTTGATTTTTCTCTATCTTGATCGATATGTACTGCAATGCTGTTGCCAGTCTCCAGCTGGTACCTGGTCCTGACAGAAAATATGCACAGAGCAGTGCCAGGAGGTGGATGCTTAACCCTCAGCTTCACACTCAGATGTCTGTACTTCCAGATACTGAGTGCCTGCGTTGTACTGTGAGTTCCCTCTTACTTCTGCTCTCAGCTTTCGTCCAGGCAGTGCCTTGCTCCTTCCGGACTGGATGCCCTCACGAGTATTTGTTGCCAGTGTCTTTTCTCCCGGTGCTCTTTGAATTGTCAGTTAATGCCTGGAGCAGTCAGCTACAGTCAGCTGTTCTCAGTCAGCGAAGTTTGTGCTGTTTTCCCTTAAGTTTTTTTTCCCAACGTCTTTTTAAAGAAAGGTTTGTAGGCAGTCAGCCCGGTGGCTGTGGCCGATGAATAAGTGCCCCTCATTCACAGAAACTCGCTCCCTGTCTTCTGCCTGCCCCTGGGCGGAAGGCTGCCTCCCTGCTGTTCTGGTGGGGGAGGACTCTTCGGGCCAGCCAAGCAGGCTCTGGAAGCTTCCTTCACCCTTACTGAAGAGGCAGAGCTGTTGAAATATTTTCTCCTAAATAACGAGTCGTCTGTATTGCCATGTTTCCTTTCACTTGTGTTTTGAAACAGAGCAAATTTTCAGGCCTCTACTTCTGCTCTTAGCAAGAAACGCGAGGTCAGTTTCTCCGAAGCAACTCGGAGAGGGTTCACAGCAACGGGCTGCTTTAATCTACGAGGCACGGGGCCGGAGGCGTTCGCATCGGCTGCCGAGGGAGGCCGGGTCCTGCTGTTCGGAGCCGCGGCCACTGAGGGGCACCAAAGCCTCACGTTCGGGTCGGCCTGCAGCTCTTCCGGGGAGAGCGGAGGGAACTGCGGTTGGCCTGGTCGGAGGGCTTGGAGGTGGTGGAAATGAACACCAGGAGCTGGGGGCTTGTCACCTCCTCAGAGGTTGGTTCCATGCCTGCTCATTGCAGCCCTCGATCTCAGAAGCTTCGCGTCCTGACTGTTGAACCCATGCTCCTGGAAACGCTGCAGCCTTGTGCTTGTCTTTGAGTACCTCCACAGGTGCATGGAGGAGATGAGCAGAGTAAGACAGTGGGTTTGCCATGCAGGGTTCCTCATGTCACCATGCCATGTGGTACTTGGGTGTGCTGCCCTCTGTCACCATCATCCCTGGGGTGCCACAACCCTTTTCTTTTGCACATACTATTTTTCAGTACTACATTTAAGTGTTCCTTAGAAAGCCAGAAGGGCCTTTCAAAGTCATATCCTTAAAGAATCCTCATCCTCTTAGAAAAATGGTCTAGGGGTGAAGAAACTGCAGAACTATTCCATATAGATTATTGGGCAGATGCATAGAAGGACATGTGCCAGCATGGCCCAGCTATCAAATGACTCTAGGAGCTCTGGAGGAGCACAGTAGGGAGACCTTGGTACTGCACTGTGTATAGCAAAGCCCTACTATGCCTGCTGCCACAAGTACAGCCTCTACAGTAGGTAGCTTCATGGCCAGGCTGTGGATGGTCATGTTAGGAAAGTGGTGAAGTTGAAAACAGCTTATCGTAGAGCCTCTTTGACCCTGTGTACTCTCTGGCTTCTCAGGTCTGAGCTGTTCTTGAGGTGGTTGGGAGGGATCTGGGGAAAAAACACTTTCCTGGGTGCTAGTGTTGAGTGTAAAAAATGGTTGATGTGTTAGTGAGACAGAGGCTTGGCAGTTATGGTTGTTTTGTGCAGTGAAGAGCTTGTACGTGTAGGTGCTTACAGGGGAATTGCTAACTCAAGCAAGGTTGTGAATAACTCTAATTGTGAATGTGGCCCTGCCTCTTATTTTTTTTATCTCAGTGGGAGGTTATACAATGACAGCTGGACATGAGAATTCTGAGTATCTGACTGCAGCAGATAGATACTCTACTTTTTAAATAGAGATCCTGAATTCCTCTATCTCTTGAGGAAACTCCCAAAAGCTGTAGAGATGATAGAACTGGGAAGGGCAGTCTGTGACTTCAGGCTTCCTATAGGTGCCACCTGATGTCATCAGTTTTTGTAGTTTTGAAACTCCCCTGCAATAAGGAGGTCCAGGAATATGATGAGAGTAAAGATTTGTGTTCAGGGTATGAAAATGGCAGCAAACTCTTTGGCTGCCTCATGAGCAGAGCACTAATATTCTGCAGTCCTGTAGTAATGTTTTCAGAGCACCACTAAGCGCTTAGGTGTATTTTTAAATGTCCCGCTGTCCTATAAGCCTTAAGTCCTGAACTGACTGATGAGAGCCCCACTGCATAGAATCAGGCTGCATGATGTTGCAAGGTCATACTAGGTCATCAGCTCCTGTTTGCAGACATAAAACTTTAATGATTTTACAAAGCTTCAAAGGTGAAATTCCTTAATGGTTCTCTGGCACTGTGAATTTTCCCTTTACTTTTTTTTTTTTTAATGTAAACTGATTAAATCTCTTATGAGCAGTATTCTCTGTTTGTAGATCACCTGTTTAACACATAGCGGAAAGAGATTTCCAAAGCTGTAAATGCTCGGCAAAAATCTTGCAGTTCTGTGTAGTTCAACCTTTGCAGAACCTGACACATGCAAAATACTTTTTACCCCATATCTGAAAAGGACAGTGTGTTTGTGTATCATGTGAGGACTCAGAAGCCCTTCTAGTCCATTAGTTACCACAAGGGAGTGTTAAACAACCTTCAAAATGAGATAATACTTTAAAATGAGGAAGTCAAAGGCTTTAGTAAATATCCAAATTACTGACACTAGCTTTTTTTTTTTCCATTTGGAGATTTTTTTCACTATTATAAGGACTGTGAAATCATGTAGAGAAGATTCACTTTGAATATAGGAAATAACTCTTATCTGACTTCCATTCTATTAGTACTGCTTGGTGGTGCCCTTTGGGAATGGCTGCATTGCTGCACATCTCTCCTACACTTCTCCCCTTCTGTTCCCAACCATGCCATGGCTGCATCCTGCTTTTGTATGCCAGAAGGAAAAAATGAGAGCAATGGAAAATTTGGTAGGAAAGTCAGTTGCTAAAGAAAAGGAATATAATTAACATCAGTCAACATAACTTTATGAAAGCTATGTTTTTCAACATAGCTTGTTTTTCAAACAAGCTCAAACAAACTCGATCCTAAGAGTGTAATCTCAAACAAATGATTGTTAAAGGCTATTGTCTAAATGTGATTTTCATAAGCATTTGACTTAGTACAGAATGATAGTCTGGCTAAAAAATTAGTATTACTCAATGTCACTGCAGCGTCTTTTAAATGAATTAAGAACTAGTTAGCTTAGAGAGCTCAAAGGGATCACTGTGGGAAGTATCACTGAATGAGAGTACCCAGGGGATTCAGCAAGAACTAACGAGTTCAGTGTTACTCAACAGGTTTATCTGTGACTGGGAAGTAACTAAACCATGTATGAGTTTTACATTTTGCAATGTTACAGGGCTGGTAGGGTGATAAATATTTAGAAAAACTTTATGTGAAGTGATTAGTATCATGAGGAATGTCTAATTCTAGCAGTCATATACAAAGTAGTACTGTTCAGTGCAAATACTGCATCTTGCAATCTTCCATTTCTTAGCAATGCACTAAAAAAAAGGCTATTGCACTCCTTAGAGTTGACCGCGAGGGCAGGAAATTGAGTGACTTTTAACCTACGTAAATGGCATTGACATACTTCTAGTAGTATACAGCATAAAAGGAGGTAGCAAAACTGAAGAGAACAAAGCAGAAGCACCAAGATGGCTTGGGATGATAACTTGGAATGAGCAAGTAGAACTCAGTATTTTCAGTTTCTCAAGAACATTGAGAGGTGACTTTCTTAGTGTAGACATACCTTCATGAAGAAGAAATACCATGTGTACATTTTTAACATCATGATCAGAGGACTTTTCAAAGTAATAGGAACTAACATCTAGATGGTAGAGCAGTTTATATTAAAACTTCCAAGTGCAGCTTATATTAAAAATAAGGCATCTTTTTTCAGTAGTAAGAATGATTAATTATTGGAAAGACTAGCAAGGATGTTGTGTCCATCCAGTGACTTAATGTAAGATTCATTTTAACTCATTACTGTTGTGCTCAAAAGTGTAATTCTGTGGAAGAAACAAGGTCTTGTTGCCCTTGAATGTAACTCTATGAAGTGAATAACATGCTGAAGAGATTCCTATTGACTTTGTCCTTGAGTCATATTAAGCTCGTACACAGCCCAGCAGTGTCCCTCTGTGCCGATATTCGAAAAGAACAAGTTGGGTAGCTAAGTGATATGTTGTGTTGCATATAACTTGTGACTTCTAGCCATGAGAAGAAGGTTTCTTTTAACAGCTAAGGCTTTATTTCCAACCTGCCGCCTTCAGTCAGCTTGCTAACTCTATCCAACCTATTTATTTCAAACGCATTTTCTGGCCCTGCAGCTTACACCAAGAGTTCTTAGGAGTGCGATTCCCATCTACAAGAAGGATCGTAAGGAGGATCTGGGGGAAACACAGGCCTGTCAGCCTGATCTCTGTGCCAGGAAAGGTTATGGAGCAGATCATCTTGAGTGAGATCACACCGCATGTGTGGGACAATTTGGGGATCAGGCCCAGCCAGCATAGGTTCATGAAAGGCAGGTCCTGCCTTACCAACCTAATCTTCTATGACTGAGTTACCTGCCTGGTGGAAGAGGGAAAGGCTGTTGACATAGTCTACCTAGACATCAGCAAAGCCTTTTACACTGTCACCCACAATATTCTCCTAGAGAAGCTGGCAGTCTGTGGCTTGGACAGGTATGCTCTTTGCTGGGTAAAGAACAGGCTGGAGGGCCATGACCAGAGAGTGGTGGTGAATGGAGCTGGGCATGGGTGGTATTCCCCTGGGGTCAGTATAGGGGCCTGTCCTGTTTAATATCCTTATTGATGACCTAGACAAGGGGATTGAGTGCACCCTCAGTAAGTCTGCAGATGACACAAAGCTGGGTGGAAGTGTTGAGCTGCATGGGGGTAGGAAGGCCCTACAGAGGGATCTAGACAGATTGGATCAGTTGGCTGAGGCCAGTGGGATGAAGTTCACCAAGTCCAAGTGCCTGGTCCTACACTTTGGTCAACAACCTCATGCAGCACTACAGGATTGGGGCAGAGTGGCTAGAAGATTGTGTGGAAGAAATGGACTTGGGGGTGTTGTCTGATGCCCAACTAAACACGAGCCAGCAGTGTGTCCAAGTAGCCAAGAAGGCCAATGTTATCCTGGCTTGTATCAGAAATAGTGTAGCCAGCAGGAGCAAGGAAGTGATCATCCATCTGTGCTCGGCACTGGTGAGGCTGCATGTCAAGTACTGTGTTCGGTTTTGGGCTCCTCACTACAGGAAAGATGTTGAGGCCCTGGAGTGTGTCCAGAGAAAGGTAACTAAGCTGGTGAGGAGTCTGCAGCATGAATCTGATGAGGAGTGGCTTAGGGAACTGAGGTTGTTTAGTCTGGAGAAGAGGGGGCTCAGGGGAGACCTTATCGCTCTCTACAACTACCTGAAAGAAGGTTGTGGTGAGGTGAGGGCCGGCCCCTTCTCCTGCATAACTGGTGATAGGACTAGGGGGAATGGCTTCAAGCTGCATGAGGAGAGATACAGGATTGGACATCAGAAAAATTTATTCTCTGGAAGAGTAGTCAGGCATTGGAACAGGCTGCCTGCCCGGGGGATGATTGAGTCACCATCCATGGAGGTGTTCAAGAAATGTTTAGATGTTGATGTTGTACTGATTGATGTTGTACTGAGAGACGTGGTTTAGTGGGGAAATATTGGTGGTAGGTGGACGGTTGGACTGTGGATCATCTTGGAGGTCTCTTCCAGCCTTGGTGATTCTATAATTCTAATTTGCTTGGTCTACACTGCTCTAGATCCCCCATCATCCACACAGAATGCAAATAAGCTATTTCTGTCCTTCCCTGCAGGCTACTTGGTAGAAATCAATATGAGGTGATGAGGGAAATGAAAACTGCCGAGGAAATCTCAGTAGATCCAAGTAGTAAAGATGTCTGCTGTTTTTACCTCTCTTTGCTTCCATGGATTTGTGGATTCAATGGAGAGGAAAGATTGGCAGTACTCAGAGTTTTTTGGATGAAACTCAAGAAAGATGGGAAACAGACAAGCAAGCACAGGAAGATGTGAGATGTATGAAGGAGAAAGAACTGTACGTCAAGGCTGAGGGGAGGTCTTTATAGTAAAATATCCTATTGGAAGATTTCAGGTGACTGAGAAAAACCCTTTTGCAACCAAAGCAACTGTTTGAACAACCAGAATCATAAGCTTGTGTGTGGCCCTCATCAAAGAACTGCAGCACCATCCTGTCTTTCATATTACAGATGTGTTTATGTCCCTTACTCTGTTTTTGTTCTTCCAGTGAATTTGAATTCATAGTGCTGAGGTCACAGTTGATCCTATTGTATATGCTAATGCTACTTTCCTTGCAGTAACCCTGTATTCCCACAGTGGTTATCACTGGGGTCAGTGACCCTTGCAACCACTTTGTGCCCTTTACCCTTGCCTTCATTCTACAGTAATGGCCACACCACTGATTTAATAGCATTAATGCTTTAAGCCTTTACCAAATCATTCTACTTCTATTGGCCCTCCTTTTTCATCTTAATTTGGCTGGAAGAAATGGCAGCTCCTTCTTGCTGTTTGCTAATGAACCTAGAGCATGCAGGAAGAATGGCCTCATAAAGACTTCTATAAGCTGAGCTCAGACCAGTACCTGACTTGAGCAACTTTAAATTTGGCTGTGAAAATGTGTCTGTGGCAGAAAGCAAAATCTACTAGGGTCTCTCTGAGTGAATACTTATTCTTGGATATGTTCATTTTCTGAATCCGCTGAATTATTTTGTTATTCATATCTTTTTTTGTTTGTGTGACCTTTTGTTTTTTGTATGATTAAACCAGGACTCTGGGCAAGCCTTGTCAGAAGGAAAGAAGTATCTCTGGCTTGTAGGATAGCCAGTATCCAAGTAGTCAGGATTCTTCTATGAGATTCTGTCCCTGTAAATATTTGCAGTATTAATCTGGGATCTTCCACAGACTAGTGCTATAGCAGATATAGGACTGAATCTTTGCCAGAAGTGCACTTATTAATTCACAGAGTGAAAGAGTTCCAACAGGAGAGACTGTTCCCAGAAGAAATTACACCAATCAAGACTTTTAGCATTGCTGGGGGAGAGCCAAGTTTAAGTCTTCAGTCTAGAAAGATAGACCAGAAACTTTAACCCACATCTCTAACATCTATGTAGGTCTCCTTCTACATGCAGGCTTCTGTATTGCCTGCTGCAAACTAGGGAACCTTTCCTAGCAAAGGTTTTGCCAGTACAGTGTGGTCCTGCAAAGCATTTCCATTTCAACAAAAGGAGTATTTCCCAACAAAGCTGGTTATGCCAAGGAGAGGGGGGAAAAAAAGCCATGAGCGATTATATGGATAAGGTGCTGACAAGAAGGTGAAGAAGGAGATGTTAGGGAGATAATTACCTAGTTGCCAAGCATGGGCAGGCTTGTAACAGAAGCACATCTTAAGCAGCTGTCTTGAGTTCTTGCAGGAGTCTTCCATACTTGAGCTGCAGTGTGGCAAATGCAGGAAGTTTACTTAGGATCATGGAGGGAATTGGAAGGTTTGCATTTGTAAGGTTAACAGGTCATAAGGTTAACAGATTGTAAAGTTAACCAGTATATAGAGAAGTCAGGCTAGTAAGAATAGTCAAACAGAGGAAAGGTGCTCACCAGTGTTGTAGGCTCGTAAGACTCCAGAAGGAGCGATCTCCAGGAAGAGATCCTTCCTTTGTGGAAGTCAGCCCTTAAATGGGGTCTAGGAGAGGTGAAGCCTGGCTCCACCCCTTCCAGGCACACAGGTGAATTGCTTTCACCTGTGCTCCCATGGCTGACTCAGTGCTTGGCTCAGGTGGTCAATCAAAGGTTCAGGCCATGATTCAACAGTTCCCATACAGCATTACTCTCTCTTGAATGCTAATGTGTGCCTGCAAAAGGCCACACATCCTTCTGTTGGCTGTTTCCTTTCTGTGTGGAGGGAGAACGTTGGTTGATGTGTGGTGCTTTCATGTATAGACATAAATTTTGAGTTTTGGACTGCATAGGAGCAAGTACTGCCATTATGTTTGATCTGCTTTTCCTGTTTTCAGTGCTGTTGTTTTGTAGCAGTCCTAAAGCCGTTTGTTTCAGATACATGGTCGCTTCCCATCTCTGCTCATTTGAACCAGGGCTGCTAATCCGTGCTATCAAGAGATATCTGACTAGATTATTGATTCACCACCTTCCACTTCCTAGAATTATTGTGGTGTTTGTAACTGGAAGGGTTCATTCTTTCTAGACACTTGGTATTGCTTGATCTAAATACAAGACCATTTCTACATTACCAATTTTCATCCAGCTCCAGTGCTGCTTGGAAAGCATTCTCAAATAGCTCTCTGGCCTTTGGAGTGAGTTTGACCTAGTCTATTGCCAATAGACATCTGGATCAGAGCTACAGCTGGCATTGACTGGTCCCCTTGACAGCTGTGTTGGTTTAAAAAAAAAAAAAAAGCCAGTGCTTAGTCAGATCATTAGGTAATTAGAAACTTCTGCTGTGATGTATACCTCAAGAGTCTAAAGAAATGGATGCAAAGACTCCTCTTGCACTCCAAGAAATAATAACTCCAAGGGAGCAAGCGTGACTTAAAAAATATTTCCTTTTCCCTGAGAAACACCCCTGGGGATATTGCAGGATTTTGCTGAGGTTCCTGAGCACCTGCTTTGTACTCCTGGTGTGTCTTGCAAAACCAGGATGCCTACAGGAAACGTAGACCTTTCTGTGACTTTTTCACCACCCACATAATGGTTTGTCGTGAATATATGTTTCCACTGTACAGTCTTCTATTTCTGGTTGAGGAAACAGGCAATATAGCTGGAATTCCAGAGTGTAGACAAGATGGTTGGACTGGCAGCTATATGCAGCTTCTCTTTCTCCAGATTGCTCTTTACAACTTTCAGAGAAGTGGTCAGTCAGTGATACGTTGCAGTTTTTGTAAAGCAGCTGTGCAGAATTTATGGAAAATTTTTGAGCATACCAGGAAGAGTAATCTTATTTCCTGACTCCAATTTTAGATCATACAGAGTAGAATAGAATAATTCAGTTGGAAGGCACCTTCACAGATCTCTATGTCCAACTACCTGAACAGTTCAGGGCCAAACAAAAGTTGTCCAAATGCCTCTTGAACACTGAGCATGAGGCATCAGCCACCTCTCTGGGAAGCCTGTTGCAGAGTTTGACCACTCTCATGATAAAGAAACTTTTCCTTATATACGTTTTGAACCTCCCGTGGCACATCTTTATTCTGTTTCCACATGTCTTGTCATCAGTTCCCAGAGAGATCACCTCCCTCTTCATTTCCCCTGGAAGGGGAATATAACTCCAAAGCTTAAGCTGAAATTTAAAGTCTCTTCTCTCTATTCTCCAAATTGAGCACAAAAGAACAGATGATTTTTTTTAAGTCTGAAAATCTGACATTGAAATTATTCTAAGGAAAGAAAGAGGAGTGGAAATTGATCACAGCATCTATATTCTACCTTTTCAATGTTGTCAATTTCTTTTGGTGAGCAACAACAATTTTTTCCATTCCCTCTCTTCTCTATTGCTCTCCTGTGAAAATGAGGAAGATTCACAGCTGTGTTTATGGTCTTAGGGCGCTTTGAAATCAACATTGTAAAGTGAAGCTGTATTTTCTTTAAATATTTCTTCTTAGTGAAAACTTCTGAAGACCTTAGCGAAAATCTTCGTAAAGCAGAGTATGTCTTTTGCTTGCTACTCATCCAATAAATTGTGAAAAATGAAGTCTGTAGTTAGCAACAATCTTAGTCTGAATGGCCCTGAATGACGCTTTGGGTATGGAGTATATTAAGCCTTTACCTCTGAAATCAGAACAATTCTGCTTGTGTTGTGTTGACATTGCTTAACGGTCCAGAATCAGTTTTTATAAGCAACTTCTATTTTAGTAATATGCAAAAATTCTAATCCAAGGTGAGACCTCAAGCCCACAGTTTAGTGGAAATCAGGACACTTGTGTGAATTGTAATTAATAAATGTTAAGAACAAGAGCCCTTCTCCATCAGGGTGGACTTGACAGTGGTGGCTCAGATGAGGCTGTCTGGTGGCTGCCCTTCAAGGAGGCTCTTGTCCAGGCAGCAGGCACCGGCTGTAGGAGAGGACAGGGGACTGGAAGGAACATGGCTATTACTCAGCTTGATAGTGTACCTTAGACAACTTTCTTGTCCCAACTTCTTCATTTGGGTGAGAAGGGAGGACAGGCAGTATTCCAATTAGAACAAGGGCTATGAGATTCAAACCTTTGCTGGCAGGTGTATGCACAGATGGAATTAAATCCCTAACAATACTTTAAGAAATTGACTCTTGCATCCACAAAAAAGGAGCAATAACACACCAGTGCATTTTATTCTCGGAGACATTAAAATCTATCATGCTTGGTTTTAAAAACTTCTATTCTCATGCTGCATCCATCACCCAGAATGAGGCATCAACTTTGACCCATGGTCTGGCCATCAGAGATGCCAACTATGATACTTAAATCCTTCTGTCTAGAAGACTGTCCTTATTAGAGGACTATATTGTAACCTCCTTGTGTTTAATTGAAGAGAAATTTATGTAAAAATGTGAGAAATAGTGCTGACCTAAGAATGGCCCTGGGACACTTTTTTTTTTTTTTCAGAAAAGCAGATTATAGCAATGAATAGCATTTTTTTCTGTTATGAGTTAGCATGTCTGTAGTTTTTGACTGTGTCTATTAAGCTAGGCATTGGTTACTGAAATGCAATAGCACCTTCTTGCTATATTTGTGCTGCCTTTCAAGGGTGTTGAGAAAGTGGTAATTATCTATTGAGACATGAGCAATCGGATCAATTCTCTGCAGGTGGGTGTTTCAAAACATTGCTTATTTTTTCACTACAACAACTGAAAAATTCTTTGGTGACGCCGGTTGTACTAAACTCTCTGGTAGTTCCTGATTATTCCTCCAAACACGGAGTATCTCTTATTATCTTTCCGGTTTTATGTCCTTAGGACTCTGTTCTCTGCAGACAACTTCATTGTCCTGTTCTCTTTCAGCCCCTCTTCAACTTCCAAATACTTGTGCCTTTCTACATAGCATGCCTGAAATACTCTTTCTGATCTTCTTTATGAAATTTCTTTGAATATTTGTGATCACTCTCAACACTCCTGTCTTCTAATGAAGCTGATAATGCAGGATGTTGAAGTTCTAAAAGGAAATGGCAATAATGCCTTAACTGTAGTTAGTCGTCATTCTCTGTATCTTTTCCCCGTTTCCTTTTTCCTTCCCATCATTTTATGTGCTCATGACCTCATTAAGTGGGTATTGCTGACCTGAGAAATTGTTTCTTCCTGAAGGATTGTACTTTTGTTTGTTTCAGTGATAGAGCTAGCAAGATGGGTATGGTAAATAAAGCATAATGCCCAAAGAATTCTTTTTCTTGCATTCCTGAGATGTCAAAGGTCAGGCGCTAGCGCTCACAAAATAATGCTGCCAACCATGACCTCACCATCCCCTTTTAAAACTCAGTCTAAAGCCAGATGAGAATGGGTGTTTTGGGTCTACGAATGCAAGCTTCCTGCATCTCCTTCTCTGTTGCGCTCAACTCTTTTGGCTAACTGGCTTTAAAATGTCATCACTGAGCTTTTTCCCTTCCTGCGTTCCTGCTGGATCTTTTTTTCTATCCCACAGTCCTTGTGCTACCACGTCAGTACAGTGCCCTGAGGAGAGAAGTTTATTTTCCTATTTGAGGCACTTCCTGCCCAGCTGCTGCTTTTTAAAGGCAGTTAAAATGGTCTATAAATCATGTATCGCATGGAATCTTCATCAGTTACGTGTCTTATTAATGCTGATAGCCCCTAGTATGTTCTCAGCTTTATAAAGAGACTACAGATGTTATACTACTGATATAGGTTGGTTTGCTAAGCAATAGGGATTAATACATTAGTTTAACAACCAATATATTATTTCAGCAAAAGGAATCCATAAGTGGTAGTTCTAAAACTTTCCATTTCAGCTTTAGTGGGTGAACAGTCCTGTTTTTCCTCAATAATTTTGCACTGGGGGAATAATAGAATACTTCTATCTTCTGCCTCAAAGATTTTGCCTTATGAGAAGTACTGGAGTCACAATAGAATACTTTCATCTTTTGCCTCAAAACGTGCAAGGACATTTTCCTCGTGTTCCACATGCATGTTTTTAAAAAGTGGCTCACTGTGGCCTAATAAGCAATGGAAATCTTCCAAACTGGGGAAAAGTGAATGAAAGTGAGTCAAAGGTTTCAGTGATGAAGCTGATGGTGAAAAAAGGGGAAGAAGTAGGTGGGCACTTGACCACCCTAGATACCACTGTGCATGCCTAAAGGGATATTAGCACATATCTATGAGACCTTGAAAAAGAGTGAATATGTACGCTAATGTACTGCATATGTATGTCTTAACTGTATAAATGTAGAACCTGAACTCTGAGAGGGTGCACTTGCTTGTCAAGTTGCCCGGTGCGCATTGTGAGGAATAAAGGAACACTGCTTTCTAACACCACGTTGGAGTTAAGAGAGTTTTCTTCCTGGGTTTTGGATGACACTATAGATACTAAGAATGGAGTTGGTCTTAAACTGTTCAATGTGGTTGTTTCCTCCCTACTTCCTGTTAGTTTCAAGGGCTCCTTGTTCCTGAAAAACATGTTAATACCATCACCTCCTGTTTGATGTGTAACTTTTGACAGTTTTCTACCTCCATCAGTCCTGCGCTACATTTATTTCCTTTGCTGATGATTTTGACTGAAAAATAAACTGTTAATGGATTTCTCCAAAAGGAAGACTTCACACTTCATATCACCTCCCAGAATGATTATCGCTTTTGTTGTTACAGTGACCTATGAAACATTGTTTGTACTTTAATTGGTGGCCTATAACAAGGGAGTTAAACAGATTTTTGGGACTGTAGTTCAAGCAGGTAATTGAACAATGAAAATCCAATGGGAAACTCTGACCTTTGATGAGCTCCTTATAAAAGGTTGTTGTTGATATAATTTGCCTTCAGCACTTATACAGCACAGGAACACAGTGCTAGAGCTTACCAGATATCAGGTTTTCAGTTTAGAGAAAAGATGAAACTGTATTTAGGAGCGGTGTATCTAAATCAACCAAGCAAGACAGAGGAGTTCGTGGAGCTGGCCTGAGATCACAAAGTCAGTATCAGAGATGGAGTACTGCAACTGCAGATTTTGCTCAGGCTGTGTGCCTCCAATATAGAAACTGTGTAATCCTCTCAGTCTTGTCTCCGTGGTGTGGTGTTGATAGCACTAGCAAATGTCTGGGTTCCCACCAGACTGCTAGTGGGGGGCAACCCTATGGAAGTTAACTGCAAGCTGAAAGATTTGATGATCGCATTGTTAGCTATGTTATATCCCACCATGATAGGGCTTAAAATATGATCTTAACACACCTGATCCTCAGAAGTACTACCAAGCATTTGAGCAACATCATTCCTTGTACACATAGATTTTTTTTCTTACATGGATCTTGATGATTTCTTCTCATTCTCGATTCTCACTGTTGACTGTCACATATCATTTCAAGAACTAACCCCAGTTCTGACTGCAGCTATTTGTTATCAGCCCCTTTGCCTTTACCACTTCCATTTGTAATTTAAACACCCTAATTTAATAGGTTTGTCTCATTATTTTGATTAATCATATTAACTCATATTAATTAAGAGATGGATTTAGGTAATGACAGAGGTTAATGGAGTCAGTTTTCACTTTCCCCTGGTTTTTCAGGGGAGGGGGGACACAGGTAGGAACAGAAAATAAAAAGAGTAAGAGGAGAAGAAAAAAGAGAAACTACTGGGGGAGAAATCTCGGTTAGCAATCAGAAATTCCCTGCTAATTGAATGTCTGATTTTATTAATGATGAAATTTATAAAGGTCCTTAAGAAAAGAAAAGAATTTAGCCAGTTCAGCAGTTAAGTGTGAATATTAACTAACTCTGAGATAAAAGGTAAAATATCCATTTTCTTTTCTTTTCTCTACTTCTTTAAATAAAAAGCTCTTTGACACTTCATCCTGTTAGAGCTTTAGCTTCCTTTGCCATTCATTTCTAAATGGCTGGAGACTGTGCAGAGAATCTAGTGTCCTGGACGGTTTAAGAAATGCTGACCTTGGAGGGCAGGAAGTTAATACATGGATCATCATAGTGCTTATTTTCCTTGATGTTTGCTTTCTGATTATGCTTTGATAAGCGAAAGAAGGATTCCAGCTCTGGCCTATGCTCTGTCTCTGCTCTATCATGCTTGTTTCCCTGAGGCTCAAATAAACTGAACTGCAAACAGTTTTAGATTCAGGCTGAACGTTGTGTTGGTGCTGTGGGCTGCATTTCCATCTCAACAAAGCATGGTGAATCCTTTGCTCATTGAGGTTCCTCCATGACAGGGTCTCATGATAATCACTCTTGGGCATGCCTATCAGCAACTGCTCCTTATTTGTCTCTTTTTACTTACTTGTACCAGTACTGTATAAGCATAAAATGCCATTTGAGGAAGGGAACTCTTTATAACTCTGCTGCCCTCATGCAAATGACAGCATAAGGGCAAGTCAATGGAAAGCTCTTTTATCCTGTGCTCCATGGCAATTCAACTGTCCTGCTTGAATGAATATTTGAGTAGAAGAATATTTTGTAGCTGAAGCTGCTTGGTAGTCAGTTGTCAGGTAGGTGTGCAAGACCTCAGAGTAAGCAGTTAGTTTTTCTTCTTACCAGAAAAGAAGATTTTAGTTATAATGGTAACATTCCTGTATACAAAATGAAGTGAGATAACCATACAGGAAGAAAAACAGGTGTTCAAACCTGATATTGACAAATATGAGAGAGTTTATATAAGCTATTTTGAATCTAAATCAAAAAGAAATTTGAACAACAAAGTTGTTTTGTGAACAAACTGTTGAAAAATAACATAATTGTGAGGCAACTTGTTGTATTTGTATATACCGTTGAAGTAAATGTTGCTGATGAAGTGTAGTACCTATAGCTGTCTTGTGAAAGGTTGCCAGTAGGTTTGTAAGATCATGGTCTAGCTTGAAGTGTAGTATATTATCAGCCCTAAGATCATTTGGTTATAAATTACGGTTTTTTATATCCGGTCTATATCTTCCCCCCGTTTTCATTTGAAACCGTTTTCCCTTGTTTT
Organism: Pavo muticus; assembly: GCA_016647715.1. Classification (NCBI taxonomy): domain Eukaryota; kingdom Metazoa; phylum Chordata; class Aves; order Galliformes; family Phasianidae; genus Pavo; species Pavo muticus. The sequence goes on from JACDJE010000138.1 coordinate 561,848, forward strand.
GTCACAACAGACTCTGCTAAAGACTCTGTCCCCTTATTTCTTATAGCCTCACTTTAGATACTGAAAGGCCTCTCTCAGGTCTCCCCCTCTCTCTTCTCCAGATTGAACAGCCTCAACTCTGTCAGCCTGTCCTCAGAGGGGAGATGTTCTGTCCTTTGGCTTATTTTTGTGGCCCTCCTCTGAATGCACTCTGACAGCTCCGTGTCTCTCCTGTACTGATGATTCCACATCTGCTGTATTCCAGGAGAGGACTCACCAGCACAGAGTAGAGGGAGTAGCAGGGAGATTACCTCCCTCGTCCTGCTGATCGCACTTCTTTTGATGCAGCCCAGGATACAGTTGGCTTTCTGGGCTGTGAGAGCACATTGCTGGCTCATGTCTAGCTTTCTTATCCACCAGTACCCCCAAGTCTTTTTCAGTTAGGCTGTGCTCCATCCTTTTGTCCCCTGGTTTGTATTGATAGTGAGGGTTGCCATGACCCAGGTACAAGACTTTGCACTTGGATTTGCTGAACTTCATGAGTTTCACCTGGACCCGCTGTTCAGGCCTGTCTAGGTCTCTCTGGATGGCATCCATCCCTCGGGCATGTTGACCTCACCATACAGTTTGGTGTCATCTGCAAACTTACTGAGGGTGCACTTGATCCCACTGACAATGTCTTTGGTGAAGATATTAAGGACTGTTTGTCCCAGTACTGGCCCCTGAGGGATACCACTTGTCACTGATCTACATCTGGACATGGAGCCATTGACCACCACTCTCTGGGTACGATCTCGCAACCTGTTCCTCGTCTATCAAACAGTCCACACAAAAAAACCCCCATATCTTTCTAATTCGGAGAGATGAATGTTGGGCAGGACAATGTCAAAGGCCTCACTGAAGTCCAGACAGATGTTAACAGTGGCTCTTACCTTGTCCATTATGCACCATTATAGGAGGTCACTTTGTTGGTCAGGCAAGGCCTGCCCTTGATGAAGCCATGCTTGTCTTGTATGTATCTCTTAACTATCCAGATTTCTTGACTTCAGTATAATTCCTTGCTTTCAGCTACTTTAAGCTAAAGTTAGCTATGCTTTTATGTGAGGCTTTTAATTTCATCCAACTAATGTCCTACCTAACTTGACTGCCACTCAGATGAAATTTTAATATGAATTTCAGAAGATGATTACTTTTTGATAATCTGTGATTAAAATAGCAGAAGTCTACAGTGGAATTTTTCCATAATCAGTATACCAGAATGAATGAATGAAACAAATTTCAGTTTAAGAGGCGCTAGAGCAGCTGAAATCTGATCAGTCTGACTGACCTCTTTATGACTTTGATGAGAACGTCAGAAACCAATTTTGCTTTTGCAATGATGTTTTGTAACAGGAAAAAAAATATGCCATGCTCTATGATTGTTGGCAACTTTAGAATGTTCATGGTCTGCTTCTAAGATGTTAAATGGCTCTATAAAATTAACAGCTCTGTTTGTTTGCTTTACCTTTGCTTAATATAAGCGTAAGTCAACTAGGCAATGGTTTCTCTGGGAAATCATAGTTGACCTGAGCAATAGAGAACCATGAGTTTGAAAGATCCATTTCATGTTCTTCGCCTGGTATCTTTTCACTTGCACATGGAAGTGAAAGCCTGTAGGAAAAGTATGAGATTCAAAGAAGGAATTCTGGGAACTTATCATTAAGAGACTTCAGAAATAGATGATTAGAAGCAGCAAAATAAAGCCTGGGATTGTAAGATCACTCAGTGAAATCTCAGTACATTATGAATTAGAACAGTATGACAATGTGTTTTATTTTCAGGAAATTATGGTCTTGATTGAGCAGGAGAGGCTTCTCAGACTTTATGGAGTCTCCATGCACAACTATATCTCTACACATCTGCCTCTCTACCTGGGAGTATTCCTAGAACTCCAGGCTCTGAAATCCCACTTTCCCATGAGGTGTCCTTGAGTTACTTTATTAAAAGCATGCAAAACTTCTACCTGTAAAGAAAACCTTGAGCTGGTAGAATGTAAAAGCTCAGAAACTGTAAAAGTCAGATAGGAGGAATAAGAGACAAATTGTGTAGAATTGATATTTCTCTCTTTCTGAAAAAAAAAAAAAAAAGAAAGAAAAAAATCACTGTAGTTTAATTCTGATACTACCTGCGTTGAATTTATACCAGACAAAAGTCAGTGGAGTTACTTTACTTCACCGTGTAGAGTAGTGTAAGGTTAGGAAGGAGTCCTGTATGTTAAAATACTGTGTGTAAGTAAATACACACTTCTGGGTGCACTGTATCTCTTTGTCTATGCATATTCAAGTCCATATATTTCACAGCTGCTGTCTGCATCATTCACTTCCAAAACCAGCATGCATTCATTTTCATAACTTTTTCTTCTATTACAATATTAATGGGACTATCAATGGGAAAGGACAAGAGAAGCATTTTTAATGTTTATCTGACAGTTGCAAATTTCACTTGAGGTTGTTTACTGGGATCTGATTGTTGGCAAAGAGGAGTAGGGAAGGCAGCAAGATGAATGGGATCACAGGAAGAAGAGATGTATTTATAGGCCCTCTTAGCACCATCTAAGAGTAATAAAAAGTCCTGTCTTACTCCTCCTTTACCAGGTCTTAAGTTTTAAACAATAAAAAAATGAGAGATTGTTGTAAATAATTGCTATCTAATCCAGGCAGCCTGTTTAAAGTGAAACATTTTGGATTTAGGTATTTCAAAATTAGGTGAAGGTCTTTGTGTATATGTTCATTAGTTCCTTTATGGGAAAAGATGGTTGGAAGTAAGGGAGAGTTTGCGGACTCGCAGATGAACCTGTAATATGATGTCAACTGCTTTTGACCTTCAGTGCTAGGACTATGTAGAGAGGAACTTATTTGTCATGGGAAAAGCTGAAGCTTTTCACAATTTTGCTTTGCAGTTTTACAGCCCCTAAGTTTTACAGATCTGGGGATTGTGTCTCCAATTTTTTCATCACTGTAAACATTTTTCTTCCAACAAAGAAAAAATACAAAAGAAAACAACAACCAGTGGTCTTGGAGTTCTGCTTCTTTGTCTTTTTAGTTTGTGCTTTAAAACGCTTATCTTTAGGTCTCATTCTTTCAACCAGAAATGCAGAAAGACTAACTGTTCTTTCTGATGTTTCAATTAGAGTTTTTACATAACTGCACAGTGTTACCAGCCAGTCTTTAAGAACAGAATCAAATATTGATAAGCTGTAGACTATACAAAAACGATAGCCTTAGAGTATTGTGTTCAATCTCACCTGGTCTATCACAGGTGGCTGCAGAAATAGAAGTGTTTCAAAACTAGGTAGCTAGCTAAGATATTTGGGAAAACAGGCTGTTTCAACTGAGGAAAAATAGTTGGAAAAGAGTACGTAACTGTGAGGAATAGGCTTAATTTTCCATGCAAAATGAAATCCAAAATAATTGCTATGTAGATTTGAATTGTTGGATACTTAGAGCTTTTGAATTCTTCTCACCCTGTTTTTCTCAATAGGCCTGAGTCTTTTGGTGGATTAAATCTTCTTTGATGAATCTTGCCTGGCCCAGCTGAGAAGCCTTGATGAGGACTTAGGCCACTCCTACGAAGCACCATGGCAGCTCTTTTCAAATGAAAAAATAATAATTTTCCACAGGAAGTGGGTATGTTCCGCAGTATTTGAATTATGTAAAAGGTAACTGATTTGGGGGAAGAATGGGAAGAACTTCCAGTTTTCAGTATGTAAAAAATTAATTGTCATGCGACATGAATTCTTACTGTGTTTTGAAATACCGGAGTAAGGAAACACTAGATCTGGAAAGTGTTAGTCATAAAACCCTTGGAAAGGAAATCAAGCAGCAAAATGGTGTTCTTAGTTGTAATGGGTGGTTTCTAACATTTGCTACCTAGAGAGAGGCAGAGATATTGGTAGAGACTGCAGCCTGGTAATTCCACTCACTGTTTATCAATTACCAGCACTCATTTCTATTCAGTGTCAAGTTTGGGTTAATTACAATAAGGTTGCTTTCAATTGTTAGGTTAATTACTGTTGAGTATTCCCTGTTGTCACTGCCCTCAGCCCTGTTTACTTCCTGCTAAATCCAAATTCACGCTGAGACTAAAGAAGTGTGGATCTGTACTTTATTAAAAAGTCAGTGTAGCCTTGTTGCACATACTTCTATTGTCTAAGGCTTCCCCTGCACTTTTAACCAGAGGAGTGTAGGTTGGGAGCATCCCCATCCACGTGTCCCTGCTATGCTACTTTACACAACAGGCAGTGCAGTCTTAGCATACCTCTGGCCTCCACATGCAACTGTCCTCCTACAGAGCCTCTGCTGGCTGCCTTCAGAGCTGAAATCTCTGCAGAAGAAGTCCTGTCCTTTCATATAATACTGTCTGGGTAGTATCGTCTCACTTACTGACCAACTGACTTCAGTTCTTCAAAGTGTGACAGCCTCAGCAAGCTACCACCATAAAAGTATCATCAACAGGGCCTTTATCTCTTGTAAGCAACTGTCTACCTCCTCAATCCCAAATCATTGCATCTTTCTAAACTGAATCCTCTTGGATGGATTTAGTGTGTCCTTTTGTCATTAATATGGCCATGCTGCACATAAGACAGCCCTCGTATGGGCTAACCATTAAATTTAAAGCCCAGAACTTATGTGTTTAGAAACAGTGAAGTCAGTCAGTATTTAGAAAAAGCAAGTATCCTGTATCAAAGTTGTGAGACATGAAAGAAAGCAACTATGAGGGAAGATTAACTACGCTCCTTCTATTTTCAAAAATTCTAAATAAACTTAAATTTGAAATCTGGTGTTTACCGATGAGTTAGGTTGGCAGTATTCGGATGTATTCCTGAGATTTGCATGGTTGGGAAAGGAAGAAATTTTGGAGCATAGTGAAGTTTTCCCAGAAACCACAAGCTTCTTTTCCCTGTCTGCTTGGAGAAAATGTAAATGTGAATGTGTTTCCTGGTGATTGTCCAGATGATAGCCTCTTCGGCATTCCACCGAACGGCCACCTGTCTGCCTGTAATAAATGATGGCTATAAAGTGAAGTGATTGCAGCTATGATACAGCCAGAGGCATTTGTTTATATTCTTATAATATGTATCAGATTGAATAGAAATTATCACTTACAATTGACAAATGGAGAGTGGAAATAGTTGGTGGGTATGAGGAAGCTCAGCCAGAGCTGGGCCAGCTGCGAACTTTTTTTGGTGAGGGCTGTCTGCAGAATGCAGGTGTTGAGCCAGCCAGTGATTAATGGTGTGGCTGGATGCTCACTTGTGTTAACGATCCGCATGTCTTTGGATCACAGCACACAGTCCGGAAAGTCTCATGTTGCTTCTCAGAAAGGATCCCAATGAGTAGAAATCTGCAGTTTTGGGGGTGGCATGTGTAAGTAAGTAAATGGTAGCCAAATTAGAGGAGTATTCCTGGGTATTTCATCAGGAGAAAAGTATTGCTCTGTAATGTTATCCCTCGATGTCTAAGTAGTGTACAAGACCAGGACTGCTGAATCTAATCAAATCACCTCTGACTGGATGCGTTATATGTTACTGTAACAGTAATACTGTTAATTAAGCAGGGGAAATGCCTGTTCCTTAGACCTCTTTCTGACCAAAAGAGTGGCTTGTATTACTGGTTTCCTAAATTACTGTGAATGGCTTTTCTTTGTCTCTGTGTAGACACAGAACTTTCTTTTCTACACTGAGAATCTGACTACGTCCAAGTGAAAAGCTTCAGAACTGATCACTGGCTGGAAAGATGGTCAAGTACGTTGCAGATTTGCAAACAAGCTAAATGTTTTAGGTTTCCAACAGCATTTATCCCTTTTTATTTATCCCCAAGTCTTGAGGGGGGAAACTGGAGCTGAAGAAAAGTCTTGGAACAAGGTGAAAAAGTAAGACAAGCAATACCATCACTACTGCTTGACATAAATTTAAAAGTAGACTGAACAAATCTCTAGAAGCTATGCAGCTGGTAGATGTGGTAAACTAAGTGCCCTCTACAAACTATGTCTTTTTAAAAAGTCTACATGTGAAAAGCTGTATCTGCAGGTATCTGTAGTGACATGCCATGTTCTTATTTGTTGTCTGAAGCTAGTTGGAAGTGGAGACATTGAAAGAAATCTAGTAGGAGTGACTAAGGAAGCAAAGTGCAAGCAGCAAGAGTGCTGTAGTTCAGATCGGTTCCATCTGTTGAGCATGTGTCTCATTTTGGTATGAAACAATAAAGATAATATCATAATCTATAGATGTTTTGTAGAAGAAAAAATATGGGATATGCAGCAAGCTGTAGCATAGAGTTACACATCCTCTTTCTCGATTTTTCCTCTATGAAAATGTTCCACCAAGGGTGTTTTGTGTGTCTATAGAATATAGAGCTGATTTGAATGAAAGCTCAAAATGAGCAAGGCCTTACGCATAGCTGCTGCCAGAAGTGAGAATAGACTCTGTTGTTAGCTGCCTTTTTGCTCATCTTTCTGTTTTCTGAAGTGCTGCCTAGTACCTGGTGAGGCAAACTATCCTAATTCTTTCAGTCTTGCCCTAAGTATGTCTTTTCAGCTTGGTAGAAAACATATGTCCCAAATCTTTGAGAATTTGAACTCCTGCTGATTGATAAGTTCAGGGAGTGCTGCCAGTCAAACCGTACAAGGACTTTGAACTTGGAAAGAAATGCTCTCTTAATTAGCTGCTCAGAGACTGAGTTACTATTAGGGAGAGAGTTAAACATGAGTTGGATAATTGAAAACACTAAAAAAAAAAAAAAAAAAAAAAACACATAAATTTTATCAATTTCTTCTAATTCATTAGCCCCAGTGATGGCTGTTACATTTGGTTTCCTCATCAGTAGAAGAAGCTGTTGGATACAAATGAACTCATTTTTCTTGTGCTGCTAACATCTAAAAGGCAAATGATGCTTTGTCTGGCTTCCATGGGACAACAAACTGTTCTGTCTGCAGATCCGCTGGCTTTGGCTTGCTTTCCTGTCTTACATTTCATTCCACATCGTGCATTTGTGCAGTGAGAAGGCTTCTTGCCAGAGATCTGGCTGAGAACACGCTACTCTGCTCACTGATGCCTGGTCTTGCTAGGACAGGCAGTTCCTTACAAAAGTTCATAAATCATAAATGCATGATGTGATCAGTACAACTCTTCTGTATTGAAATTTCAACAAACAGCTTGCCCAAGCAAGTAGGAGGTTGAGCTGGGTACATATATGCACTGCAAGTCCTGCTGTGTCTCTCAGCACATTGCTTTCAGGTATTTTGTCACTGCTGCTGGCACTCTAAATCTCTAGAACAGTAATTTAGATGTGTTTCTGTTTGTGAAGCATTGTTCAACGGTAGGAAACGATTTTTATCCCTTTGTTCAGAATAATGTGCTTGCTTTAGCTTTGATGTCACAGGTGTGGGTTTGTATTCCTGGTTCTGTTACCGAGAACTCAATATTGGTCTCTGCGTTACAATTTTCAATGGGGCAGTAATGCCTTCTTCTGAAACTATTCCAAAATCTTCAGGCATGTAAACAATAATTTGTGAGGAAAAAAACTTGTCAGTCTTAATGATAAAAGTAACTCAAAAATCCCTTTCCTGGTTTCTTAATAGCTTTTTGTTTCAAAAAATTAAATTGTCCATGCGAAGCTTACAAAAGCAGAACTTTGACACTTATTTTAAATCTGAAAGTACCCTCAGTAAGAAAAAGCTGTTTATTACTGTAGCTTTACCATACCTTCTTTATCTATTGCATTCACCAGTTCTTGTCCTCATTTAATCTAAAGGAGCACAGGACCAGGTTTTGAGGGGGAATATAAGGCAGCCTGCGTTTATCTGTTAATGTCTGGTACTGGGAAGAGAGGAGGTACTTATAACTTTGCTTAGAGCCTAAATGCCACTTTATCATGGTATCGTAAATAAGTCTGTGCAATTGTAACACTTAAAGTAGATATGGTATTGCAGCAATTAGGTGTTATCTCCTAAATCTATTTGTTGGCAGGTCCTGATGCCTATAAAAACAAATGAACAAAAAAACACCGCCAAAAACACGTAACAAAACAGAAAACCTTTCCTGTTCTTTAGTGAGTCACCTCCTGATGGAACATAAGCGATCTGAAGCTCACTGCTGTTGCATTTTTCTGACTGGCATTTAATTAATTACATAGTTTCTGCAGTTTCAGTATAGCCATGCTTACTTGCTTTAAAGTTAACTCAGTAGCACCTTGTGTGTTCTTACTTCATTCTCTTGTAACTGAAATTGAAAGTATCTAATGTCATGTTCATTTAGGAACACTTATTTTCCTTCATTCGAGCTAAAGAAGCATTTAATATGAAGTAGAAATAGATAACAGGCAGTGACAGCGTATCTCATCAGTATATGGTGCTAAATTCATTAAACACTGTGAACTCAAATTAGTAAAGTTTCAGGAGATACAAAAGACCATGAGCTACACTGATTATGTGGCTGAACCGCGGATATTTTTATAGCTGCGAAGGCTTTCCCTTCCACAGAGTCACAGAATTGCAGGAGTTGGAAGGGACCTCAAGAGATCATCAAATCCAACCCCCCTACCAAAGCAGGTTCCCTACAATAGGTCGCATTGGTAGGCAATCCAGATGTGGAATTTCATATGTCCATAGAAGACGTCTCCACAACCACTCTGGGCAGCCTATTGCAGTGCTCCTTCACCCTTACCGTAAAGACATTCTTCCACATGTTTGTACAGAAGTTCCTATGTTCAAATTTTAGGCCATTACTCCTTGTACTATCACTGTGCATCACCGAGAAGAGCCTGGCTTCATCCATTTGCCTCCCTCCTCCCTTTAGATATTTATAAACATTGATCAGATCCCCTCTCAGTCTTCTTTTCCCCAGGCTGAACTGGGGAAACCCAGGTTACTCAGCCTTTTCTAGTACTGGAGATGCTCCAGGCCCTTTATTATCTTAGTGGCCCTCCGCTGAACTCCTTCTAGGAGATCCCTGTCTTTTTTGAACTGGGGAGCCCAGAACTGGACACAGTAGTCTATTTACTCCTGCCCGAAGTATAAGGACTGACCGCACCCCTAAACCTCTGCACTGCTTAGTGAGAGGAGACAGAAGAGAGCAGATGGGTTTGGGGGAAGATGTTTTTAGTTTGCTTTTAGTTCTCACTGCTCTGATCTGTTAGTAATAGGCAATAAATTATAGTAGCCTCTCTACACTGAGTCTGTATGTGCCCATGATGGTAATTGTAAGTGATTTCCCTGTTGTTTTTGTATCTTCTCTTCTTTTGAGGAGAAGGAGGAAGAGTGCAGTGATGGAGTTTAGCTGTCCATCATGGTGAAACTGCCAGAGGAGCTGAGCATGGTTCCTTGGCATGCTTCCTAGAGGAGGGTGTCTCACCTCTGCTTTTGACTGGTGAAACTTGCAATCCTTGTCCTCTGTTTTGTCACTGACAGAATCCATGGGAACTATAGCAGTCTGAAGCAACTGTAAAAATTTGAACAAAAATTTGTATAGTGTGGTGTCCTGTTAGATAATGGCTCTATTGCACACTTCTGGGAAGAACATCAGTGTTTGGTCCCTGAAGTGTGTGCAAAAGTGTAACCAAAATACCTTTAGCCAGCACTTCTCCTTTCCCCAGAGGTCCTGCATAGATGTGATGGCAGTTCCCTCCAGAGTACATCAGTGCTGCCACTGCTCTGGATTACTGGATAGGCATGAGAGGTGTAACATCTCTGGATGTGTCTTATGACAGTACAACTCAACATACCTGTAGTGCATAATCATGCTCTGGAGCTGACTTGTGACAGTGATAATTACTTTCCCTGTACTTTTCTGCTAAGGAACCACCATGTGCTTTATATGGGTCAATGAATTAAGTGCCTCATGTGACATCAGTTTTTCTCATTATACTTGTTCTAAGGGGATGAAGGAAACTAAGCATTATGATGGGAAGTGAAAACAACTAGTTGGAGCTACATACAGACCAGTCAGTTTTGTCCTCTAAGCAAAAGTGAAATTCGCTAACAAAATGATAGCTTTTTGGATCCTGACTTGCAACCACCAGCTCACACCACTAGGCAGTGCTTGCTTTTCTCTTTGCCTCTTTCCTCTTCACTTTAGTTCTTTATGCCATCTGAACCAATTCCAAGAGGAGAGAGCTAAGAACACACTAACTTGGGGTAGGAATCTTTCCCCTGCACTCTCACTCCCCACTCCTGTTCCTGTCCATACAAGATTGATAATGAAACCAATACCTTTCACCGGCGTAATTTTCATATTTAATGAGCGTGACTCAAAAACTATTACATTAATTAGTCAAATCCCACAAATCGTTAATGGTGCACGCGGTAATTAATATTGTATTCAATTAAAAGCTGACCTGTTTCAGGTGCCTTCCCCTGGTTTGGGGGGCTCTTTGAAGATAGCGTATGTTCCAGTGCCTGAGGCCAAGACTTTTATTTTGTTCCAGTGGTGGGCAAGGAGATATTCTTTTCTGTTTTGCTTTTATGTTTTGTTTTTTTCCTCCATGAACATATGCTGGTTTCTCCCCCCGCCTCCATCTCCAAACGTGCTGCTATCACTATACAGACAACCTGCTTGCTGTGATTTATGGGTTAGCACAGTGCGGGGCTCACAGACTGGAAAATTTCCAGTTTACACAAGAATTCCCTGAAAAATGAGCTTGGTTAATTTATTTCTTTCATTAACGAGTTCGAACTGTGAGATAGTCTGAAACCCATTACCCTCCCCTTCACAAACCCTGAGAAGTTCAAAAGGCCCTTGTTCAGCTTCCAGAGGGCCTCAGTTCACTCCTTTACTAGTTGTGGGCAAAAAGTGTGTGATTGAAACTTATTTCTGAAATTTCTTTATACAATTTGTTTTTTTGTTTGTTTGTTACTTACTTGAAGGGGAAAGGTGGAGGCCCTAGATCTTAATGTTAATATTTCAGGCCTGTTTTAGTGGTCTTGCTGCTTTATCCTGCTGAAGCCTGTGGTTTTGCTGCTCACTGGGTCTGTGAGAGCAGGGTGCAGTCCTTGAGCTAAGTGTCTGTTTTAGATGCTCCCTTCTATTCAGCTGTGGTTCACTGGCTGCTTAAGATCCATAGAGCGTATCCAGTACTTTCCTGTTCTGTTTCCTCCTGTTCAGTAGAAGGTGATGAGTTGTACATAGGTCTAGTCCTGACGCTCCTGTGCGCTGCTGATTTGGACACCACTGGGTACAGTGACCTTGCTGTTGGGTTGTTACCTCTCATCCAGAGCTATTAACAACTCATTTTTGCGTTTCCTTTCCTTCCAACAGTTATATCTTCTGTTTTCAAGACAGAAGTTCAAGAAGTTCAAGACAACAGTTATGTCTTATGTTTTCAAGTGCTCCACAGTGTGTCTGTTCCATGTTGTGTGGGTTGGAATATGCTTGCTTGTCCCTTCAGCAGATTCACAGACCTTGTTGTAACTCCCTCCTGTTTTCCTATGTTCTGCCGTGCAAAGAACCAATACTCAATATAGCCCTAAATCTTCTCACTAATGTTGAAAAAAGAGAAGTTATTATCACTCCTTTGTCTCACAATTGTCTTTAGATGCATGTTAAAACAGTAATTGTAGTGAAATCATCCTGCTTCTGAACAATATTGTATCTGCTCTGACCGAAGGATTTTCCACCAGATCACTGCTCTCTAAACAACTCTCTTTGATTTTGTATCCATAATGCGTTATTTTCCCCTACCAATAGATATTTATCCATACTAAGTTTCTGCAGACCAGGAGGAAAAAGCTGCTCTTGTCTTGAAAATGTTTGGTTTTTTTTACAAGTACCTTGACAAGCATATTGCTAGGTACAAGCACAATCCTCTGAGAAGCTGCAGAAATAAGTGCTGCACATATTCATGCAAGAGGCAAAGGAAGAGCATACCTATTAATTCCTGACTACCTCTTTAACGTAACATAGGCAGCTCTTGGACAGCTAGTTGGGTTGCTAGTTGTGCCCTCAATGTTCTTTTAAGAGCAGTTTGGAGTTTGCTGGCAAAACAAGTGAGCACTTCGCACATGTTTACATTATGTAACACTATGATAATCTTAGTCATATAGACTAGAATGACTTGTGTTGAACAGGTAAGCAGATTTTTGATTTGAACTGATGACCTGCCTTGCTTCTTTCCATTACTATGCTGAGCCTTGTGGTTAGGGAAAACCAAGTGGATTTCCTGTTATTTTCAGGAGCTGGAGTTTTCCCTAGAGAAACTGGTGATGTTAACTTCGCTCTGCCCTGACTTTCCTTAGTGGAGTGCATACTGAGACTGAGTTCCTTTCTTTTCTCCAGAGACTAAAGTTAATGGGGTAGCATGTGGAATCCTCTTGGTGCACAGCTATGCAGTCACTGAGTGTCTGGCAGTTGTTTCTCTCCCATCATTAGGAAATTTATTGTGCCTAAATGAAGGAAAGTCTGATCTGTGGGGAGATATACATGAAAATGTGAAACTTCTTAATAGGAAAACCAGAAGGATTCTCTAACTCTTGGTTACTGTGCTTAAGTAGTCTCAATCTAAACATCTCTAAGATAGGTGAACAGAAATCCTTTTGATTGTGTTATGTTGAGTAGGCAAGACAAGGCAGCTAAACCATGAGAAGAAACCTTGGCATGATTATTGTTTGATAAACTTTGGATGAAAGAAGGGAAAGGGTCCTTTACATTTGAACTTCTTATCTTTCTAAGGTAGAAGGAAATAAACGTATAAGTTGGAAAATGTTTCTTCTGCCTCTGATTCATAGGACAGTTCCACTCCTTTAACATAAAGTGCAAATGACAGCAAATTCAAGTAAAAGTAACTGACTCTCTCCTGAGAGTATCAGAAATATGTGATTCAGCTCTTCAGCCTGGGAAAATCATACTTCTAGGTCAGAAGTCATTAGGGTAGTACATCTCTGTGTGTATATATGTATTTTTTTTCTTTCTCTTTATTTAGTTTGTCAAAATACTGCCTGTTGAGAATGTGATTTTGCTGAGGAACTCACTTGGAGGCTAGATGAAAACAATCTGGATGCATATACATTTTATTATTTAGAATCTTTATCAATTAGTAAACCACAAGGGACTGGGGTTGATATATCTATCAAAAGGAGAAGGAATGGAGAACATCACCCTGGGATATGGTACACTCTGCAGCAATTATCCATTTCACCTGTTTGCAAATACAATGCTATTCTTACCAGCTTTATCACAGGTTCCTTTCAGAGGCTCCAACCAGGTACAGCTAAAATGCAGGCTTAGTCTTTAGACCTCATCCTTTGGAAAGGCAATCGCGTTTTAAAAATGATTTAGATTTGAATTTTTCAATTCTAGCCTTTTCCTTAAATCAATTTGCTTTGACATTCCTTTTCACATGAATTTTCTCTTTTAAGTAGATCCTATATCTTGTTCTTACATCCGTTGAATTCTAGCCAGCATGACACTGCTAATTTGTGCCCTTTTCAGACAGCAAGTATTTCAGAAACCTGTTTCCTCAGTGCTTGTAGGGAAGATGGCGTTTTTCCCTGCCACAATAATATCATGCTGAGCCCATTGTAGTTGATCGTCTGGGGAAATTTCTTTGGCATAATCAGTGCTGTAAGCCTGCCTCTAATGAGTCTGTACTGACAGACACAAATACAGGTATGGCTGCTGAAATTTGGACCTTCACAACTTCAAGGAGACTGTCTGAGATCATAATGTTCCTGTTACTAGTTAACTATTTCCACACTTAAAGAACTTAAGGCAACAGGTTGCTAGTAATATCTCTTCTGTGCTGGCTCCAGCCATTTGTTCCCTGGTTGCTTATAAAGCATAGTTCATTTTATCTGTATCTTCTTCATTGTTTCTGTGTCTTATAGCCCTTTGCCTGTTGTCTACTAAATCTTCTAGCCTTGAGCCCAGAGATCTTTCACTGACATTTATTTTTCTTTCCAAAGGCTGAATGAGCATCTCCTTGGCTAATGGCCAATTTGTAGCTACCCAGAAGCTTCTTGATTTGAGAGGCAATAGAGTACTTGCTTTATTTTATATCTAGTGTATCTTACTTCTAATCTTGTGTACAGGGACATTATCTTGACTTTAAATCAAGTTGCCTGCAGTTGAAGTTCTGGCCTGATGGAAGATGCCTGAATTCACTCTACCTGTGAACATTCATGTACACCATCATAACGTTTGCATCTAAAATTACTTTTCCATTTTTCTTCCAGTTGAAGCTCCTTTCCCCTCATTTCTGTTGCGCTTCTATCATACCCTGGAGCAGCTGCTGTTATTTCATTATGTACTTCTCTGGGACAGAAGCAGAATTCCTCTTCTGCTTGGTATGGAAGTCACCTGTTTGAGACTGAGCCACAGTTGTCAAGAAGAGGCCAGTAGCTGTGGTCCAAAGCACGTGTGGTTCTGCCAGTTCAAATAAACATTTTTCTTGTTTACAAGGAAGGTCCATAAAGCTTTTTCTTAAATACAGCAAGGGCAAACAAAAAGTAGGATTTTCTGTCCTGATAAAATAGGCCAGTGTCAAACCCAGATCAAATCTCTCATCTTCCTCCTGAAGCTCTTTCACTTTGCTTCATGATTACTTTTAGCTTCTGCTGCATACATCTCCACCAATTCATGCTGTTACTGTAGTGTTTCATTTCTCTAGGAGACCAAAGCAAGAAACTCAGATTTGAAAGACTTTTTGTTACCCATTGTTTTGGGTGGAACATCTAGAGGTGGCAAATGCAGCAGCGTCTAGGACTAGACTTGTAAACAGATGTTTCAGCAGCCTCAAGCACAACATGACATGTTATGATCTTTAACTATTTAAGGACTGTCTTGATACCCTAAAGATGACAATTTTCATATTACCCCCATTTAATCAATGACAGTTGCATTAAGAGCCAAACACTTGGCTTTCTGAATGTGAATATCTTGCAGAAAGCAGAAAACACCTGTTCTTTTCCATTCACAACACTATGGAGTTACTACTCATGCATAAGGCAGGCAGTTGTGAACTCTGAGTATGTGTCTCTGTGTGTATATATGTGTGTGTCTCCATTCCTAGCACAGGAAGAAAATCCAACAATATTTCACCCAAATGAGAAATGTTATTCTGCAGATTAAAGCCATGCAGGGCCTGGTTTTGTCTTTATTTATGCCTTTCTATTTCCTTCTCTGCTGACATGGGTGCACATGCCGGGAAGCACTGAAGGACATAATTGGCGTTGTGAAAAATTATTGGGAAGCCAGAACGTTCCCTTGCAGTGATCTCCCCCTTCTCTTTCCCATCTGTCACCATCTAATGTGACAAAGTTTTTATCGGGCATTGAGGCAGAGGAGATTAAAAGTAAATACTGCAATCAGGAAGCAGCTGGGGGGAAAATGTAACACATTTCACACTAAGCTGAACAGCTCATCAACTTAGCCTTGTATATCTACGGCGGATGAGAGGGAGGGAGGGCTGCAGGGGGATGGTGTAGTGCAACATGCTCCTCCGCACTGGGAGGCTGAAGAGGATCATGTGTTTTCTTATACAAATAGGATTCATGCTTTCTGACCCTTGCTTTGAGGAAAAAAAAAACCAATAATCAGGAGCACAGCAGTTTTCCACTTGCTTTTGTAACAAACTTATGTAAAACATTGCTTCCTCATGCCCTGATTTACATTTTTTAGTACTCCCTTTATGCTTTAGCATTCATCCTAGGTAGCGCCATGCCTGCATGTAGCTCTGGCTGCTGCGGGCTCCTGTTGCACCATCTCTGGGAAAGGTTTGTTGGCTAAATGGAAGCCATTGAGTACAGACAGATACAATGACGTTGTAGGCCTGTGAAGCTGAACATTGCAATCTTTGGATCACACTGTGCTAAGCGCTGTTATATTTTGTCTAAATTGATCTGCTTAGAAAGGCCAGGAAACTTGAAAATTTTATTAAAGCCACGTTGCTTTATTTTATTTTTGTGTGTAAAAGTTAAGGTATTTGAGCACTGCCTGTCACGTTCTCTTCTAAAGCTTTTAAAAGTCAGTGCTTTCATTTGCAGAATATTGGCTATATCTTCTTCCTTTTTGACAGTAGTGATATGATGTGAGCTCAGTGCTGGTGAACAAAGTGTAGGCTGATGCTTGTGGATGGCTGCCAGAATACTCTCTTTATTCTTGGGATAGATAAGGCTATGCAAGTGGATATAGGCTTCCTTGGCATCCCTCCCTTCTGAATGTGTCTTCTTCTGTGGAAGGAATGGATTCTCCTAGACTGGGGAGGATCTCAGTCTCCAGCATTTGTTTGATCCTTGACTCTTCTGCTGAGTGCCAGTAGAAGTTCAGTATATGTTATTTATGCTGGTATTTCAATGTGAAGTAAAAGGCTATTTTGCTAGGAAATGGACTCTGACCCTGTTGCCTTAACTACGTAATTTGATAGGATTTCCTTAATTTAGAATTATTTCATGGCTTTCTTATCACTTGTTCCTCAATGTTGATGGGTTGTCCTGTGGTTGTTAGCAAGTTGTCAAAGAATAAAAAATTGAAAAATCTTTTCAACTACTTGCTGAATAATAAAATCAGACGATGTCTCTTTTCATGAGATGAACTTATTTTTCTGCTCCTGTTTTCAAGGGTGCCCTCAGTCAGCCTGTGTAGTTTGCATCACATTGCTCATTGGTACCCTACTCTGGTTGTGTCACTCTGAGGTCATCCAGTTAGAAGAGCTTAGTCAGGTTGTGTAATCCATGACTAAGACTGTGTTCTGTCCTCAGACAGTGACTATAGGATGATTCTTTGGCTTCTCTAAAGCTTCCAAATACCAGATTGTAAGAATTTCTTGCTATTCTACCAGTGCACCTCTTTTTCCTTGTAAAAAGCTGGCTTTGATCTCATGAGTTCATCGTTCTTTGTAGATTACAAAATCCACCAAACAGGACGATTATGGAAGTCCGTGCTTTCTAAACATTTGATTGGTAGAGAGAGTGGAACTTTTAACTTCTGATGTTAACTCAAATAAATAAATCCTGCCATTGGACTGCCTGCAATGCATGTTTTGACTGTACTGAAGTATTGATGTTACTGGCTAAGGAACTATTTCCATTGTATGGAAGGAGTGAGATAAGGATTTATAATATGGTGAAGGGTCATTACTATACTTTTCCCAATATCCCTGCATTATCAGAAATAGGCAAGTTATTGAGATTTGTTTTTCAGTAGCTCATATGAGCTACTTTTTAGTGTTTGACAGCTAAATTCTGATAATGCTCTCTGCAAAAAGCAAGTACCTGCGCTCATTATGGTGCTACTTACTTGTGTCCTGCTGATAAAGTTACATGCTGTTAGATTGGCAGAGGAGTGTTCAGGAGAGGATTGACTGGGCTGGGACTCGGAAACCTTTAGAGATTAAGATTCCACAGTTTTTCTGGATAACATGTTCCACTGTTGAGCTATGGTGAAAATGTTTTTCTGTATATTCAGTTAGAACTTTCCTTCTTGCAGAAGATGGCCACGGTGTGTCATCCTTCTCACCTCAAGCTGAACAGAGAAGTCTAGTGGGTAATGTTCTTCAAAACATTAGCGTAGAGCATCATGCTATGGCTAAATATCTGGTCATTATTATTATCATTCATCTAAGTCTAGCAGAAGCCCATGCAACCTATCTTGATGGCTTCTAGTAGTCAATTGATTGCAGCTTTCTGCTTAATAGTGTGTGGGGTTGTTGTTGTTTGTTTGTTTTTTAAACAAGAAGGAACTGTCTTTTAAACAGCTACTGTCTCAGGGTGCAGTCACATGCAGGTAGCACAGACCTTGGAGATGACCTCTGCAAGGAACGTTTTGCTGCTAGTAGCACAGAAAGTTGTGCTTTCAAAGGACTAGGCAGATGTTTGCTGCTAAATATTCTGCTTTTTGGATAAGATGTAAAACTGAGGTTCTGAACACTTGCATATTTTCGTAAGTGCTTCCTGACTCTCTCCTAGGTGTATTATGAAGAGTGCTTGTGCTTTGTTTGGGCAATACCAAGTACCATGATGAAGTGCAAGTAACTCAATGGGATTTATACGAGCTTATGAAGCGGAGAATAAACCCCATAGTTTGCACAGTAAATCAATTTGTAAAGCGCTTTGGGATCTTTCTGGATGAAAGGCGCTATATAAATGTAAGCCATGACCATTCATCATTATTGAATATGAAATAGAGATATACACTCTATCAAGCTAGCAGCAATAGGCTTGGGCTCATGATTGCTCACAGGGCCCAATCAATCATCAGATCATGACATAATGCAGCTAGAATAAAAAAAAAAAAAAAAAGGAAAACTCACAGCAAATCATTCCAAGCAATGCAATTAATGGGCATCCAGTATAAATAGTGATCTCAGTCAGGGAGCCTGGGCTTTTCCTAAGCAGTAGAGTTGATTCCAGAGCCATACAGTGTGAAAGAGAGAATTACTAATCCAGTATTAGTAGGGGAAGATTCCTCACCAGCAGTATGCTGTATAGACATTCACTACAGTTAGACTAAAAAGACTTTGTGACTATGGTTTTCAGAATTGCCTTCCCCTCCCTCCCCCATTTGGGAAGTGACATAGAAAATGTTGGGTTTTTTTTTGTAGAAAATGTTAGACTGTTCTACCTGAGGTCACAGAGATGCTGTACATTTTTTTTACTAAACTGTAGCCTAGGCATCTAGCCTTGGTTGTTATCTGTAGCATCTATGGCTTCTGCAATACAGTGTTCATAGGAAGCGAGGACTGGGACCAGGCTGCCTTGCATGCCAGGGTGTATAATCTAATTTATGTTGCTTATCCTTAGAGAGACTGACTGCCATAATGTGCTCTATTTTATGCCAATTAAGATGAATGAAATGTAGGCTGCTGTAGTACTTGGCTTCAAGAGCCATGCAAATTGAGAGCTTTCTGCACTCAGACAAGAGCTCTTACTGTCCGTATAATTGCCTAATGAGAGAGGGCAATACCTGGTGTGAACTTCCTCTCCTTCCTACTTCAACTGTGCTGATGTGACTGTCTCTCAAATGCTGTAATGCTACGATATATAGTATTCTACTCTCATTTTCTGTTTTTACCAAAGCAAGATTGAAAATTAATAAAATTTAAGGGAGGGGTGTGAACACTGGAATAAGAAAGTGGGGGAAGTGGATCAACAATCTCATTACATAAGACCTGTTTTATCACAGGTCAGTTTAGGAAAAATAGGTAACCATTCTACTCTTCTACTGCTGTGATGACCGCGTGGCAGTCTGCAGATTACACACAGTCTATAGTGCCTGTGTTGCTGCCTGCAGTTATCTTAATCTCCAGCACAGAGGCATAGCTTGACATGTTACCATGATACGACATGATAGGATGAGAGAGAACTGCCTCAAATTGTGCCATGGGTGGTTCAGGTTGAGTATTAGGAAAAATTTCTTCTCCAAAAGAGTGGTCAGGTATTGAACCAGTCTGCCTAGGGAAGTGGTGGAGTCACTGTTCCTGGAGGTGTTCAAGAAACGTGTAGATGTGGCACTGAAGGACATGGTTTAGTGGCCATAGTGATGATGGGTTGATGGTTGAACTAGATGATCTTAGAGGTCTTTTCCAGCCTTAATAATTCTCTTATTCCATGTTCTGGAATCACTAGGTAGAGCAGGTCCAGTCTCAGGCATCCTTTCTGTGCCAGAGGTGCTGCTATAGCAATTCAATTGAGAGATGGAGGATTCTGAATGATGAACCCGTAGTTCTTACAGAACCTTTGCACAAGACCTGCTGGCAATTATCAGTGAAGCTGTGTTAACTTGTACTTTGCTGTAGCTTTATAATGACATATGTACAGATAGCAGCTGGAACTCTGCTATTGCTTGGCCTTGTTGTCAAAGTGGGGTAAAGAAATCAGTGATATGAAAGATCAGAGAAGTTACTGAAATTAGCTGCAGTCTTGCTCTGTAGAGTGTGTAGCTTGGAAAGGAGCTTGGGTTGTAAAGAAATTGCCGTGGTAGCAAGAAGTAATGTGAAAGTGGATCTCTTAACTCACTTGCTCTCGGGGGATTCATATCCCAAGCACTTGGAAATGGGAAGGGTGTTTCTGTTTCTTCCATTTCACTCCATTTAGGTGCAGATCTTGGTCTCCCCTGCTTCTGAAGGTTAACAGAAAAGGGGTAACAGAAAACTCTTGCAAACACTGAATTGTGTCGTGATCATAGAGTGAGCCGCATGTACTGAGCAAGTCATTCACATTTTCCCATCAAAGGTTAATTAATTGGAAAATACCCAGTGTAGTTTATATCTCAGTACATCTCTGAGAACCCATAATGCATGCAACTTCTGATGCTGGAGACTATAAATATGGTAAGAGTATGTTTTCTCTGAATTTTTCTTAGCTCTTCTTCAGAGTGGGTATTTCTTGCAAGGCATGATTTCAGCTACTGCTTCATCTTTTGTATTTGAAAATGGTTCACTTTCTAACAACCCTTTTTCATAGAATCATAGAATCATTTAAGTTGGAAGGCACATTTAAAGGTCATGTAGCCCAACTGCCCTGCAAAGAAGAGAGATGTCTATAACAAGAGCCTCGTCCAGCCTGACCTGGCACTTATACTGGGCAGTGTATTTTCAAGCTCTTTTCTGGTTTCCCATACCACAAGCCTTTAGCATGTACCTCAAATCCATGCACATAAATCCACATAGATCTGTGAACTATTATTTCTGACTGTGAAGTCCTTACCTTTGCAACATAACATTGCAACTGCATTGTTTCTTCTAGCAGCAATCGATATCCTTTCAGTCAGGCTTTTAATAGCTTCTTGATTCATTAATTAGTTAATGTAGCTAATTTTGTAGCTTCTTGATTAATTGATTAATCAAGTAATGTTGTTTGCAGTACTTCTACATGTAAAGTGTAGTCTAAGTACTAAGCAATAGTATATTATTGTTTTTGTTTTAATGTTGTCCCAGTTCACCAAATCCTACCAAACAGTTTTTTCAGGCTGAATATGTTAATATTAGACCTGTTATGGAGTTCTTTTGGTTTGCATGAATGGAGGTTAGATATATATAAGGTCAGAACAGACAAAAAAGATACCTAGACTAGGTTCCCAAGTGAATTTCTATAGTTGGTAGATCTTTCTTCAGCTAAGAATATACCTGGAAAGCTGTATGCTGGTGGCAGTTGCAGCCTCACTATCTGACTGGCTACTAAATATGGCAGCAGTAATGTAGCTTAGTTGATAGAGTTTCTACCAGCTTCACATTTTCCTACTCAGTACAGTTCTGATGATATTACTGAGCTTTCATTATGAAGATTTGTGAATGTGTTTACGTTCTTCACAAAATCACATCTCACTAAAATCACAGGGAAGGAAGGTGGCAAAGATACTTGCTAACCCCAGAATCAAGGGAAGGAAGATTCTTAGGCCAGGCAGATTACTAGAAGCTGGAATAGACAGTCAAGTCTATTTATAGGTTAATAATTAAAAAGGGAAGAATTACTGTAGCAGTGGATTCCATAGTATTAAAAAAATGTGAACTAACACCCGGGGCAAAGGCAGGGAGTAAGAGGAGATGACCCAAACTATGCTGTATTTTATAGTACAACCTGGAAAGGTGTTTTAGGTCACTATGATTAGATCTCTGGATGCATTAGGCCAGTGCCCCAAGGACACCCTCTTTCTGCTCTGTTTCTGCTCTAGGCCATTGCCAGAGATAATATTCTAATGTTGATTGTAGCCTTGCCTGACACAGCTACAGCGTTGGTCAAAATGGATCTTGTTTTAAGAGGTTATGGTGCTTGGAGTAGAGGGGAGAATGTGGCACACTTTCAGAGTGAGAGCAGTTGTTCTGTGTTTCTCTGGGATAGGGTTTATTTTCTTCACAGTAGCTGATATGGTTTTAGGGTGAAAATAGTGTTGATAACATACCTGTGTGTTTTAGTTGTTGCGGAGCAGTGCTTGCACTAAGTTAAGGTCGTTTTTGCTTCTTGCACTGCCCTGCCAGGAAGGAGGCTGAGGTTGCATAAGCTGGGAGGGAACACAGCCAGGACAGCTGACCCAAACTGGCCAAAGAGGAACATTCCATACCATATGGCATCACATTGAGCAACAAAACCAAGGTCGACTGGCTGGGCATAGGTTGGCTGGTGGTGAGCAGTTGCATTGTACATCTCTTTATTATTATTATCATCATAATCATCTTTTCTTTCTTACTAAGCTGTCCTTTCCTCAACGGACAAGTTCTTGCACTTTTACTCTTTTCAGTTCTCTCCCCCATCCCGCCTTAGGGGTAGTAAGCAAACAGCCTTGTGGTGCTGAGCTGCCTGCTGAGGGAACAGTAGTTTAAAATAAAACTAAGTGGAACAGATATTTTATTTAAAGCCTAACAGCTGTAAAATCTGATCAAAACCACCAACAGGAAATGTACAGTGAGTTAAAAAGTAATTTGTGCCAGAAATCAAATGAGTCAGTATAAAATCTGATGACATTGGAGAGGAGTGTATAAACCAGGAGTGCAGCTAGATTCAGGATGAATATTTTACATTTGTTGCTAGGGCAGTGCTAGCAGATGTTCAGGGCATGCTGGTGGAGGAGCTCAGTTTGGTGAAACCGTAACGGGCTCCTTAATCACCTTTCTCCTCAGTGCTCCCTATTGTAGTCTGCTCTCCTGAGACCTGTACTATTTTCTGCTGTGGCACGTCGTATTTCTGTGACAATAAAGTTATTGGTCATAACTCAAGACCTTTTCCATTTATGGCATAACTTTCCCAACATCAATAACAGAGATGGCTTTATGCCCACTTAGGCATATTCCTTGCACACGCCCTGAATGATGCCTGAAACAAAAGTTGCACACAATCACACTAATGGACTGTGTGGACTTCTTCAGGATCACATCCACCCCTGGGCTTTTGGAACTTAACTACATGACACCCTCTTATCCTTTCCCAGAAGACTGTAAGGCGTGTTGGTAGGGACTATTCTTGGTGTGCTAGGAACTTTCAGATTGTTGTGTGCAGGAGGGGCAGATACCCCTCATCCCTTGCCTTCTGCTGTGTCCCTCTGAGATTTTTTTTCTTTTGTCAATACGTCCAATGGAAAATTATAATTATAGACAGGAAAATCACAATTATAGACACAAACACCAGGACTACTTGGATATCTCAGAACATTCTACTTTAACTCACCTTCCCTGGATTCTTCATGGTTGGGAAAGATCTTGAATTTGTTTCTGTTTCCCTCATCAAATTCATCTGTCTTCTTTTAAAAGAACTTTTTTCCTGTCATGTCACATTTGGGCAGAATCAGGGTTTATACATACAGTAACATTTAGCATGGCTAAACAAATTGCTGTGTGTCTGCTGAGCTGTGCTAACAGAGTTGTGTGCACAACTAGCCTGCAGGAGACATGGGGTAATTCCATTTAATGCTGTCTTCTCCTAGGTTAAGTCAAATGACCTTGCATTTATCACATGCCAGGAGCATGCACATGTTCAATTACCAAGCTAAGATTATATGCCATGACTTCTTAAGCCTCAGTAACTTAATCCTCTATCTGAGCCCTTAAGGCTGTTTGTAGACCTTGAATAGGTATCTTCCCTAGGTATATTTATAAAGACAGACTGCAATAATAGTCAGAGCAGCATATCATGCTCTCTGGAAAGCTGTGAAGAACTTGCAGCTCTCATTCCCTTGCTAGAAAACTGCTGTTGGAAACCTGAGACTATGTTTTCCCACTTATTGGAAAAGGGGAAACATAACCTCCGTTTTCAAGAAGGGAAAGAAAGAAGATCCAGGGAACTACAGGCCAGTCAGTCTCACCTCTGTGCTTGGCACAATCATGGAGCAGATCCTCATGAAGGCCCTACTAAAGCACACAGAAAATAAAGATGAAGTGATTGGTGGCAACCAACATGGCTTCACCGAGGGCAAGTCATGCCTCACAAAATTAGTGGCCTTTTATGATGGAGTTACCATGTCAGTGGATAAAGGAAGAGCAACTGACATCATCTACCTGGACTTGTGCAAAGCGTTTGACACTGTCCTGCATGACATCCTGGTCACTAAATTGGAGAAAAATGGATTTGATAGGTAGACCACTCGCTGGATAAGGAGTTGGCTGAATGGTCACACTCAGAGAGTTGCAATCAATGGCTCAGTGTCCTAGTGGAGACCAATGACAAGTGGCACTCCTCAGGGATCAGTGCTGGGACTGGTATTATTTAGCATCTTTGTTAAAACACTGAGTGCACCCTCAGCAAATTTGCAGATGACACCAAGCCGAGTGGTGCAGTTGACATGCTGGAGGGAAGGGATGCCATCCAGAGGGACCTGGACAGGCTTGAGAGGTGAGCCCATGCCAAGCTCATGAAGTTCAACAAGGCCAAGTGCAAGGTCCTGCTCCTGGGTCAGGGCAATCCCAAGCGTAGATACATGTTGGGCAGAGAATGGCTTGAGAGCAGCCCTGAGGAGAAGGATTTGAGGGTGTCAATTGATGGAAGACTCAATATGAGCCAGCAACGTGCGCTTGCAGCCCAGAAGGCCAACTGTATCCTGGGTTGCATCAAGAGAAGCGTGAGCAGCAGGTCAAGGGAGGTGATTCTGCCCCTCTACTCTGCTCTCATGAGACCCCACCTGGAGTATTGTGTTCAGTTCTGGGGACCCCAACACAAGAAGGACATGGAGATGTTGGAGCAGGTCCAGAGGAGGGCCACAAAGATGATTAGAGGGCTGGAGTACCTCCAGCCTCCTACAAGGATGGACTGAGAGAGTTGGGGCTCTTCAGTCTGGAGAAGGGAAGGCTCCTGGGGGACCTTATAGCTGCCTTCCAGTAACTGAAGGGGGCCTACAGAAAAGCTGGGGAGGGACTTTTTAAGGTATGTAGCAACTGGACGAGGGAAAATGGTTTTAAACTGGAAGAGGGTAGATTTAGACTAGGTATTAGGAAGAAATTCTTTGCTGTGAGGGTGGTGAGACACTGGAACGGGTTGTCCAGCGAGGTTGTGGATGCCCCCTCCCTGGAAGTATTCAAGGCCAGGCTGGATGGGGCTTTGAGCAACCTGGTCTAGAAGGTGTCCCTGCCTATAGCAGGGGGGTCAGTACTACATGTTCTTAAAGGTCCCTTCCAACCCAAACCATTCTATGATTCTATGTGAGAAGAGTCCTTGCCCAAAAAAGGATGTCGTTCCCTTGTGAGAGTATAGCCTTTTGAGTAACCTCTGCTAGTGCAAAAGTCTCAATTTCAGGGTGAACAGAGCTGCTGACCTAGGTTTGTCTGATTGCTGTAATAATCACACAGGTCGCTTTTAAACAGTTTGCTTGCAAATGCATCCTGCTTTCCTTAGATACTTAAAATGTCACAGATTTTTAATTACCAGGAACATTTTAAAATAGAGTTGTGTTTGGGTTTTTTTTTTTCCCAAGGCTATAAAGCCTCCTACTGAAACTACATTTTTGAAGGATTCGTTCATTGTCATTCAGAATAATTATTGTCATTTGTTTTCCCACTGATGCTGAACTTTGAAACTGTATTTAGCATACAAAGATGACTGGTCACAACTTTGGATTTTAATAAAGCACTCAGTGAAGGAAGTGTATACTGAGCTAGTTTGCATCAATTTGACTAACTTCTAAGTTAATTGTTTGTATGTATGTAGACAAGACCTCAGATATGATAAGGTTAATTGTAGAGCTAGTCCAAAGAAGTGAACAAACATCAAAGAGTACAAAGTTTTCTTACATTCCAACTGACTGCTAAGTAATCATCAGTGGCACTGCAGAATTGCATGATCTTTGCTTTCCAGGCGCTTACTGAGACCAAAGAACCATGAGGATGTAGTCCATCCAGGTAGGACATGAAACATGTCCTTTCAGGTAACTGTTTACCAGTAGGTGGCACAGTTAAGGAGGTGCTGTTTTTATTGTCTTTCTTGCTAATCCTATGGAAGCTAGGAATGAAAGGAAGAACAAACAAGAGGCTAGGACTGTAAACAGACTTCATGCTTGGGCTATACAGATTCCTGGATGAACCACATCATAAATGATTAAATAACTTATTCCCATGTTAACACCTCTACAGCTTGCTAAGCAGAACCTGTAAGAATCTCTGATATTGCTAGCTGCTTCTTTTTAGTGCTTCTGTAGTGCTACACACAACTACAACTGTAATCATCCTCATTAAGGAAGCATCCGTGTGGAGACTGCAGGTCCCACCATGCAACGGGGAAGTCCTGTCAAATAGAGGTGAATTGCTGGGATTTGTTGTCTCTGGGAATAGAGTCACTGTATGGAAGAGGAAGATGTCAAAGGTTTTACTCCACTTGTGTGAATTAAGAGCATATTTTGAGCTCCCAGCAAATCACTCTCATTCAAGCAAAGTTTGGTTGACCTCAGTCTGAATCACAGAAATCTCTTCCATCTCCTTCTTAATACTTGAGATGGCTCTGGCTTATCTGCTTCCCTTTGTGGGGACAGACGAACCTGTGCAGTGTGTGCGTGCATGTATGCGTGTGTCTGGCTGCCTGTCATTACGGCGCTAATGGAAATACTGCACGGATCACAACTCTCAATTAGCTCCTTGGGAGATTGCTGTGACAGCCAGTTACTGAACAGCAAGGCCTGAAGGAATGAATTAATTTGTAGTACACGGCAGTTAGAGTCACAGTGTTAGCAATGGAATGAGACAGCAATAGACCTTTATTAGGCTCAGGCTGTGTGATGCAAGAGATTGTTACCTGGGGGACATTTTTCTTTTTTCTCTACCAGAACCCCCCAGGGTTAGGAAGAATCTTGGACCATGAGTGAATGAGTTTAGAGCTCTTAGTTTGGTTGGTGGAGTCTCTGTCTGCCTGAGGCTATTTGGCAGTCAGCAGTGGGATTTCATTCAACACAGACAAGGGCATGCTGATCTCCTGGCTTGGAGCCAGGCCAGAGCCACTAAGTAAGTGGTATTCAGGAACTGTAAGGCTATCTTTCTGTCTGTCTCTAAACAACATCTCTCTTCCTTATTTGTTGAGATAAGTGTATATCACAGAGGGTATCCTAGAGCAGCTATACCAGAGGATGCTAGTATCTTGCCTTTGTAGAGCTACGGTTATACACATGCAGAGAGGAGCTGCTTAGTGAGGCCCAAGCATGCAGAGAGACTTTGCAAAGTGTTACAGGAAAATCAGAGATCTTCACAGACAGCCTGAAGTTTCCAGAGCTTCTGCCTGCAAACAGCCCTGTACCCTGAAGTACCATACTATGGCCCACCAATACAACTTGAGCTTCTCTCCTTTTTCAGCTCTGATGTTCAAACATTTGTCATCTCTTAATCTGACATCTATAAAGCTGAATACAAAGGCAAGTCTTTTATTTTCTCAAATGTACAATCACAGATTATTAAAACTTGTTTTTAACATATTTTATAGAGACAGCTTCCTAGTGTGCAGAATGGATTTATCTGAGTGGGACACCAGCCCTTCTCTTCCTTCGAGGAAGATCAGCCACCTAGTGAGATGCAAAATAAAGCCATTGAGTTTTTGGGCATGCTGCTTACTTTAGCTGGTACAGATTTGTCCTCCAGAACTGTGTGACATGCAGAGTTGAGAAGGAGTAAGACGAAAGCAGAGAAATGTTCCTAGAGCAATCCTTGCAGAAGATAGGAAACAAGAAAGGAAAGTTTCCTATAGACTTTTAGTGGATTCTTTTTCTGGTAGGCTGAGGAAGATGTTAAGTGTCACATAGGAATAAATGCAAACCCCAAGAGGCACAAGTCCTCTTTATTTACTAAAATGGTCACTGGGAGCAGCATCAGCAGAGCCTTTTTCTGCTATTCTTTTTAGGCATGAGAGAGATCTTTTATTTTGGAGGAACTTTTGAGAGTCATTCATTCCACATTCCCCGCATTGTCAACCAACAAATAGGGCAGTTTATGTTACCTACCTCAACAGAAAGCAGGAAATCAAGCCCCTCAGCATTGGTGTCTTCATAACTTGGAAGTGATTGTAAAAGGGTTTGCAGCTGCAAAGGAGTAGTGCTCCTGCTTTGGGCAGTGTTGCTTTGGTGTGCTCCTGCATCATATCCTACTTCACATCAGAGTGCAAACAAAATCCGTTGTCCTAACAGTTATTTTTTGCACTCTCTGCTTCTTGATCCTCGTGTCTGCTCCTTGTATGAATTGCCTTTTTATCTCCCAGAATTGCACATTCTGGCCAGTAAGTGGTGCTCCCCCCTTCCTTCCTACCACTCCATTCTTTGTGCAGAGCTAAATGCTGTCATTCATTGCTGTTGCTTTCAGGTATGTCTCACCCAGACAGTGCGTCATACTTTGATTTAGTGTATTGATACAATAATGGCATTTCTAATGATGTATTCTTAATGATAAAACTTCGTGACATAGTCCAGATATCTTTACTGAAAATTTTATGTACTGCTACGAAGGTCCATTAATAGATCTCTCCCATGCAGACCCAGAAGAGATGAGCACCAACTGTTTTTTCATGCATTATGTTGAAAGTGAAGAGGTGAACATTCATATTGCTGACATGGCTATAAAGAGACTAGAAATCTTTGGAAAAGGAGGCTTTGGGATATGGCATTTATTGGATCCGCACATCCCAGTGCTATCTTTTTGCAAATTAAAGAAATACGTTTCTTTGCAGGGGTATTGGATTTGCCTGGGATATGAGATGAGGCTTCTTCACTGGCACCTAACAGCCAGGGTCTTTTCAGTAACATAATTCCAATATGAGGTCACCACTTGGATTTTTCTACTCTTGATTGTTACTGTGATGTTGTTGGGTTTTTTTGCCTGGATATAAAATGTTGGTATTCTAGCTCAGTATGAGCGCTGAATTTGTTCCTCAGGTAAAAACGATGATACTAGTATCAAGGCAGATGTAGATCATTTCTTCTGTCTTAAGTGATGGGACAGCTTTTGGACACAAAGCGGCAAAGAACTACCCCAATAATTTTATTACAGGGAAAGATTAAAATATAGAAGAAGAACAAGGGGAAGAAATGAACCAAAAGAGAGAGGTAGAGAAAATGGGAATATAGAAAGAGAGGAAAATTGATAAATAAAAAGAGAAGTGACTAAAGCAAGAGAAGAGAGAGGGAGATTCTCTCCTGATTAGAATTCATGAACTCCATTCTTACATTAAGTCTATATATGACACCTGGCCTTTAATGTGAAGCTGCCTACGAGCATTAAAAATTAAAAGCAGAAGGTAGGATCCATCCATCTCGGGCAGCGCTGCTCCCCTCCTATCTGAGCTCTGCACAAAGCTATTACACATTGATAAATTATTTTGGGTAATAGCTGAGATATTACATTGTTTCTGAGTGAAGGTAAAATCTCTCCATGACATGAGCATTTATCAGGAGCGCATTTCATCCTATTTATTATGGCCGAGACGAGATCGCAGGCTGCGGGCAGAGCTGGCACGTCGTGCTGATCACCTCCCCCATTGCCTCCCTTCCCTCTGTCACTTAGATGATGGGATATTGATGGAACTCATGACAAGTTAATTATTAACTAAAGATATGCAGTTCACCTTTGCCAGGGGAGGGGGCATAGAATAGAGCAACGATAGTTCTTAAAAAAATAAACGTATCCATTGTATCAAGATTCTTCTTTCCACCTTCCTCTCCCTTCTGCCTGTGGTTTTCTACGATGTCTCAGATTAGTCAGATAGGTTATTTGAATTCCAGTATGGTTTAGAAGGCCCACTGAAATGGAAGAACCTCTAAGAACTTTAAATCTTGTTCAAAAAAGTCTTCACTGAAGTTCTTCTCCATTGGCTTGGCACTGAAGATAAATGGGGAGAAATTTCCACTGTCTACAGAGCAATAAAGACTTCTCTAACTATTGAGAGAGCTAGAAAGCAGAGATAAGGAATTTTGATTCTGTCCAAAAAATAAATGCTTTTATTCTTTGTAAAGTGAGGATATCCTGACAAACTCTGAATGTATCAGCTGTTCCTTTCCATGGAGTACAGTATGTGCCACTGGAGTCTAGCTGGCTTGCAGGACAGAGACTAAAAGGGGATAGCAACCAAGGTAGCGCTTGCTTGCTCATCTGAGGTCCTAGGGTAAAGAGGAAGTGTTTGCCAGTGCATGAGGGACTGTTGTATTTACATCCTGATAGTCTTGGTCACTGAAGGAGATAGGTACTTTATGTGGACCTTTGGGTTAGATTATCAGATGCACTGAGATATTTTAAATAAGAGATGCTCAGTTGATTTGCCATGGATTGAGTAGTCCCTTAGTTTGCAGTATATACCTTACAGTAACGCACCTAGTCGCTACTACCTCTTGACCAGCTACCGTAAGTTCTTGTGTCCCAGCTGAACTGGTTGCATTTGTGATGTGGAGAAAACGGCTGACAGTCGCACTGGGAAGTTTCCCTGCTGACAGTCTCATCAGGAAGGCTGAAGTGCAAAAGACCCTCAGACCTTAAGCCTGCAGTCTTTTGACTTGGATGGAACTAAGGCAATAATAAGGCAGTTAGATGCCAGAGGTAACTAGTGCACCGTTTTATGCTAGGCTACTGCTGATTTGTCCATAAACTACTTTTAGCATTGTTATAGTCAGGTGGTTATAGAAGAAAGGAACAGATGCTGTAAGACAGCATGACAGCGGGCATTTAGAAAATAATTATAAGTGAAAACATTGTAATCTAACAAAGGAATCTTTCCCTCCATATGGCCTGTAGCAAGCTCTGCGTGTAAAAATAAGTGTGTCTTTGTTTTTCAAAACCCAAGCTGCTCTGGATGCAAGTGTAAAACTCCATTGTGCCCAATTTCATGCAGATTGGATTTGAGCTATGTGGCTGATTTAGGTCCTATCTACCCTACTTCTTTGAAAAAAACGCACAAGTTCATTGCACGAGGGTTGTAGCCCATCACTTTTGAAATTTTCCATAAAATGAAGCTTTTGTGTTTATCCTGCCTGTGTTTTCAAGTGCCATATCTTAAATGCCGAGTCTGTCAAATGGGATCCAAGAGTAAATACAATGGGCCTCCTCTGGCATTTGAAGGAAAAAAAAAAAAAAGTTTATTTTCCTAGCTGTCCTCATATGGGTTGTTGTAAGGGATCTAAAGTTTATGTCTGGTGTTTCTGCAACAAACTGGCTTCCCCAGAGAAGCTTTTAGTATACCATCTTTATGCTTTTCAACTTGAAGTATTCCAAAGCTTGTGAAAGCTGCTGGATAGATAGCTCTCATTCTTTGATGTAAAACAGAAGCTCCTGTGCATCAGTACTGAGCAAAGAAGGGGAAAATAAGAGTTCTTTGAAATCCACCAACTCTGTTCTCTTGGATTAATGCCCTGTGCTGAACTTTCAGGAACAGACATTGTTTCACTTTTTTTTTTTTTCTTTTATTAGTGGTCCACTTCTGAGGTAGCTCTGAGAAATCCCCTTTTTAATTATTGTTATTATTTATTTATTTAAATCAGTTTCATTTCATGTTCCACAGCTTTGAGAAATCTTTCATTGAAAATATCAATTTCTACTTTGCCTCAAAGTTGAAGTGCAATTGAAAAAAAAAACCAACCAAAAAAACCCGCAAAGGATTTGCATTCTCAGGTGTAACTCTTCCTTTCTGAGATTATACCGGGTGCTCCTGCATCAGAATTGCTGGGTATAAAAGCAAAAGTTTCATAGTCTTTATTTGCTTCAAGCATTTTGGTTTTCTGAAATCTCTGAAATTCTAGCTGCTTGCTATCAAAGGCATGAGGAGAGATGGAACTGGGGTTCCATGTACAGATAAAATGAGTGTTGTCTGAAACGTGGTGGGTAGATTAGCTGTCTGAACTCCAAGTAAGAAACTGCTCATCATTACAGTAAGGCTAATCTCCCTGTCCTTGTCTGTTCGTAGTGATCAGTTTGCCCTTTACTTAATATAATAAAATATATAATAAAAATGTATTAACAACTGTGAACCACCCTTATCCCCTCTCCAAGACCCCTTGGGATCCCTTCAAGGTTAGAGGATGTGCAGTATATGCACCTCAAAGAAAATGTACGTTCATTATCTTTACCCTTTTATGGTACAACTTGTCCTTGCCTGTTGCATCTCTTGCAGCTTCTTTTTACTACAGGCCTTGGTCTGCAGTGTCTGCCTGCACAATGTAGCTGTGTAGATATCACTGATGAAATACTAATGGAAGTAATACCTGGTAGTCCCACCAGAAATTGATACCTTTCTGGTGAGCTTTCTGAGAATCAGATCAGGCTATGTATTTGTAAGTATGTGTTCAGGAGGCCTGGACTCTTAGACTGTGACTTCTTCAAGGCAGAGTCTCCATCATTGTTTCCAAGCAACCTGCCCACCTGCTGGTTTGGGTAATGACAATGTTCATAGTTTTTTTCTGATTTTTGATTTTACCTTGACTTTTCTCCCAAACACCTTATAACTCAATCTGTAATTACTTACTCAAAGAATGCATCTCGCAGTAACATAGATAATAGCAGGATTTTAGCACTGTCGGGTTGTTCATGTAAACTCTCAGTTCTCTATAGCAGTTTAAATAAGAGCTGTGGAGATGGAACTGCTCTCCTTGAATGTGGAGATAGTTACGTTTAAAGAATAGGCATTGAAAGGCCATAAGGAAGAAGATTTGTACTGAGAGACAGTAGTATGAATACATTTTGCTGAGGTGCATTTTCTCATTTGGAAATGTACTTATCTATAATATTTATCTTTTCTGGTGCAAAGATGATGATATGTGGTTATGCTACCTGCTGGCTATCTAAATAAAAGACCCTTAGCTAAGTTAATGCTAGCTTTACTAGAATTAGCTCACTTTCAAATGTGCTTGGTGTGTTTTATCTGAAGTGTACCTAGGAGAATGTATTCAAGTTGGCAGAGCAGGATGTGTCCCAGGGCAGACAGTGGAAACAGATCCAGGTAGACAACACTTGTCAGAAAATGGCTCCTTCAGAAGAGCTAGAACCGAATGTGCTGTTTAACCAATGTTATGTGCTGTTTAACCAATGTTATGTACTGTCTTGTGTGATAGTGTGTGCACTGAGCATAAATATGTGGGGCAGGCAGTGTATTAGTTCAGCAAGCCTTTGTGGCTGTGCTGCCCCATATGGCAAGTCATATGCTGCAGTGGTGTGTCAGAGCTGATGTCCTTTGCAAGCCTGATACCTTGCCTTTTGCTATGACTGACACAAAATGCATTAGGAAGGTGCAAAGACTTCAGGCAAGGGACAGTTAAGGAATGGTTGGCTGGATTGTGGGGCCACATCTGCTGAGCCTGCACATGTAGAAATGGGCGTCTTGTGCAGGGGCTGGGTTGTGAACGACCATACTAAGCATTGTAGGTCTAGATACCTCTGTCTGTGCATCAGCTTGATCTTTTTCAATTGAGTCGAGCTCCTGGCATTTATAGCAGTAGAGGTGAAAATTGCACCTGATAATTATTTCTGTGTGGAAAAAATGACTTTGTCATTTATAAATTTCAGTGAATAACCTCTTGTTCTTTCTACATCCTAGTTCTAGATTAAAGGCAATAGTAAGCCAGCTCCTGGCTTGTCCTTGTATGCTATACCTGAGTATTCTCAGCAGTATGCTCTGCATGTCTTTCTTACAGGAAAAGGTAGCAGAACCCTCTGGTACCCTTTCTACTTTGTGTTTTATCTTCCCTGAACTGACTGGCAGAAGCACTTCCTCCTTCAAAATCTCTTCTTGTGATCCACTTCAGTATGTTAATGCTTTTAGGAAAAGAACTGATTCTGGTGTCAGTGAGAAACTTGATATTTATTACTATTTATTTGTCTTACCATGTATTCTTGGAAGTGTTTTAGATGAGTCTGTCTCTAAGTCATCCAGTCTTTCTTACGGTCTCTGTATGCCAGCTTCTTTCTGCCACTTGTTTCAGTCTTACCTATTGTGTCTCATCTGAGAGAGTAGAGTGGTTTGAAGAGCACCATGAAATAAATTATTCCTAGTAATAGCCTGTGTGCCAGATCCACAGCTGCTTTCCAAAGGTGTGCCAAGCACACACACAAATGCTGGAAGCCATGACATACCACTGTGGATGATTCGTATTCATGCAAGCATCCGACACACACACACACACACACACACACACGCACACACACACACACGCACATACACATACGCACACATGTACCCCCGTCATAGCATAATTTGAGGACCGTGTTCCATATGCTCCCAGGTCAACCTTGAGAAAGAGTTTAAGCTGCTTGAGAGAAACACACAGCACCTTAAAGAGTTAACCCTACAGTAATTGGAAGGCAGGGGGGAACAGTGTAATGGAAGGGTGAAGAGTTTCCATAAACCCATTGCTTCAGCTCAGAAAACCTGCTAAGGGGCAGTGGTCAGAGAGAAACAGAAGGAGAGAGAGAGATATCAAGTGTAGTAATCAGAATGAAAAATGGAGCTCCGGTTACTTTAAACAAGAGCTAATTTATCACGAGAACGAGTGGATAAGTAGCTGAGTTTCAGGCGTTCAGTAAGTTCCCCGTTCTGCTCCAAAAATTATTCCACCCCTGTCTCCATGCTCCCATAAATCATCCCCTTCTTCACTTCTGCTCCGATTACCAATTACTCCTGCCTACGACACGCTTTCCCCTGCCCGACACAATCTGATGGGGCCCTGCCTTTTAATTTTACAAATGCTTTTTCCTTCTTGCTTCTCAGCTCCCTATCCCTACTCCTCCCCTTGCCAGTTTCTTTCTGTATCTTTGTTTTCCCTTTCCCTCCTCGTCTACTTTTTTTTTCTTTTTAATTTGAAGAAGGGGAGGGCAGTAATGTTTTCTGGCACCTCCCTCTGTGAGGTTGACAGAATTGAGGGAGAGGAATAGAAATTAATTACTGAACCCTCTTTGAATCTGTGGGTCTTCTCCCTAAGCACATGACAAATTCTAGATTCAGTACAGCTGTATCAAAGGTGAGAGATCTGTTCTTGAAAGGATGAGTTGCTCTTTGTTGAGCCTTTGAAGGAAAACATATTTTTCTTTTTTCTCTTTTGCTTTATTGTACATAGAGCTTTTTATGGACTAGAGATATTTTATGGGCTGCACAGCTGTATGCAGGAGAATTTTAATTTCTATTGCAGTGTGTTATTTTTCTGCATATACTTCACCAGTGTTAATATTTACATTACAGCGGTTCCCAGCTAGGTGTCTACAAATACAGAGGCGCTGACCTGGGCCCCAAACGTGATAATTTAAACCAGGTCCACACAAGAAATTTTCGTTGACTTCAGTGATTCCATACGTGAAATCACCTTAAGCTAAACTTGTACTAATAAGCAAATGTCACCTTCAGGAGAATGAGTTGAATTTATTGTTATATCTTTTTAACACAAAAAAAACACTGATATTTCTTATGTATGGCAGTGCAAGTCTGGTGTGTGCTATTTAGATACTGGATGGGTCTGTACATGCATTGCATACCCAAAAGTCCTAGAAACAAATTTCAAACTCTGAAGAACTGGTATGCAGTAAAGCATTATTTTACTTAAATATATTATTTCACAACATAAATAATTGCTTACTGTATGTTTGTACCAGTTGCATTTGGAGTATTTGAAACCAGTGTATGTCACGTTTATCAGTTTGGCATGGAGGCAACAGATTTGTTTGATTCAGGAAGGTCGTTTTTGGAGGCTTCATTAATTTGTGTTTAAGTAGCTTACGATTCCTGAGAACTAACTTACATAAAACTTATAAAAGCTGTCAAACCCTAAGCTGGAAGCCACCACAAGCAAAGAGAAATGCTTAAGCATTTAACCTAATGTGCACAGACCTGTTATTTTCACCATTGAGGTATTCTACCAAATTGCCATGAAGCTTACCGAATCCACAAAGACAAAATTCCTTTGCTCTGCTGAGAACAGGACAGGTGAAGTGACAGCTCTGCATGGTACGCTGCAGAGAAAACGTCTGTCCAGGACTGATTTTTGTGCAGGATAATAGATGGAGTAGATGGATTATCAAGTGATAAATCACACAGAGAAATTGGCTGGTGCCAGAACCCATGAGCAAAGAGATAGCTGGCACGCTCTGCAATGGGTATAGCCATCTCCTCCTCACAGAAAAACAAAACGAGTTAATTTTACAGTGCAGCTTCTTGAAATAAGGTATTTACAGTAAAACATGATTGGGAAAGGTAACACATAAATTCATGTGCATCTTTTATCTTTTTTTTGGAAAGAGCAGTGGAAATCCTCTTTCTTCTTATTTTCCCTCTTAATTCTCATTTTCTCTTTTTATTCTCATTCTTTAAAACCCTTACTGGTGTTTTCTGACCAGGGAGAATCACAAGCATCTTTCAATAAAGATATGGTTAGAGAAGCTAACTGAGCATGACACACCCATTCCACGTGGTTCATATGCACTCCCTCTGTCCTGTCAGGCAAAGAGTGGTTGCTGGCATTAACTGTGTAACTCTGTAATCGATATTTCCGCTCCACATCACCCTGATGACCATTGATACTATGAGCTCATTTTTGCAGGAGGAATGTAGTACATGAACACATAAGCATTGTCACATCAAAGTTTTGTATATCATCTCTAAAATTAACTCGAGACTTCTTTAGTAATTGTAACCAGACACTGTTTTTTTAATAATGCAAAGCATTTGACTGAACCTTGTCAAAGTCGTCCGTTACCTATGGGATTAACCCCTAACTTGTTTCATGACTGAGATTCACCCTGTACCCAATCATTTGAGCACTGGGTTACCATCTAACACACCACTGTGGGGTGGCGGTCACCTTTAGGTAAAGATTCTTGGCGCCTGACCTGTATTTTTTGAACATAATTTTAAAACTGTGGTTGGATAGTAGATTAATCTTCCAGCTGGCTCCTCCCGAGGACCTGGCATATACTGAACACTGAAATGACAGATCCACAACTTTGCTCTGCTGTCTCATTTCTTGAAAATCCCTGTGTGAGTGATGTAATGTTCAGAGTTTTCCCTAGAAATCCCTATGATTTTCACAGCAGTTTTATTATAGAGAAAGAAGCAGTGACCTCAGATCGCCTTGAATCTGTTTTGAACTTACGTTTTAGATGCTCTGACAATTCCACTGTTTTATGGCAGTATACATTTTGACAAAGAAAGGACTTTAAAGGAATTTTTTCATCATTTTCAGGACTTGACTGCCAAAAATTACCTTTTCCATGGGGCAGCTTGTGTTTTTCTGGGCAAACACCAATATGGTATCACAGGAAAAAGTAAACATGCAGACTCCAAGAAGAAGCAGGAAATTATGTTGAGTAGCCTGAAACCTGCCGTAGTTGGGTAAGGGTACAGAGTAGAGAGACTTTTGGGCTTGTCTGCCTTGCCTCCCATCCCATCTCACCCTCTTTTAAATCTGTTTGTTAGTTGCCCAGGGCTCACACATACAAGATGAGAAGCAAGATCTGTGTTCTCTGTACTACCTTCTAGTCTTCTGTGTGATGCCAGCTATCTATCTTCTCTCCACTTTAAAACAGTACTGACTCTGGTAGCTGGGAACAAGAGCAAATAGAAGAGCTTCAATGGTAGAAAACCATTGGATTTGGAGTAGAATAACTTTTTGACACCCATACTGGATGTGGCAAAGGGATATACCTGAGGCTTTTGCTGCAGAGCAACTATGGCAGGAGCAATGGCTGTCAACCCTTTTCTTTGCTGCCTGTTCTCAGTACTGCCACCTTGCTTGTGAAGGCACTTTTTTCAGGAGTCAGGAGAGGAGATTTGTCCCTCCTGTCCCAGTTGAGTCACACCAGAACAGGGCAAAGAACTGCCTGTTCATTCCATAGATGGACCTTGCTTGGATGACTGGATGTTTGCAGTACTATCACTGTGAGAAAGGACCCTTCTCCTATCAGGAAATCTCCAGGCTGCACTAATGTTACCTGCCACATCCAGTGTGTCTTGAAAACAAATATCTGTGAGGAAGGTTATCACAGAGCTATTTAACCCATCCCCTTATGTGTCCATTGCATCAAGATACCAATTAGGCTGTGCTGCTTGCTTGCCTAAACCTCACTTAAAAGATAAAGGAGCTGACAGGATTTAGGTGCTCCGGGAAAGAGGGAAATGGCTGTATTTCAGAATGGCTGCCTACAAGAAGTCTCTGATGCCCATTTTAGATGTGTTGTTTTTCCCTGACACTAACATTAGCGAAAAGGAAGTGGACTTAATATTCGAAGAGCCTAAAGCATTCAGCACTCATCTATTGTATTTAGTCTCTATTTGCCAATTACTAATTAGCTGACATTCAGTTTGCCAAATAGTACTGTATGCTTTATCTGTGGTAAATTTATTTAAAGGAACACATTTGACCCCCCACTGAAGAGAAAGTGGAGTTTATGTAGGTTACAAGGAGGGACATGGTTCCTTCACGCATGCAGCGAAACATCTGATTACAAACAGCTTAGACAGAAGGACAGCAAGGTACAGGGAGACACATGAATTTGGGAGGTAATAGTCTTTGTTTTATTATTTTTTTTTTTTACTTAGCATTCACTGGGAGTTGATTCTGTCATTTCTTACTTCTGTGACACGACACAGGCTTAACACTGACCTTTCTAGAGTCTTAGAGTAACAGCATTCAGCTCTGCTCTGAAAAGTGGTCAGTCAACTTTTTATTAATAGGGAGGGCTGGGATATCTCAGATCATGGGGAAAAGAAGGAAAGTACAGTTTTGAAGACTGTCTTTGAAAATGTTAGAGCCTTCTTGTTAACAGTCATGTTCATTTAACCTTACTGACTCTGAAATTAAAAAAAAAAAAAAAAGAAGCATGTGATCCTGTACTTTAGTTCTTTTGAGGCAGCAGGACCACAAAGAGGGATACAGGATGCTGTTCCTCCATTGCCAACCAAATGGGTCTAAACTGACTTCTTGGAACACACAGAGAGGCAAGAGAACAGTTGTGTTTTGCCTGTAGCATTAGATGGGGCTAGACAGAATTTAAACAGCAGAGCCTTTCTTACTAACAGGGCACAAGAAATTAGAACGGCATGATTTTCTGGAGCCTGGGTGAGTTTGTATTCACAGCAGGTGATGGCAGCCTTATAAGATCTGAGCACACTAGAGCTGGAGTCATTAAGCTTTGAGTACTCAAACTTTCCCAGAAAGTTTTAGCAATCATTTCATTTATGGAAGCACAGTAAAAATAGATAAGTGTTTACATTGCAGTATGTTCATATATACATACAGGCATTGATGGCCAAATGTTTTCAACAGAAACAATTAATTTTGTTTATCAGAGCCCAGCTGCACTGACCTTAAGGGGTCCATCTCTTTCTTCTGCAGGAAAAGACTCCAGGGTTCATCAGAATAGGCTTTCAGCTTCTGCTTGGAAATGATCTTGAGCCTGTGTAGCATCCAGGGAAAGTTGCTGGTGTTTCCAGGTGCTCAGTACCACTCTGAACTGGAGCTTAGATAGATTTTGGACTAGCCTGGCTCTATTTATGTGCTTATTAATGAGGATGTCCTGGGAGGGGTTTCTTGATTTTTCATATGGATGTGTCTGGGTTTTTATAATAAGATGCATCATGTAAATTAACTCATAAATCTTTATTGTGGTCACTTCAAATGCACTCTGTGATTCACAATACAAAAATGTGGTGCTTTGGTTTACCAAGAGGCCGCCTAATTCAGCTTGCTTTCTCGAGTCTTTCCTGCTGTGCTAGGGCATTTCTCAGGCCACCTACCAAGGTACATTTATATTGTTATTAAATACCTCCATCCCTAAGTGATGGAAATCTATCTTCTTTAATTCTAGGCACCGGTATCTTTGGAGAAATGCTTTTTCATAGTAGTTCAGAAATAGGAGAGGTGAAATTTAAAAAGATGGAGGAGTACAAAGAGCCTGGTTATGCTGCTGAGACTCCATATTATGAGTAAGTAATCGTAAAACTGTAATAAGGAGACCACTGCATATCACCATTTCTCCCCCAAACAAGGGGACAGAATTACCTGTCTGTGCCATAAACCATTAGCAGACAATAGGGATTTTTCTCTAGCTTATACTGTAGTTTTTATTCTTAAAGGAAAAGGATCTGCACAGGAAATGGGATAAAAAGCAATGAGGAAGTTAGCTTTGATAACTGGATAGAGTCTGTTTATCTTGAATTCAGAAAATCGTTTAATAAGGTGTGTTATGGTGATTAGTGGAGGAATCATAAGGGTGACTGAAGTGGGGACAGCGGCAGGGAGTGCTGAAAAGGGGCTTTTCTAGGGCTGATTTGCCTTAACCATTAATGACATTGGCCAAATGATCAGTACAGTGCAATGGAAAAACTGAAGCTGGGGCAAATTTTAACTGTTGAGATGCTTCCACTGGACAGGAGGAACTACTGTGCCAAGAGCACAGTGTGCGCTCCTGAAATGGCGCAGACAATTCCAGTCATTAGTATCCCAAAAGGACAGGCAGGATCTGGAACAGAGCACCAAAAGGTACTAAGGTGACCAGTGATATGGGAAGCCTGTTTTACAAGATTTAAGAGCCTTGGTAGTTCAGTCAGGCAAAATGAGGAAAGAGGGGCTATGATTTCTGTCTATAAATACATCAAACCACGAAACCCTCAAGAGAGGGAGCAGCTATTTAAGCTTAAGGACAATGTTGGCACAAGAACAAATGGGTATAAACTGTCTGAGAATAAATTAGTCTGGAAATTAAATGAAGGTTTCTAAGCATCAGAGAAGTGAGATTCTGGAACATCCTTCCAAGGGAAAATAAATAGAATGAGTTTTAAGATGGAACATGGGCTTTCACAAAAAAGCTCCTGTGCTGGTAGCAGGAGGAGATGGGACTATATGACCAGGAAGTCTCTTTCAATCTGTGCATCCACCCTGCCCTCACCCTAGGCCAAGCCCTTTTTTCAATACTCTGAGCTCCACCTGCTCCTGCTCTGAAAGCACCATGGACCCCTTATCAGAATTCTGCATTGCAATAGATTGTTTTTAATCCTCCCCATATCTCCCTTATTTTTTTTCCTTGCCGAGCTTGCTGGGCTGTAATGTTTCTCTTCATGTAATCCATCACAGACACAATGTCGCTTGTGCAAATTAAAATGCACCTCGGAATAATAAAAAAGGGCCTTTTTTTTCTTCCTTCCCAGCAGCAGTTCCTCAACACAAACCATTTGTCTCTGGGCAGGAATTCAAGAATGTTAACCCTGTATGTGCTCTTGGGGGGTACACAGCACCTCCTGTAGGAACACCACTTGCTAGAGACGTGCACTGCAGCAGGGTGCCTTGTGTTGAGGACCTTGCATACAGCTGGAACTGTAACCCAGTTCTTTGCTCATTGGCAGACTGATGATAAGGTCCAGCGCAACAAGATAAAGGTCCTCAGTGTCTGAATAAAGAGGCACAACCCATGAAAGCTACATAGCAAACTGTGGTTCTCCGCAGAACTCAGACAAATGGTCTAACCTGAGCATTGTACGTTGGGATCTTTAGGAGTCACTGGGAACCAGTTGAGTGACAAAAGGGTCGCTAGGCTATGCCACACTGCTGCACACTTCTGGAGGCTGTAATTGGCCTGGGTGGGCACTGCTATCTTGTGATTTAGAAACAAAGTTACAATAAATCCTTTCTGAATGAATTCCATCCCAGCTGAGGCAGTGCCATGTAAAAGGTTAAATCAAGGACAGGATTTTATTTCTTGCTTCTTTCATTTGGAGGGAGGGTGTGAATTTCTCCTCAGTGGCATATAAATTCTATGAAGTTAAATATGCATTTTAAAAACTAATTTCATATGACAAGAAAGGTCCAGGATTGGACTAAGAGGTAGGCAAGTGCTAGAGGATCTGAGTGTTTGGCCATAGAGAGGTCCCAGTGGGTTACCTCTTCCTCCAGCATGACCAGTATCTAATTCTCCAAGTCTGCTCTTGCATCCCCTTCTCCAGTTCAGGTGTTTGCTAAGCTCATCAGTGTGTGAGCTAATGTCAGCATTAATGCAGTGACACTTTGATGGCTTTCTGAATCAGGCATGGTGCTTGAATCACCTGCTTTGACTTGAGGAGGAAGCATGTTCATGGGTGGAGGCAAGAACAGGCTATGCAGGATGCAGAGAAGTCAACTAGTGTATGAAGAAAGAGAGGGCCAAACCAATCAAGAAAAAAAAAGCATTTCAAAACTTCAGGTTTCTAGCAGAGGAAATTTCTTCAGTCTTCTTAATGCCTATTTGGAATAACTAGGTCAGGAGTGGCTAGAAAAATAATCATGTAACCAACACTATGGAAATGCAGAGGCGTGCTGAAGAGGCTCTTCTGTTTGGATGTGCCCAGTTTTGCTCTCACTAATTCAAGGGACTTCAACCATTGTATCATGCTGTAAAAGTTGGGTAAGTGACTGGAAGTAACTCTTTAGAGCAGTGAACTCTATTGCTGTAATTTGCTTTGTGTTAGCAGCAAGGCTGCTCTATTCTTGATTTCCTTCAGAGCCCCCAAACAAATGGCATGAAATCCTGGGAGGCTGTTCCTTTTCAATTTACTGTTTTTCCAGTTCATCCTGCTGTGAGCCTTGCTGTTTCCAAGCTCCACCCTTATCATCTGAAAAGAATAATTCCAAGTTGGAACTCTGCACATCATTCTTGGTGCCAAAGAAATAGTGCTGCCTTTTTTTCAGTGTCATTGTCTTCCTTTATCTCCTTCTCATAATGCAAATCTCATAATTCAAAGACCCACCAATTTGCTGGTAAACTTTCTGTTTCCAGCAGATCTAAAAAGATTCCTTGAAGTTTCATTTCCAAACAAAACAAGGCTTAAGTGATCACACTACCTTTCTGTGACTGTCTATCTGTCTATCGTTTTTCACTCATTCCCCATATTGCGGGAGAATCTGCTTTTGCATCTGTTATTCCAAACTTAACTGACAGAGATTCAGAATTCTTAAATATGCAAGGTCCCAGTAAGTTCCCTGGACAGAGAAGACTTTTCAGTATGTGTGCTGGGTTCCATTTCTTCATCCCTTTTTAAACAAACAGTAGATAGTCCTTTAGAAGGGGTGCATGAGTGTCCTATTTGTGAGAAAAACTCTCATTGGAGTTCACATATTTTTATGTGGAGCACAGTAAATTCAGCACACAGCAGTCAGTTGGAAGGTAGGATTCATTCACTGCACTGCTCACGAAGCTACTTGTAACAAGTTCAGTGGATGATTTCAGGATTCTGTGGCCATGTTTAGTTCTACCAGGTGTGTTAAGTTGTATGTTCCTTTCTATTGCCTTCTTCCAGACTGGAGTTGCATTTTTCATTGCATTTTGTCACATGATATGTCTGGTTCCTGCCTGGCTCCAAAGGATTTCTCCTCAGAATACCCACACTTCTTCCGTTTGCTGATATTCTTGAGCATAGGGTGTC
The DNA here is from genome assembly GCA_016647715.1 of Pavo muticus. Lineage (NCBI taxonomy): Eukaryota > Metazoa > Chordata > Aves > Galliformes > Phasianidae > Pavo > Pavo muticus. Next base: position 605,090 of record JACDJE010000138.1, read on the forward strand.
GTCAGCAAAGCAATTCATATTGCTTAAGTTTCTGTGTCTCTGGACACCTGTGAAGGGAAAGCAGCCAGCAGTCCTCAGAGCCACAAACTGAAAATAAGGCCAAGGTGGTATTGCAGGGCCTTCTTGCTTTTCCTGAGGCCTACCAGAATTGTCTTCAGTTAGATGAGGCAGATGTCTAGTTCATGGACAGTCTAGTGGCATGTGGGTGGGTTGATGGAAGTTTTAGCTCATCTTGATCGAGAGCATCTGCAAAACAAGGAGGTTGTGAACAGTACAGAGGTTGGAGAGTCATGAAAGCCTCTGTCTGAATCCTTGCTGTATTTGACTTTGGAAGGTCCCTTTCCTTACAGTGTCTCAGTTTTCCCAGCTGCAGTCTAAGAACAGTGACAGCTATCTGCGTCTCTTGCCATTAGTGGAGGAAGATGAGATGTGGATGTCAGGGGAAGAACTGCTAAGTATTGTTACTGTTCTGTTAAAGGAAACTGAGTTTAGCAGCAATGACTCTCCAGCACCACCTACTACTGGGAGGAATGATCTATCAGGCCGGTAGTGCTTGGAAGTCCATGTGTGGACATGTGTGTAGTCCCTAAGTATGATTTTTTTTCTGTTTGACTCAGTGTGAGAATAGGACCAGCTATGAACATAGAAGGAGGTGAGAGGGAGCTGGTAAAAGCAAACCCAGGTATAAGCAGCCCTCCCTGTCGTATTCTTGATTCTGCCCTGTCAGTTTATCTTTTTCTCACTGTCAAGTTTTGGTTTACAACAAAGGCAGGAGGGCAGCTGCACTGAGCAGAATGATGATTCATTGAGCCTACTCCTCACCAAGCCTGACAGAGGTGATTGCTTTTGTGTCCCTGCCTCCAGCAGCCACTGCTATTGTCCTGGTTACCTCCTCCTTTGAAGATGAGGTGAGGCCCAGGAAGGGATTGTTTTTCTCATATGTGGATGGCAAAGTTCTCCGCGGAGCCTGAATCTGATGCAGTACTGTGAACCGTATTGGATGCTGTGGCTATTATCTTCAGGACTCCTCTCCTTTCTGTGTTAAGGCCCCTTTCTGTGTCCCCACAGAGCTCTGTGGTAACTACTAGGGTAGTGAGAAGCCCATGATCATCTAATGCTCTTCAATCTGTATCCTCTTACAGTTCTTCTGCACTGGCGTGGCCCTGCCTATTGAATTCAATACACTGTGGAGTAGCTGAAGCTCCAAACTAAATGGAAAGAAACAGCTTTCCCTTTGTTCACTGCCGTTTTCTGCAGGAACCCAGGGAAGATGAATTGGTCTGTTGACTCAGAGCAGTAGTAACTTGGTAGTTGTGTGCTTCTCTGGAAAACAGCCATAATCCCCATGCCCACATCTTGTTATGTCCTGGCTTCATTGCTCTGACAGCATGAAGGATGTTTGGTTTTGTTCCTAATGCTGCTGTCATTTATTATCCTCTTGTAAAGCCAGAACCCACTGCTCACCCACCCTCCATCTGTCCCGGGTTTTCTGCTCCCCTCCTATTCCAGAATTTTTGTATTCCAGAGATAAACCACAGGGTACTAGAGAAGCAGCAGCATCCTTTCTGCTCAGTGAAAATATTGCTGTGACCAATGGTGATGGTCTGACCAGTTTTTAGCCCTTGGGCTTTGGATGAGCAGCTCCAGTCACAGAACGGAGATCTGATAGTAAGCTAACCTGATATAGTTGATAATTCCACAGAGATGGTATCTGGTCATGAATCTGGGAAATTTATGCAGCTGGTGCCGGCAGAAGATCTTCAGCATTCAAGTGCTAGAGAAGGAGATTCTGTGATTCTGTGAGAGAGGGATGCAGCATGCAAACTCCCCGTTCTTCAGAGAGTGTAAGTCTCTTAAAACTGCCTGGGCTGTATCGTGCCTGGATGTATGCAGGAACTGTGGAATATGTGGGGATAGAACATGACTGAAAGAGTATCCAGCCTTATTCTGTCTTGTATGTATGACCCAGAATGGTCCATAAGCAGCTCTCGGAGTTCAGATCAGTGGTATATCAGTTTTTGTGGACAAGTTAAAAGAACTCAGAGACAAGCAGAAACTTCTGTTGGGACTGGAGATGATGGGATAAGGAAAATAAACTTAGCGTTCATTCACCTTGTCTGCTCTGGCAATGATTTCAGACAGTAACAACCTGAAGCTGGCAAAATTGTAGTTTAGAGCTGGATGTATGCAGCGTACTACTGCCATTTGTGACATAAACATGAACTGTGCCTAAGAGATTTTTCTTCTGCCTTGCTTCAGCATTAATGATGAGCCTCATCTCTTGAAGCCTAGAAACATGGCACTGCGTTTCTAAGAAATATTGTGTACGCCCCATATGGGATTCCTTGGAGAGACAGCTTGTAATGATAAGAATGCTTACAGAAGGCCCACCTTTGCTCTTGCTAGGCTCAGAAGGGTTTTGATAGGTACTGGACTCCATGCAGAACCCTGTTTTGGCATGATATCTTACAGTAAGCAGAACAATCTCACTCTACAGGCAGGAATTTTCCTATGCATCTGTTGGAGCTGTCAGCATTTGACTCTTACTGTCCTTATTTATAGAGCAATATAGATGTTCTGAGCACTTCACAGATACATAAAAGAAGATTTCCACTCTCCAAGGAGCTGACAGTAACTCAGATGTACAGGAGTCATGGGACAATAAGTCAGGTTCTGAAGAGGGCAGAAATGGTGGAAATGGAGCTCAGGGCAGAAGTCTTTGCAATAGGAGGCTGTGTGAAGAGGGAAGCCCTGTTAGCCACCATTTGGTGCAGGAAGCAGGTGTGGGTGATGGGGCCAAGGCAACGATGAGAGAAGCTAAGAGAAGGTGACAAGGTAGCAGGTTAAGGGTTGAGGAAGAGAAAGGGGAAGTGTAGGCAGTAAGGCTGCTCTCAGTGGGTGGCTCAAAAGCAGTTCAGCTTGCAGTGCCCCATTCTTTTTCTGCTCCCTGTACTGAGAAAATAGAGAACATCTGCACCCTCCCTACTGCCCTTCACCTACTTCTCTGTCTGCTTAGAAAGGGAGGGAATGATGCTATTGACTATCATTAGCAGTACTTACAGTTCATCTGTCAGGAAGCACCAAGGGCTGCATTTGCCAGAGAAATTCCTTGTAGCTGGAACTATTTGCTCAGGTCAGGGCCTTGCTTTCAGTACTCAGAGAGATCCCCAGCTCCCGGAGATCAGGCAGCCTAGCACTGGGCCTCATGCTGTCGCTGTGCCGGGCTGCAGGCATTGCAGGGCTACTGCCACCCGCCTCACAGAGCTGGCACAGGAGTTGTGGGGTGTTTTTACCTTGATGGCTCTCAGGGCCTGTTTGTAATGTGTCTGTCTTCTCCTCCAAGTCCAATCCTTGCAGTATTTCTCTTGAAAACTCTAGTTTCCATAGTCTGGGTGCAGAATTCAGTTTATAGGTGGATCTAAGCTTAGCAGCAGGACTGCTTTTCTTATATATCTTTTATGTGTCCATGTGCCCTCTGTGAAGGGAGTTAGAGACTGCAAGTCAGCAGTGTCTCCTGTCCAAGTCAGCATATGTTGTCTGTGCTGACTGCTGACCTCCCTCTTTTTTTTTTTTTTTTCTTCTTTTTTTTTTTTTCCTGGTCTGTGGCCATAGGCAATGATTGCAAGAGAGAAAGACATCACTGTCCCCCCCTTTCTCACCTCTCACTTTGTGCCCTGGCCAGACTAAGCACTCCTGCTGCCTTTTATTAATCTTCTCCTGGGACAGTGTTATCAGCAGCCCATCAGCGTTCAACATGCCCTCAGTCAGTGGCGTTAACTCGATTAGGGCAGCGAGGAGTGACTTACAGGGAAGCTCTTCTTCACAGGCAGTATTTGCATACAGTGATTGATGCTGATACGTCCTCTAAACACATCCACATTTTGCATTTTAAACAAAGCAATTGCTGTAGAACGGTTCCCTGTCACTCAGTGGGATTTCCAGTGCCAACATAGGGCATACCTTCCCTTTCATAAAATGGCCTTACTCTTCCCCCAAGGGGAGTCTCAGATAGGATGAAGGGAAGGTCACTGACTCCACCTTATGTTGAGAGGGGAAGAAATGAAAGCCTCTTGTGTGTCTTGGCTTGTGAAGTTGCTTGCGGACAGTTCTGTGCTATGTGGCAGTGTCACAGTCAATGGGCTTTCCATCAGGAAGGTCAGATTTACACCCAGGCTAGCACGTGGGCAGTACTGCATAGATGCAGGTGTATATATGCACATAAATGCACCTTCCTTGACCAATTGTCAAAAGAAGCAAAGATGCCACTCTTTCTTCTGATTTCTACTGAGGATTTTATTGATAGGCACGTCCAAATGAAGTTCTGATTTGGTATGGTGTCCTGAGCCATGTCTTCTGAGGAGTGGGTGAGCTGAACTTACGCTTAAAGGAAAGGCAAAAGGAACAAAGTGACTGTATCTGTGGTGATAGGGCTGGTATGTAACAAGGGAATGCAGCTTGCTTTGCGAAGAACGCTGTTGTTGTTTTTTTCTTTTCATTTTATATGCAGTTTCCTCCCTTTCCAGGCAAAAGGGAATTTGCCCAGAAAGTAACCCACTTTGAACAGCTGCAGAGACTTATCTGGGATTTAGGCTGCAGAGTTCCTTGAGGCCAGCACTCACTCTTCCCATTTGTCTGTGGAGTGCGGGGATCACTGTGGAGGAAGGATAATAAAAGCCACTTGTATGGCTCATACAGAGGTCTCAGAAAGAGCATCTCCTAGAGGCTACCAGTGCTCTTTGCTCTGCAAGTGCTCCTGGTTTGCTCCTGGTTAAGGTTCAGCACTTTCAACAAAACTCATAGAGGTCTGTTGGTGCTGTGCTCCAGTGAGATCTAGAATTGCTTAGAGGAAATACCTATTTTCACTCATTCTGTCATTACTTTCTCATCTAGTGCTTATCTCAGAGGACTTGCAAAGTGCTGCTGGTTGCCCATTTTGAGTCTGAAAACTTCCTAATTTTACAAAGCTAGGCACTTCATTTGTGGGCACACTCTGTCTGGCTCCATAGATATGGGAGCTCTATGGAGAAGATGGCCTTTCATCTCATGCCACACCATATTAATTTTACAAATGTGACAAGTTCAGCTTTGCACAAATAACATATTGCCCACGTCTTGCTCTATTTAGTATTGTATTCAGATGGTCTGAGTGCTCAGTGATGTGGGCTGGGGGAAATGACTGCAAACTTCTTTGTTGTTTGAGTGGCAGCTTGCTTCCAGAGGTAGTTAGAGCTGTTTGGTGCTGTGGTGCTCCCATCCCCCTGGGGATTTGTAAGGCATCAGGTGCGTGGCAACTCAGAGGGAAGCATAGAGATGCTCCAGTTCCCAGGCCATAAAGGCCATAAGATTTATAAATGCTAATATCCACTTGGACTTGGGACTAAAGTGAAAAAGAAGCACTGTAATGAGCTTTCAAGGAGTGCTTTAATTTTTCGGAAATCCAAACAGGAAAATTTAGTCCTAAGGAGTCTCAGTAAAAGTGAATTGTATTGCCATCATGTGGATGCGTGGAAGTTAATATCTACTCAGAAAAATTCTGGAGCTCTGATTTCTTAGCTAGAAAAGAAAACAGAGTCATGATAGTTATGAAAGTTGTTAAGTTAGAATGTTAAACAAAATTCATTCTAGGAACAGAAAGAGCAGCGCAGTCAGTCATCTTGAGGGCGAGGAACAAAGTGATTTGAGTGTTTTCCATTCTTAGCGGTTGCTTCTCTCCTTATTGGCCAGGAGCTTGTTGGCCTCCCATTTGCGTACTGCGCTCTCACTGATGCAAAGCTTGGTGGTGAAGACAGTGTGAAAGTCTTCTTGTGTATGTCATGGTTTCCTGCCAGCCAGATGAAGAAGCAATAAAGCCAGCTATGCCAACTAGTTAGGTTGCAAACTATGTCATGTTTTCTCTACTCTCTCCTATTTCTCTCAATTTTTTCTCCTTGGAAGCTCAAAATATGTGTGAGCTTGAAGGCAGCAGCCTTACTAGTCATGAGAAGTCTCCCAGCAGAAATAAGCAGGTACCTATGGTGTGGACTGGCAAGGAAATAACGTTATGGCCAGGTCTGCCCCTTCTCATTGAGAGGTGTTGGCTGGGGACTACAAAGGGAGAAGACTAACAAGGAAGAGATGATTTTTCTAACCTGCTTAGCTGCAGTAACTGTAAAGCATAAAGCTAACTGCAAAGAGTTTTTGAATCCTCAGCCGAATCCAAACCACAGAGATCCTGGAACACTGCTGAATGCTCTTTTTGTGTTATAATTATATCATCCGACTTGCTGGGTAGCCACCTACCTGATGGATGCTCGTGAAGGAGATTATCTCACTTCTCAGTTGTGGCGGAGATGTCAGCAGGACATTTTCCTGAAGGACACCTAGCCAGCTCTGCTCGCCTTGTGCATTACTGTCACAGCCCATGCTAGCCCTGCTCTCTTGATATATCACAGCTGAAATGCAACTACCTGTAGACATAGCAGCCCAGACAGTTTCTGTTACAGTTTTTTTTTGACTCACTTCATCTTTGAGAGGAGCAGTGCTTATCTGTCTGTGAACAATTTCTGCTGTGGAGAGTGCAGGGCCAGGCTCGGTGAAAAGGGCATTTAGTGTGATGGCCCATGTGAGGATAAAAGCCACCAGCAGAGCAGAAAACCTTGTACCAAAGAGGTGACAGCATTTGTGCTCAGCGTGGTATTTCACTGACAGCTTGTGGTAATTTATTTATTCCTTGTATTCGGATAAATAACACATGCAGCAGTCAGGCTGCACAGGTATCCTGTGCTATCTTAGTGTGTGAGAATATCAGGAAAACTGACAGGATAAACTCAGGAGCATGCTCCAGGACACACAGCAATGGCAAACTCCAGAATGCATCATTAACACCACCTTTTGTGGGCATGTTCTGTGAGAAAAGCAAGACAAGAAATAAAAGGATTCTCGAATCCTAGTCCAAGCTGATTCAAGTTGAGTATCTTAGTATTTTGAGAAGTCCCAGGCAACACTTCTCTGAGGTTTCAGCCACTTTTCAGGATATACTTCTTTGCAAGCAGCATGCCCTGGGGAAGAAGAGGCAAGCTACGTGCCTGTTTTACGTGCAGAGCGGCCATGGATGGGAAGGGAGGCCCCAGCCCAAGGAGCTGGCACAGCCATGGGTGCAGGAGGAAGTGCTGTGCTGGGCAGTGGGGGTAATCCAGCCTCAGTCGCTCTGACGGAGCTCAGTGTGCACTCAGGTAGGAAGCTTCCACTCCTCTCCAGCAGCTTCACCCTGCTTGCAGCACAGGTTTGGCAGCTCAGCAGAGAAGGGGTCACATCTGCCTTTCCATTACTTAAATATTACATAAGATTTTCTTTGTTAAAATAATCACCTGATAATTTCTGTAAACCTGAGACGTCTTATTTGCCTTTCTGCTGAGATTTTCTTTATCCCCTGCTCATCGTTATAGCTGAAAAGTACGTGGGGCACCAAGTAGTCCAAGCGCTTTATTTTTCATTTAAAAAGGCTGAATGGTCTCCTTATTAAAGAAAAATTAAAAAAAGAAAGTTGAGAAACAGAGCTGGAAAGTGCATGTCCTGGTTCCGTCCTCTCCTTTTGACTGCTCATTTCTGTCATGATTACATTTCTAAACATATTCAGAAGGTGTTTGTGATTTATCTGTAAAATGCTTTTACTTTCTGTGATCACTGAATGTGAACACAGTGGTGTTTCTGTAATTACTGTACCTCGATTCAGGTTAATAACTAGTTTGCCAAATAAACACAGCATCATAGGAGCGCTGCCTTTTTAGTCCAGCACTGACAACACATGTTGGCAGGTGCTGCCCCGCTGCATGGCCCTGCTACCTTATGCAGGCAGGATTTGGAGGTCCTCTTGAATTGAGCAGAGGAGCACAAGGGAAGCAGGGTATTTCGCTGACAAGGAAGATTTGACACAGTTTCTCTGATTAACTGCACCTATTACAGAAGTTGCTGTGATCCTGCCTGACTGTGGGCTGTGTCTCAGGCCTGTACTTTGTTCCTACCTGCACGGGTAAGCTTGAGAAGGAAGGGAAAGGATGCCCTGTCCCAAGTGTCAGTATCGGTGTTGTTGTGCAGGTGCCCTTCTCTAACCCTCCTCTAGACACAGGGAGTGTCACTTCTGATCCATTTTATTCTTTTCAGGACTGGAATGCCAGCACATTTTAGCAGAGCCTTACCAATGGGGGAAACAAGCAACACTGTTAAGCTGAGTGACCCTGCCTCCAGATGGTAGTGGTCCAGAACAGCTTGGTGCGGTCAGCTGGCACAGGAAGCTGAATAGTCACTGACATCCTTCCCACTCACTTGAGCAGTGTGTCAGGAACAGGGCAGGAGGAGAGAGGCTGTCTGAGGAGTGAACAAACCAAAACATACCAAACATTAGCCAGGGAAGCAGCCTGTGTCATAGTAAGCGCCCGATCATGAGGGACCAGAAAGTTGCGCTGGAAAGAAGAAATGCACAGAAGCAGGAGTAGCAGTGCAGGATTTTCTGCAGCTACAAGTGCTCAAGGCTGAGGATAGCACCCAGAGAAGAGGATGCCTATGCTAATACAGTTCCCATGAGTATCACTCCCTTAGGACACTGCTGAATTTTTATGGTTAAATGAAAAGAGCAGTGGGGGCAATAAGTGATAATCCCAGGCTTGGTTACAGGGGTTCACTAGATACAGTAGTATCTGATGAAATTGTACTTCTTTCTTAAGACTGACCCGAAGGATTTGTTGATTTATAGTAACGTTAACCACTGGCAAAAAGGTATAAACAAGGGTTTGGTTCAAATGTGTGTGAGTTTGATAATGTAAACGGTAATGGAAAATTACTTGCACAAATGACTGCTTTCAGTGTTGCAATAGGAAAGAATTTACAATTCCAGAAATGTAATTATTGAAGGTGATTAAAATTTTGGCTTCGGTTAGATTATTTTCCTTCCGAATCCAGCACTCTTCACTCCAGAGAGATTATTCATAACTTATGTGTTGCACTTGACTTAATTGGCATATGGAGTAAAAACACGATTTGTCTGCTTTGTTCTGACCAATCTATTAAGTGCAGCCTTGTTTTGTGTTTGATTCTTGCCAGTTTAGGCAAAGTGCTTTTAGTTTGCTCTGTCATGGCTTTTCCTTATCTGATCACTGTTCTGCTTCTTATTATTAAGTGACTGCAGCTACGTGGGGAACATGTCATAAAGCTTATTGAAAATGTAATGCCACCTGAAATCAGAGAACAAAATGTGTAGTAATTTCATTCACCAAAGTGATGCAGTCGATGCTGAGCCTCTTGATGGCACAGCCAATGTGTTCGTTTCAGAAAAGCAGCAGTCAGGTATTCGTGAACTTACTTATAAAGCTGGGATTTCTAAACAGAAATCAAGTTTTGTAGTGCAATAGGAAGGAATAAATTTTTAAAAATCTATTATTTGATGCATCAAGGAATGCATTAAAGATCTTCCCTAAGGCCGAGGTGTCTTTTTAGTTCCTTTAGCTTGAGATGGAGGAAAAATGGAGCAAAAAAGCTCTGCCGGGGAAACGGCCATACCTACCTTGTTGTGGTTAGGAAAATAGGGTTTGCGTAGGCTGATCTTGTTTGTGAGCTGTTTTGAAAGTAAATGTGAACTTCAGCAGTGCTGTGAATGAAAGCATAGCTAAGAGACGGGATGAGCGCGTTTGCATGCGGATAGATACAGGAAGAGAGCTTTGTATGTGTCTCGGATGGGGACAACGTTTGTACTTGCCTTTAAAGCATCTCGCCCAAAGCAGCCGCTTGCCTTTCTCATTATCCCATTTTTCTAACTTAATTGGTGCAGTGTGTGCTCAGTGAAGGGGTAAGGCTGGCAGCTGTCCTTCATCCCTGAAAAGAAATGACTGAGGGTGAAACTGGGAGAGATTTAGAAGAGTGTGAATGGTAGGGAAAAGTGAACGTGGGACTGTTCCTCGTGCCTTCTAATGCAAGCTGTAAGGGCATGAAATAAGAATAGCTGGTAGCATGCTCGCAGCAGGCAAAGGAGCTATTTCTTTGAGCAGCGATCCATAGAACTCATTGCTGCTGCAGAGGCTGAATGCTTGTATCACCTCAAAAAGTGGCTGGACAAATTCATGTAAGAAAAACCAGCAGAGGTTGTTAAATGCAGGAGACATCATCTCTGTCATCAAAAGACTTGTAAATGGCCAGGAGCTGCAGGCATCTCAGTGCCCTAATTTTGTTCTCTGGTCATGTGCTGCTGCCGTTTTTGGTGAGAGGGACCTGGCCCAGTGGTGCCTATGGTCTGAGCTGGAACAGCTGCTTCTGCATGCAGCGTGTCCTGCCCAGAGACGGTTTGCTGAAGGCTTCTGGCCAGTGTCAGCATGCAGCCAGTTAGATTTTGGAAGGGCTCAGTGAAGCACTGAACTCTTGAGCAGTCAGTGATGTGTCGGTGGTGGCTGTTGTCTGCCTCCTCAGTTTTTCTTGCAAATGATGCTTTGAGCATTTGGCCAGTTCTGGTCTTTCCTGTGACCTCACTCCTGCTTGTCATTATTTGGATGCTGCTACTCCCAGAGCTGAAGCCCTTTCTAGCCTTACCTAAGCCCTGTGGAACAAAGCCCACAAAAGACCGTAACCATGCTGGTCCTCTCAAAGCTGATTAGCACTTATGTAAAGAGACTTTCTGGCTGCAGTTCTTTTGGCTCTGAGTCATTGTTTTTGGCTTGCCTAGCCAGCAATGTTTTGAACCAGGGCTGCTGTGTTTTGCTGGGCTATCTAAACTCAGTGCTCGTTTGTGACTTGCCATCCTCCGTCTTGTCCAGCCCCCCAGCACGCTGCTCAGTTTCTCCTCCTGTTCCCCAGACAGAGATGGTCAGGTTTTTCCACGGCGTCATTCAAATTGATAGCAATGGGAGAGACTGGCTTTGTAAAGAAACAGGCTCAAAGCACAAACTGCTGCTTTTTGTTACTGGAAAGTTGAATGCTGAAGTTTTCTGTACTTAATGTTTGCTCTCATTAACTGTGTGACACATTAGCCAGAAGGAGGAAAACACTGGTTGTTTTCATTTTATTTTGGGTGCAGGTAGCCACAAGCAACTACCTCAAACGTGTTTTAACATTTGGAGCTGAAGATCGTATTCCAGCAGTTAAACGTGCCTCTAACTTGAGGGACAGAGAAATGCGTTTAAAGAACATGGTTTAAAGAAATCTTTTTCCCTCCCTACTTTTTGAAATAGAAGTGAGATTGCCCGCTGCAGCACCTGACCACCAGATCAATGACTTCAGCACTTGTACCCACTTCATAAGCACCGGGCAGCTGCTGCAATGCTTGCAACACTCCTGATGTCACTGTTGGGTTTAAGCCAACGATGTATTTTATGATTAGAGATTTTGTTTTTCACTGGAACAACTTCAAGGCTTTTTCATCACTGGCTCATGTTTATTCCTTGCACCAGTGGAGAGAAAATGAGTGACTGGCAGAGAACAATCTGTGCCAGATACTGACAACAGTGCCTGTCTCACCAGCCCTCACCCATGCTGATCTTACAAAAACTCAAAAGCTTGCTGAGGATTTTATTTCTGAATACAGGAAAACACCAAAATGAGGGCATTTAAGTGAGAGGTTGGGCTCTCCTCCCTTCCGTAGCATGCATAAATGAGGCCTTCCCCCACCCCTTCAGTGGGTCTGTGTGCATCCCGAGAGGCAGAACAGAGCATTTCCTAAACACAGTAAACATTACTCTGTCATGATTGGTTTTTACATTTCTGTGTTTTATTTCTTGTTTTGTTTGAAATGACCTGTACCACAAGAATACAATTTATTTATTTCACAGGTTTTTCTTTCTTTCTTTCTTTCTTTTTTTTTAGGAGCAGATAATAGTTAAGTAGATACTGTTTATTTCACTGTCTATAACTCCCTGCATCAATCTCACAGCCTCTGTCTCTTTAGCTTCCCTCTATAAGCCAGCCACAAGAACATACAATTGGCCATACAATTGATTACAGCTTGTGGATACAAAGTGGAAGCACTTTTTCTCAGCTCCAATTGGTAATAAAAGCTCAACAAGTTACATTCTAGCGTCTTCCTCAGTGATTTTCCCCTCTAATAGCTGCTTATATGTTTCTGGTGAATTTGTTAATTGTTTAAAAAAAAGATGACAGCTTACAAAGAGAAAAATAATGCCCCCTTAGTGCAAACAGTACTGCGAGGTTCTGATTGTTGCAGGGGAGTTTCTTGTAGCTTCACAGTTTTGCTGCGAGGTGTAATGCCCAAGCTTCCCCAGAAACCTCGTTTTTGTGTAGCGTTTCACCCTTTCCTTTAATTGATCCCCATGAAATTAATTTTGCAATACAGGCCAGAGACCGCTGTTCCCAGAGAAGAATGTGCCCAAAACAGAAGAACTGGTCACTTGGGAAGAATTGCCTTTTTGTAGTGGCTCACAGGTACGTGGTTTCTGTTATCCGCACATGCATGTCGGGGGCTCGAGCTGCTTTTACCATGCTTATTCACTGTCACCGATACACTTACCTCTACAGTTTTGCTTTTCTTTAAGTCACAGAAACCGAGGTCCAACTCTGCCATCTTTTGCCCCATGCAAAAGGACAGCTGTATGGAGCTGACTCTGTTAGCCCCATATTACAAATGAATGGCATTAGAAACACTGACCAGAACCCACTTCCCAGTTTATGTCTCAATTCCAAATCTCCAGGCCTCTTTGTAAGCGCCTATGAGAATCCAAAGACCTAAGCAGTTGCTGAAGCCTCATTTCCTACTTCAAACTGCACTGAGGGGGACTACACTAAGATGTCACCCTTTTCTGCGAGCCCGACCTGCTGTGTAGCTGGACATGCTCCTCAGTTGTGGCAGCATGCTGGTATTAGTGATTCACAGCAGATCAGAGAAACTGGAAAGGGATGAGATGCACGTGAAGCCTGCACTTGTCTGAAAGGCCAAAGAGACCTGCCCTGCTTCCCAACTAAAGATGGAACAAGCCTTTTAAGGGTTAGACCTAGACAGGTGTTTCTGTCCCCGTTCTTGAGAAAGAGTTTGCATCCCTAGTATAGAGAGACTAATAAATGCTAATTACTGCCTGGTTCAGTTCCCATCCTGCTTCAGAAGCAAACCAGAAAAATTTCCAGGCCCATTACCTTCAAGCAATGAGGGGATATCCAGTTGGGCTCCAAGATTATGTAGCTGTAATGGAGAAAGAAAGTCCTGCAAAAAAATGAATTTAGTATCTTTCATTCTGCCAATGCAGCCATTGCCTCCATACTCTAAATAGACAGCAGCTGCCATGAGCTAGAAGGTAACTCAGCAGCCCTCCTTCACAATCATGTTTTCTAGGTTATTTTCCCCTCCGTTCTGGAAAGCAAGCCCAAGTTCAAATTCAACAAAGCTGGAGGAATCTTTTCACAGACTCACAGAATGGTTGAGGTCATCTGGTCCAACCCCAATGCTCAAGCAGGGTTACTTACTTAGAGAAGATTTCCCTGGAACTTTTTAAAAATGACCTTCCCAGCCAGGGCCCAGCAGAGTAAGACTTGCTTCTTAGGATCTTTTCAGCCCACTCTGGGACAGCTGTGAGGCAGGCTGGAACACAAAGTGCTGCGGCTGGGCTGAGTGGGACTCAGCAGACAAGCAACGGTGGTCAAGTGAGTCCTGCTTAGAGGCAACAGCACAGTGAACGTGTGAAGAGTATTTGTGCCACAGCCAGAAAGAGCTGCCAGGTTGCAACACACAGCAAACCGGCTCTAGTGAAGGCTTGCATTTCAGTTTGGTCCCTCTCATTCACAGATAGATACAGAGATTGTAAGTGCAACCGAAAGCTATCGTTTTCTCCCCAGCTCTCTCTGGGAGGGAGAAGGCGAAGAGAAGCACAGGTATCTGTTCAAAGCACAAGGCCACTGTGTAATTGCTGCTGCTTTGAGCATGGAAACAATCCCAGCTCCAATGTGCCTTCTGTCTCTTGGGTCTCTGCTGGCTTACTAATGTGCCTGAAGCAAGACTGAATTCCTTTACGCAGTGAGTACAGAATGGGTGAGTACCTACGACTGTATAGTGTAGGGAGAACTCAGAGGAGATGCAACTGAACTAACTAAAGGACCAGCAGAGGGCTGGCTACATGAGCTGAGAGCTCAGTAGCAGCGAGCTTCCTCAGTTTCTGAGCTAGTCTGAGCTTTGCACTGAGAGCCCTGAACAGTGACATGCACATTCTGTTCCAGTAGAAAACAAGCACCCAGTATCTCCCTTAACCACCGTTTGGAAGGCTTCCTGTGCAGGTCACACCACCCGGGTTATCCAGGACTGGAAGCCTAAGTTGAACAGAGGCAGCAGAGGCAGTGGTGTCTTAAATACAGATCAGAGGCTTCTCCTTACCTCTGCTGTTATGCCACTCACCACCAAACAGACAACACATTCTCTCACCAGCTCAGGCTGGCTCAGATCAAGGTGTCCAAGAAAATAAATAAAATCTCAGAGAATGCCAACAAGCTAGTTTTTTCAAGCCACCCAAATTCCCCTCTGAATACTGGGAATGCAGCAGTTGTGATTTAGCCAGCTGATCTAAACTAAGGCTCAGACAGTAGAAACCTAGTGACATGAGTAATTAAATATTCAGCCACTTCTTCTGTGACCACCTTGAGGTCAGGTATATCCCTTCTTCCATCAGTGAGAGAAACTCTTACCAGGTCCAGGGATAATCCGTGCTAGCTTTTTTGCTTTGTTGAGGATAATGGGATGAGGCAGGGGAAGACAGTAGTTGGGATACTGGATCTGGGGGTTCCACACCAACCTCTAAGCTTATTTGCCTAGGCTGCCACAAAAAAAAAAAAAAAAAAAAAAAAAAAGCAGTCTCTGGGGCTCAGGAGCTGTCTCCCCCCAAAAGCGGTTCCTCTGATTCCTAACTAGTATTTGGCAATAAGCCTAAGTCTCTGTGGAGGCAAAGTTCTATTACTTGAATGAAGTCTAGGCAAGCCCTGGTTTGGGGTGTATTTATACTTGGGCGGTAACCATGCAGACAAAGCCTTGTGTTCTCTGCCACAAGGAATGAGTGGGGAATGGCACTCAGCTGCACTGAAGAGGCAGGTTTGATACACTACAGGGTGAAAAGTGTGGAAGAATTGTAGTTAGCACCACATAGGAGAGGATGCAGAGATTATCAAGTCAACCCAGCATTAGCTTACCTCAGGATCTGTTTTTCTCACTACCTGGGAAAGGAGACTTGCATTCTCTCAGGGACATACATCCTGCCTCTTCAGGGTCCTGCGGGGATTGCACATGGGGGGACTAGCCAGGCGTAATGACACACTGTACAAGGTCGCAGAATATCTTACACAGTTAGGAGCATCTTTCCCGGTAAGAAGTGGGGCCTGTATGTACAAGTGTTAGCTGGCGCTAGAGGAGCCTGGGAGGCAGCCATTTTGATCAGGAGAGGTCCAGTAGTGCTCCTCTCCAAAGGAGCGTCTGCCCTATCCTTAGAGCCAGACAGGTGACAAAATGAAGGACCCTGGCTGCTTCCCTTTCAATCTGACCCCTCACAACACAAGCAGATAAAGTTTACATTGACTCTATTCTTCATCTCTTCCTGCTTCAGTCCCCACTCCCCCTCCAGCACTGGTGGAGGAAGCTGGGGACCAGGCGGCCGGCACAGTGCTGAGAGCATCATCGCTCAGAGGGGCTGAGCCCCAGCGACCGCCTCAACAAGTGCAAGAGCATATTCTGGTATTTCCCACAGAGAAAACAAATGAAAAAAGAGAAACAGGTGACTGATTAAAAGAGTTTCCCCCCCTCCTGTACATGAGATTCTGCAGTCACGCCGACAGATAGACATTAAATAATTCTTCCATAATAAATGATTGGAGATAAAAGCCGGCGGTGGCTGCTGCTGCTGTCTGGATTGCTCCGTTGTCTGCATCTTTGTTTCTAGTTTGTTCCCCGGCCATTGTCGGCTGGCGCTGGGGCTGTCAGACCTTTGCCTCTAGCATTTCTAGGAAGAGTTTATGCATGGGAACCTTGCCCTGCAGTTTGATGCTGTAGAAGTGCTGCACAGCTTTGGCGGCTGTCTGCCGCAGGAGGGGCAAGGTCAGGAGCAGCTTCCCTGCTCGCCGGGGCTCCTCGTTGCGCTGACTCAGCTCGTAGTCCTGCAGGGCTTCGTGGAGAAGGTCCTGGAGCTTCTGCACTGCATCCATGTCCTCTATGTGCATAGAGTCTGGGGGGAGGGAGAAGAGAAGGCAAACAGGAAAATCAGACATGAGGAAGGAAACGCTTTCCAGTACTTCAGCTAAAGATGCTTATTTATTTTATTTTTTTTTAATTGCTTTTCTGTTTTGTTGTTTTGTAAGGGGAAAAAAAACCAACTTGCTTGCAGGTGCAGGTGCTGCTGTTCTGAAATTTGGTGTCAGGCCCAGGAGCTGGCCCTAGCAGTGCAGGAACAGTAGAAGTGTTACTGGGGTTTGTGATGCGTTGTGCCCTGTGTGCCCACTTTGCTGATTACTCAAGGCTGCAAGGGGTCGGCCAGGGGCCTTTGTGACTCGCACATTCACTTGCCCTCCATGCTCCTGCTGGGGAGTCACCCTGCAAGGGGCGGCATCTGCTGTGCTGCCGCTTGGGAGCAATCTCATTAAGAATAATTAACACTGCTGTAGCGCTTCATCTGTCTAAACTACCTAATTGCCATGCAGCTGCTCAGGGTGTCAGCAAGACAGAAAAGCCCCAGCAGGTCACAGTCAGTGTGCCCAGGGGTGTTGCCAGCCTCACCTTTGTGCATATGCCCCTATTTTCAGAGACTGCCAGCAGCTGCTCGAGAGTTTCCTAATTCAGTCCTTCTAGAAATCTGCGCCTCCTGCAAGGCATCTTCTCTGAGGCTGCCAGGCTGCTGGAGAGGCTAGCAGAGAGTGCAAGGCTAGCACGGCTTCCCGGTGCATCTCCGAGGCAAAGGTAGCTGGTAGTGACCCAGTCCTGAGTCAAGCTGAGGCACCCAAGATGAACACAGACTGCTAAATCTGTGGGGAAGTCATGATGGCAGAGGGCACCACAACAGAGATGTTAGATTAGAGAAGGTAGCTAAGCACGTGTCAACGAAGGTTTTCTTCCTTTCATCTTGCTGATAGTTGCTTCTGCCTCACAACCCTGACAGCTGTAGACTGTTGCCTTGTCTTCATTGTTCAGAGACTTTTAATCAATATTGAACGCACTGATAAAGATTCCTATTTCTGCCCACAGGGCAATGAATCTAGAAGCAGCAGCAAAGGGATGCTAGAATAAGCACACACAGTCGCACCTGTCTGCCACTCTAGCTGGGCTTTGCAGTGTAACAGTGTCTTTCTCAGCCTACATGCATCCAAGGCAAATGTGAGGACTTGTTTCCCAAGTCTGACAGCAACTGAGGAGGAGGAAAGCTAGATGAAATGCCAAAATCTCTCCAGAAATACGCATCATCTCTATGGAGAGCTCAACACAAATTAGAGACTGTGAATTTCATAAAATACATGTACAGTAGATGCTATTTATGATGTATGATTTATAAAGTATTATCACAGCCAAGAAAATAATATGTCTAGCAAAAAAGCTGTTTAAGAAGTTGTTTAGAAGGAATGCACTAATTAGGGGATATCAAAGGGTTGTACTTACAAGGTGCCTACTGGGAAAAAATCATTACTGCTGTATTTGCTTTTTGTATCCAAGAGACCAGGCAATGAAGCTCAGAAAAGGGCTGGTGGGTCATCATAGTGACTTGAGCTTGCCACAGAGGCTGATTCTGAAGGAAGAGAGAGGGAGGGAGGGAGGGGAAGAGGGAGGGAAGGAGAAATAGCCTGGCAACTTCTCCCAGCCAGGTGGTGCCTCTGGAGAATTTCCATACAGCATTAGGAGAAGCATTTCCTTCCAAATTGCAGAGGTGATTTTGGAGACTAGAAGCATCAAGAAGAGTTCTGAGTGAGCACTCAGAGAGAAATGTGCTCCACACTTCCTATTTAATGTGTGTTCTTCTGGCTGGGGACACAAGGGGAGAAGTAAGAGCTCCTGTCAGTGCTTACAGAGCCCAGTAGGTGCTGGAGGCACCAGGCAGTAAAGCCATGCTTCAGGTCAGGGTGGATGCCCTGCTTCTGAGTACTGCTGCTTCTGCTGTGCAGTAGACAATGCTCAAGCCATGCCCTTATGCTACCAGGCCTCTGTAAGGCGAGGAGACCTAACAGCACTAAATAGCCAGGCATATAGAAGGAGAGGAATTGGGGAAATAAAGATCCGAGGCCTGTCTTTTCTTCTTCTCCCACTCTTTGCTGAACGAAGCTCAGAATTGGCAGCTGACTGCAAAATATAAAATAACACTGCAGGATTAATTTCCTTTCCATCCATCAATGAGCTGGTGTCAGTGGCATTGATAAACTGTTAATTACAAAATCAATAGCTATGAATTTTTACAGCTATCAGAGCACTGAGGTGCTCTGGAGGCAGCCTGGCCATGTCCCTGAGGATCAGCAGGCCTAGATGTGAGGCTTCGTGTTAGGAGCCTTTTTCTCCAGCACTGCTGGCATGGCACATGGAGCAGGTATGAGAATGGACAAGGCCCATTGCCTCCTCACCTAACTCTCCCTTTGTAGTTCTGGCAGGAGCAGGAGGAACAGGGACTTAAAGGACCCATTAATAAAGAATTTGCTACACATCCCCTTACTAGATCCTTGTTCACTCCATCTCAGCATTAAACATATTGAGGAAGGAAAAGGAAGAAAAAAAAAAAGAAATAAGAGTTGGTCAGTCTGGGACGTCCTTAGCTGAACATATGCTGTATGCTAACCCGGAGAGCTCTTCGATGCACGGCTTGATCAATTTGTATTCTTGAGGCAAAAGGAGCTAGAAATGCTTAACATGGGACTGCTGTCTCTGAACTGTAACAGGTGACATTTACAGCACACCTACTCTGTCAAAAAATGGTTGACGGTCGCACTGTTTGACCTTGCTTGCTGCTTTGGGGCATTAAGTATTAATTTCTCTGCTCTCTGAAAAGTACTCACTGAAGACAGACTTTGGTTGGATTGTCTCTGCCGGTCCCACCAGATGAGTCCTTGGTGCATTTCAGTGATGATTAGATATCAGCCAGAGTTCGGGCAGGGCGGTTCCTTCAAAGCAACACTGCATCTACTGTCAGCTTCTCCTCTAGTGAACATTGAGTGAGCTGCCACTTCTGTTTCCATTCACTTTAATTACTAGAAACAAAGGCTCAACATGCACAGAGCTGCATGGAAGAGTGGAAAGTCCCTAGAAACTGGATTGCATGATAAATTACACCCAGCAGAAATAATAGGGGAAAATCAGGAATTTATCTTTATGGAAGGTAAGCAACAGAAGACAGGTTCCAGCAGCACAGGTGTTAATCTAAGTGCTCAGCTTTAAACCTTGCCTCTGACCCACCGAGCTAATGACTGGCCCAGAGGTAGTCTGCATTCCTGCTGTTCTCGGAGTCAGCTGTGCTTGCATGTACGTACATACATGAAGGCTCTGCAGGTTTATTCCATATCAAAAATATACTAAGAATAATAACTTGTATTAAAACAATGCAAAGGTTGATTGTGAAGGTTATGTTAGAAGAATACAGCTTGCCCTATCTAGTTTCCTTGTGTGTGTGTGTGTACATGTACTTTCATATATTTCAGTAAGACTAACAAAGCAAGATTTTTGTAGCTTATGCTCCTACCTAATTGTACTTCTAGTTGCTCTAGAGCAAACCAGTGAAGTTAGTTAGAGTGGCTTTTCCCATTCAGGTGAGGCCTGTTTGCTGACCTCTGCCTTGGTTTCTTTGCTCCACGGTGCTGAAAGCAGAACCCTGAAGCAGCTGCTAAGCATTGATTGTTCTGCTCAGTGTTTCTCTACTACTGCAGACTATTCCATAAGGCTTATATTGGGCTTAGTCCTGACAGCACAGTGAGCAGTATCAGTAGAGTGCTTCTGTTGCACCATGAAGAACTTGAGAGTATCAAGGCTCAGGTCCTACAACAGGTCTGCTGAAACACAGGTCAGATAAATGTCCCAGTATGGCTGTTCTGTCACCCTGTCACTACACTGCCTTAGCACTTCAGCCTCTCTGAGACACCCTTCTCCTTGTTTAATCCCATGACCTTCCTGGTAGACAGGAGGCAGGTTTTTTAACAAGAGTTGATTACATAGCCAAAAACCACCATCCCACAATCTTGAGAGAGGGCAGCCTTGGCCATCTGCCCATCCTGGTTCAGTGGCAAAGTGAAGTCAGCAATTAGAGGTAAAAAAGCAGTATATGAGAAATTGAAAAAGGGAAGTAGATAGCAATTTATATGAATCAAAAGTTATGAAGTGTAGAAAATCGATAAGCGAAGTGAAGGACATTGGAAGAAAATCCATGGCTGGAAGGGCTAAGGGCCATAAAGAAGAGTTTTATAAATATTTAAGAAATAGAAGAAAAATGACCATTTGTAGGGGGACTCTTTTATGCTGTAGGTGATTAAACTATTAATAGAATGAGGAAGCAAAAGTCCGCAGTGAGTATTTCTGTCCTGCGTTTAGAACAAGAAGTGTTATGTACCTGTCTTATATGAAGATGATGAGACTCCTCATTCTCTTGTTTCCACAAGAAGGTATCAGACATCTGTTAGGGACAAACTTCACAGGAATCAGTAGACCTTGGTAACTTGGCTTTAAGAGTTTTAAAATTGCTGGCAAAGAAGGCCCACTTAGGGCAGATAAATAATTGCCAAGTGTAGGTATTTTTGAGAAATTTGAGATGGCTGGAAAAGTTCTAATGAAGCATATAGTTTCCAGGTCCTGTTTGATAATTGCCATTGATGTGGACCAGAGTAAAATAAAGGAAGAGGAACTGTGATGTTCAATTAAAACTTAAGAGGTGGTATTACAACTACTGCCAGTCTGCACAATACTTTGGAATAGAGGTGTTGTCAAACGAACCTGATTTCATTCTCTGATGAGATTACAAGTTTGGTTGATAAAGTTAACTGCATAGATATAATAGACTTAGTCTTTTATATGGCACTTGGCTTAGCACCACAGGACATTCTCATTAAAAAATTAGCACCATGCAATATCAATAAAGCACACTTTCAATTGATTAGTTACTGGCCAGATGACAGATTTCAAAGTAGCTATCAGTGGTGAATCATCTCTGGAGGAAGAGATTTGTGGTGGAAACCCACAGGGATCAGTAAAACAACAGATGCTACCCAACATTTTTATCAATTATCTGTAAGTGATTTTCTTTCTTTCTTTCTTCAACTTCTTTCTTTCCAGTTGCTGCTGCCAAGATGTGTGGATGACAAAGCAGAACAGAAAGGTATAACATGGTGAGGATAGAGTAGCCTCACAGAGCGTTCTCGACCACTTGCTTATACTTGAAGTAACACCTATAGCCCAGGAATGCAATTATGGAATAGGAACTGTATCATGTCAAGCTGTCAGGTGTAAAAAGACCTGGGATCATAGGACATAGCTCAGAAAAGATCACTATCTGCAGGCTGATTGAACTGAGGCAAGCTGTTGCTTGGGATATGGTACCTTTCTTTCCTTTTTAAATTGAAAGAATGATCAATTTTTAGAGTCAACTATTGTGAAAGATGTGGATTTCCCCATATTTAAGGCCTTCAGCTTCATACTGAGTATCTTTCTGGAAAGTGCCTTTAGCTGAACACAGATACCGGACTCACTGCTGGCCTGCAAGGGTGAACTGTGTAACCTGCATATTGCAGTTTGGCTAGATCAGATGTGAGACAGTGAGACTCAAGGGATGTAGAGGGAGCCCTCGTCACACGATAGCTTCAGCAGTTTCCCTTTGGAAGGAACTCCTGAGCAAATGTATGTCCGGTACAACATCAGTACAGCACACAAAACCTTGTGTCTCCATGGGCACAGGCTTCCAGCCTGCTGGCCTGAGGGCTGTGAACCTCCCCACACTGAGATGGAAGCTGAGGGCCCTCGTCTCTCTCATGCTCTTCCCCAAAAAGAAACAGAACAGGCAACACCAAGCTTCTGCCAGCACATCTTATCCTCTGCCATTCAGACAGGGGGAAGGGGATGGGGGAATTCAGTGTCAGTGATCACTAAACACCTACAGCAACAGACCAGGCAGCCTTAAGCTCACAGGATGTTTTTTTTTTTTTTTTTTTTTTTTTTTTTTTGTGGTATCTAGAACTAAGATTAGAGTTTCCCTGTTTGCTATAACTGCCCAACACTACTCAAGTGTTATCTAAACTTATCTAAACTCATAGCACAAGGCCTTTCTTTTAGTGCTAGAATCCAGCCCACCTCTGGCAGGTCCCACTCCCCAGTTCAGGGCCAGTTTGCAGTTGAGGCTGTAGTGGCAGCAAGCCATGGTTCTCTCTCCTCTCCAGCTTGGAGTCTCTGCCTCCCTCATCTCTTGTGGGTGACAGAGAAATGTGGAGATGCTGCACAACATGGGCAAAGCACAGTCTCGGGCACTGTGCCCTAAGTTCCTCCCAGGCCAGATAACAGCGTGTGCAATGACTCTCTGATCACTAGGCTGCCTGGGCCAGGGCTGTACCTGAGTTGGCGAGGGCCAGAGCTTTAAGTGTGACAAACTCTTCCTTTTCCACCTTGAGCTTCTTGTAGCGGCGCACCAGTTGTAAGATGGCCAGGTAGAGCTCGAGCAGCCCCGTCAGACGAGAGTGTTCTTCATCCATGATGTAGTCCTCAGCATAGACGAGCTTGTCCTCGTACGGCAGGGAGCGGTACACAATGCCCAGGATGAGGATTTCCATCCAGGCGCTCTGCAGGAGGCTCATCTGGTCCCCAAGGGAGAGATTGGAGAATCCTGATAGGGCAAAAGACAGCCAGGGTCAAAGGGGTGTGCAGCAAAGAATCCCAGAGCCCAGGCTTCCAAATTTCCCTGGGGTCTACCCAAAGCACTCTCCCCCTGCAACTCTCAAAAAATGCTTACTGAAGTGACCCCGTCTCTGTGGCAAACAGAACACACAGAACATGGCAACCTTAACGATAACCTCTTTTCAGTGATCTCTACTTCTTCTATAGCAGCAACCGTTTTGCACCACAACTTCCTGTTCACTGCACCTTTGAAATTTTGTACAGCAGCCCATTTAGTCTCCCCAGCTGAACCAAAGAGCAGAGAAAAGCTCCAGATAGCAGAAAAGATTGTTTCTGATGGGATAGGAACAAATAACACATGCATACTGCAATCTCTCATTTCAGACAACCTAAAAGAAGGTCCTGCCACAACAGAGCGCTGAAACGTCAAAAGCTGAATGTGTCTGTGAAAAAATCCTCTTCTATTCATCAGCATTCCCCAAGCTCCACACCATCAGCTTTCTGCCCCTCACAGCCAACCCTACCCAGTACACACACACCTTTGTGGTGCTGTACAAACACCTAAATTCTTGCCAGGCCCTGTAGCAACAGAACTAGCAGTGAAGCAGATCATCCTCCCCAAACAGAAAAAGAGCAATCAGAGTCACATTCACAGATAGCCTCAGAGCACTGTTGGTACTGGTGGGGAAGTGGAGAGGCTGAAACACAGAGGTACTGTCTGTCTGAAGAAAAAGGGAAAAGCAAGTGCATAGGAAAGAAAGCTATATCCGTTATGTCCTCAGTATCAAGCCCATGATCCCAGAAAGCCAGATCATCAAAGAAGGATCCTAGGAGACAGGCACTGTATGACAGCCATTGCAGACAGGGATGTCAAGTACAGTGAGTTGGTCCCGTCTTGGCAGCTCCTGTCCACCACTGACAGACAGGAGCTGTGATTTTTGGCAGCTTCTTGTGTCTAAAGGTTCCCCAGGCAGTGGGAGAATGGGGCACTCTGACACTCTCAGCTGGGAGGGCTGTGCTGCACCAGCCTCCCCTGCCAGTCTTCACTCCACATGCTTATTCAGCCTTGGGGTTCACTCTCCTCAAGGGGCATGGGAGCTCATTAGCCTCTGTCCCCAGGAGCCTCCCAGTCCCACTGACTGAGTGTTAGGCCCAGCGGGATGCTTCATCCCATAGCCCTCCCTGCTCACTTTCCTTGGACCCATGTCAGGGCGTAGGTAGCCAGCCGCCATGATGATCATTTGATTTCTCTTGTTATCAAGTTGGCAATTAACAAAAGAGCTGATGATTGCTATATTGACTGACTGTGGGTCCTCTTTTTCTATCTGTGCTATCTCAGCTGGGGAAGGGATGGCAGAAGGGTGGGTTAGTGGTATTTATTTATCACTACGCCATGTTTTGTGTTTGTGTTGCCAGGGGAAGCAAAGGGTGATAATGGCCTGGCAGCCCTTGGACATCCAATTTCCCTTATCAGGCCACTGAATAGAAAAGAGGCCCCAGGCCACATTAATTAACAGATACCAATCAGCTGTCACGTGTTGTGTGTGCAAGGTCTGAGGGGAGCAGTGGGTGGGAGGAAAGAATCAATAAACCACTGGGGAGGAGTGCCAGAGGGAACAGCTAAAGAGTCCAGGCTGCTGGGGAGAAAAGCTGCAAAAATCCAGCTCCATGACTATGAGATTGATTCCTGTACAGCACAGCCCACGTAGCCCCATACCTAGTGATACCCATCCCTTGCTGAGGCTGCAGGGATGCCTGCCTCCTTCTTCACCTCAGCTTCCTGCTCCTTAACTCTAGTTAAGGAGCAGTCAGTATGCTGCTTTTTTGCTGCTCCTGGATGCAGCCATCCTGAGTCCAAGAGCAGGCTGGGGCAGCTCTCAGGCTTGGGTCCTGTCTCCCCATGTCTCCTTGCTACTCAGGAACCTCACAGGATTAGCCACGAGGCAGAGGAAGTTGTGCACGGGCACTGGCACAGTCCCTGGTACCTGGAATTTCTCCTCTGCAGCCAGCTTTCAGCCTTTCAGTCACCTTTCTCCTAGCTCTGCCCATGGAGAACAGCCCAACATTTGGGCTGCTGCCTTACGTGCAGTTTCTGGGTCAGTCATGTGGCCTTTCCTGCACTGTCATTAATCATCTGGGTTACGAAGGGGGTTATGCTGTTGTCTCAATGCAGTCTGCCAACAAAATTTGTTAAAGACTGAGAAGCAGTTATGTAGTACGGTGAGAGGATCCAAGACAGACATAGCTCACACATTTCTGCTACAGAATGAAGTGGAAAATCTTGAATTAATCTTAGCAGTAGCCCGTACACTCAGCAACTCTATGAATCACTCTTTCCCAGAGGTGGCTATGGCAGGTAGGGAACTGCAAAGCAGAGACCATTCTTTACCCATGCCAAGGGGGACAGAAGAGCTAGCTGCAATTGCCCTGCCCACCCAGCAGAGTCTTCTGCCAGTCCCCTGTCTGCGAGCATGAAGGCAGGAGTGCTGCAGTGCCAGTTCTGGATTTGAAATGAGTGACAGAATTGGGACCCTCTTCCTCCATTGTTTTTGCAAAGAGAACGCAAGGGCTGGGGGACTGTGCTATGTGATACTGCACTCTGCACAGACAAGGGAGGATCAGACAACATAGGGTTTCCCATATATGAAAGGTGGGATCTGGAGAGATAAATGCTAATTTCACCTGGCCAAAATCAGAGGCTCACTGTTATAGGTTTGTAACACTGGAGAACATCCAGTTGTGAAATTCAAGTGCCTCACCATATCATAGCTCTCAGGAATTGCTAGCAATCCAGCCTTGTGCATTCCCGAGTTGTCTGACAGCACAGCATCCAGAAACTGCCCTTACTAATCTGTTTCTTGCTGCAGGCCTTATTCTGAAAGGTGCTGACTGCTCCACTGGCAGCTGGAGGCTCCAAAGTAAGTATCTCAGGACTACATAGACTCTGTCTCCAGCACAGAGCTGCGTGAGCATTTCTCTCCTTCCCAGGTGCAGGTTAAGAAAAGCTGCTTTATTTGCAATAGCTGATGTGACATTCTTTTTTTTTTTTAATCATTATTTTTGTGGCTTTTTTTCCCTCAGCGATACGGCAGTGGGAGCTCCCAGAATTTAAAAAAAAAAGTCACATAAATTGTGGCAAGTGGAGTTCATAATCTGTTAATTTATTATCATTTCTGTCATCCTGGAGGGCCATTAGCAGAGGTAATAAAGGGAGATGTAATTATAGGATCTGAGGCCACTCCAGACACAGCTGCTGTCACTCCACTTGCCATATTTCATTCCGTGCTAGTACTATCGTCTTCCTAGCGAGAACAGCACAACAGCTACCCTGGGAGAGCCTTCGTCGTCACCTCTTGAGAGGAGTCCTGTCTCCCTGCATCAAGGCATGCAGAAATGGTAGATGTTCAAAGACAAGGGGGAGGGGCCTCACTCAGAAGGGTACAACTCCACACTAAGTCTGGCTTTTGAGCTAATAGCTAATAAGACTGCTGAGCTAAAGATATTTGCTGAACACCATTAAATCATGCTTTCCTGTTATCATAGGAGAGTGGCTTTAGCTTTGATTTATTTGCTAGCAGCATGAGGCAGAAGTTTGTACCAACATCTGGGATCCTGAAGGGTTGGTATGACTGTAACACCACACAGTTCTTTATTAATTCCACTGTGAACACAAGGCAGGCATGATGTGACATCTGTTCCTTTCTCCATGCTGACTATGTCCAAGAATTTATGCACACCGGAAGCAAAGTCCTGGTATCTTAAAAATCTCTGGAAAGCAGAAATACAGGGCACATATAATCCAGACTCCTGGCAGCCTCCTAGCCCTGCCCTGTTCTGCCCCCTTGCTGCCTAATTCAGTATGTTTTGTAGGTGTTTTTTTGTTCCCTTTCTATGAACTTTTACCGCTCCCTTGTGTAACAGTCCCTGTGCTCTCTCTCGTATACACAGTCCTGTTACAATACTGCTGCTTTGAACTGTACGAGGCTGATGGCTGTTATCACACTGCAAAGTCTTTGATAGGAAAGAGAAAGCTGAGATGATGACAGGTTTGTCCTGCCTTTCAGAATGGAGTGGAAGAGCCCTTTTTGTAGTGCAGGAGCCATCTCATTACTACACACCTGTTCTGGAAAATCACCATAGCAAACTGGAAAACCCCATAAGAACTCAGAGCTAAGCATCCCACATTGCAAGCAAGGGAACTACAGCAGGACATCCTGTGCAAATAGGAGTGGACAAGGTTAGCAGAACAGACAGCAGCACCTTACTGGACAGCCAAGCAGATAATTGCACTGCATGAAAACCACTCCTGTTAACACCCCAAGTTCTGGGTTAGTAGAGCAATCCAGGCTGAGTTCCCTAATCGCCACTGTAACCCCATTTGTGATGAATCAGCCCCAGCAGGATTCCAGTGCTAGTGATGGATGTAATCCTTGCAGATCCTGCAGATCTCATGTAAGAAGGGCACCATTGGGATTAACCTCTACTCAGAAACACTGCCCTCAAAAAGTTTATCCAGACTTTATAGTCCCACAACTTAACAGTCTGTATTTCATACAGTCTGGAAAGCCACTAACCTTTGAGTCACAAGAGAAATACTCCCACTGAGAACAGAAAAGCAGCCACCAAAAAGCCACAAGAGGAGTGGCAAAGAGAAGCAGAATACATAAGAGAACTAAACTGTTTAGTTTATTATGTTAAAATGCCTCACAAAATGATGTAGTTAAGATGCCTCACAAAACAAGGAAGCCAAGAAGTAAAGCAACATAAGACAAGTCTGTGCAATGGAAGACACACACAGCGTTCAAGTACTGGTTAAATCCTGTGATTCTGTGGCTGACCTCAGATATTCTCCCAGCAAGGCAGGGCGGAAGGCAGGAGAAAGTTGTACTGAGCTGTTCATAGTGAGCATCTGTTTGAAGCAGTCCTCTGGAAAGCAGCCATGTAAACCTCAAGGACATTTTCCAAATTCCCTGTCCAATCTTCCCCACATCCAAATCCAATCTATTTTTTGGAGAGTGTGTTTGTGAAGGAGTAACAACAGAGAAGGAAGGGGCATCTTCCCTGCCCAGTCTGAATCTAATGTCCCAGAACCTCCTTGAGGATCGTCTGCTCCTTCAGCCTCGGTCCATCCTACCTGCACATGTGAGATGCTGTTGCTCTGTCACTTAGTTGCACAGGCACACTCAGTTGGATACAAGCAGTGAGCCTTCAGAGGCCAGTCGCATTGCCAATACGTTGTCCTCATTATTTTTCAGCACAGAAGCCCAGAGATTGACAATAGTGAGTACGTCCTCCATTCCAATGGGACTTGTTCTGCGATGAATCCAGTAAGATAAAAGCTTTCCTAAGTCTGCGCAAGAATTGCCCACTACAGACAGAGTGGGCACCTGCCTTGTCATAAGCAATAAAGTCCAGTCACTATCATAATATTTATTCCATCTATAAACACAACAGACCTAGGCCATAGTGATGTAGTCCAAGATCACTACAAGTCCACCATCCCAAAGGCTGTTCCCTAAGCGCTTTCTCTGTGCCACTCAATGCAGGTGCCACTGGGGACTTTATTGTAGTACCTCAAAGCCTACTGCATAATGCCAGGGCACACGCACATACAGTGAACTCATGCACCTGCACCAGGGGTTATACTGGAGTTTGATTCCAATGAAGGCCTGCCACAAGCAGTTTTCTGTGTCAGTAATTTCCATCCATTACTATATGTAAAAATCCTGCTTGAAGACAAACTGATAAGCACAGTGATAAATAGTAGCTCCCTTTGCTGTCCACTCTAAGCCCTGTAATTTCCCGTTTACCTGGGATGTGCTTCGCCCAGCCAATGATCACCACCAATTCCCTGTCTGCCAGGTCACAGAGGGTTGTCAGGGCTTTGATGTCACTCTCCGGCATGGTTGGATCAGGCATGGCATAAATCTTCTCTGGCTCTGCCACCAGCAAGTGGGAGACGATCTTAGTCACTGCACATTTCAAAGGAGAAGTTGTTGTTTTATCTCTCATGACATAAGGTGTCATAGCAGCCCTCTCTAGAAGGGCCTTCGTGCAGAATACATGGCTGTAGAGGCTGTGGGACCTCAGAAATTGTATAGGTCACAAGAGGACCGTACACTGCAACCTTATATGCTGCAGTGATCTGTCTATGCCAAACCAGCTCCATACAGGGATGACAAAAGCAGCAAGCTACTGTAAGATTGTCAATCACTATCTCAGGTAGATCCAACAGGGATTAGAGGAGGCACGAATAATCAATTGATAGGACCTGGAAAAGTTTAGGGAATTATTGGCCTATGGAAGAGAGAAATCAGCACGGGACCAATTTTGTCAGGGTAGCTTGGATGCCAGAAAAGTTCAGCAAAATCACTAAATGAATTTTTATAATCTCCTAGGAAATTTCTGGTCTGTATTCTAGGTACAATATATATTGCACCCAGGCTATACCCTAGGTGTAGGAAGCATACTTCTGCACTGTGATCACAAGAAAAAGCATCCTAGTGCTGGTGACCGATGGGAACCAGAATTGATAACTTCTCCACTGAACATTTTGAGACCAACTAAAGGGAATGCAGTGGTTGCTCAGAGGACCACAATCCAAAGACTGATACATACGTGGTTTTTTAG
The DNA here is from genome assembly GCA_016647715.1 of Pavo muticus. Lineage (NCBI taxonomy): Eukaryota > Metazoa > Chordata > Aves > Galliformes > Phasianidae > Pavo > Pavo muticus. The sequence goes on from JACDJE010000138.1 coordinate 634,488, forward strand.
CTGGGGGAGGGATCTGTAAGCTCAAGTAAGTGCTACTCTCAGAATCCAGTCTTCTCTTGTATTTCTGGCGGCCTCCACGGACTCGATCCAGACGAACACCTGTAGTTAAAACAGGATATATTCACATGATTCCTTATAGCCATGGGAAATCTTGATGTTCAGATGTAAAAACCTGCTAAGACGTTCTCCACGCTCTCCCAATCATTTGAGATCTCAGCTGAACTCAAGAGATCCCAATAATAATAGGTAAGCTGCCTCTAGCTTTCATACTACTGCTGTGAGCTTTATTTTCTTTCAAGATGTTAATGAAGACAAAAATTAACCCATTTGAACTCTTGAATCACCACTAATCTGATGGACAAATGAAAAGCCTCAGAACTCAATGTCCTCTGGATGATCCTCCTTTTAAAAATAAAGCCTTAAATGTCAATCAAACCTGTAGTTATAAAAATAAGCTTTTAGATTGTCCTTAAAATTGAGAAGCTAAATGTTCTGTGACCTCTCATTACTTACGTTTGAAAAAAGTGATCTACAGCAAATAGATTATGAACCATGAATTCAACAAAAATGTTTCAGGTTTGATCAAGTAAGGAGCCATAATAAAAGTAGAACTCAAATAAATAGAAACAACCTCTCCTACAATATAGCAATGATAAATCTGAAACAGGGACACACTGAAGAATTTGCTGTAGCTCTTTGAAAATGCAGAGAACCAAACTGCAAGTAGTACAGTGAAAAGAGTTCCCAGCGACTGACCCCACACAAAAAACTACAGCAGCATCGGTAACCAACTGAACACGAACTACCATTGAACTTCTATTATCTTGAACTGCATCGGGACAAGACACGGTATTAAAAACTAATCATGCAAAAAGCCACAGATATTTGACCAATGGTCAGTTAATTCTGGCGGCCATACTGCCGCAGGTAATTAGTTCCTGTGAAACTGGGGCAGCTCAGTCTTGCTGGAGGAAACGGCTATTGCAAAAAAAATCTCTCACGGTAAAAGTAGGTGCAACCAAGTAGAACAGATCTTTGAATCTACACAGTACAAGTGTATAAACACTGATGAGTTTATCTAGTCTGATCACAAGAACCAATTATGTGATACACTTACTAATCACACTGAGCCATTAATATTTTGCGATCAATTTACTGCACAAACACAAACAACTAAAAGCAAACACTCCAAATCAGTGCTTTTTGAACAACTTGTACATCTGAAGAACCTGCAGCCTGCTGGCATATATTCAAACCCAGAAGGAGACACATCTGTCACACTGTATGTCTCAAGCCAATGCCCCATTTGCTTACTGAGTCATGGAAAAAGGAAAGCTTGTAATGTTGTGGTCATGCTGATTCCACTGACACCACATGAAATTGTTACTTGCCACAACACCTTGATCCTGATGCCACAGCTGGAGAACTCAAACCAGATCAACTGACAAACAAGCACCAACAGCCTCGCAACAGCAAGAAGAACCACTGCAAGCCAGGCCAGTGCCGCTTAGCTACACAGCAGCACAGCTGGGATTTCCAGCAGGAGCATCACCATGTGCAGGTGTATTGCCTTTAAGCCCCGGTGTGTTGGGGCATGCTGTTGGTAGGGCTACATAGCTGCTTCCTTTTAAGAGACCTGCTGCTGCCATTAAGCAGAGGAAGCAGGAAGACAGGAGGCTTAGAATTCTCAAGACCAAAGGAACTGCTGCTGCAGGTGTGTGCTCTGGGAGGAGGATGGGCGTTGGAAGATGGACAGAATGACATGAAATAGAATGTGTGAATTCAGATCAAACCTTTCCTTCCCCTGCCATTTTCTATTTCTGACTCTGTATAGAGAACTTACTGATGTCCCTTAGAGTGAGTACTACTTTTCTCCTCCATTACACAGCAGATTTTCTGAAAATGTTGCCCACTGCTTCTTTTATCTCTGTTCCCTGCAGCATGTAGCCTGTGGGCAAAATGTCTTCCTGGGAACCCTAAGACGTTCCAGCAAGTGATTTTTAGAAAGGGCAGATGGGGAATCACAAACCTAAGTTTATCCTGGGAGATCCTGGAGAAGCAGCACTAATAAAGTCCTGGATGAAGTAGGATGCTGTCACTTCTGCCTGTGATTCTTTCCTTCTGTACATGTTCCCTGGTTTCATAAGAAAGAAGACCTGTACGCTACTATGCTCTGCTGAATGAATGACACCTACCTACAGTCAGGAGGGAAAGGGAGAGACAGATTTCAGGAAGCACCAGGAAACCAAGTAACCAGCTGTGAAAATTTAAAGGGTCAGGAGTAATTCTGTTCAAAGGTTATGGAGGAATCCAGAAAATGCTACAGGACTTCACTCCTGAATCACAGCTTCCGAGGACACTCCCAGAAGAAAGGTCACAGGAAGGCCCATTCCCTCATGCCAGTAGGTAGGCAGGATGTCATTGGAATGGGGGACACCATTCTCAGCCCAGGAGAAACCAGCAAACAGCCCTCTACAGCGCTTTTGCTGTGCACTTTGCTAAGCAGTATGGAGGGAGGACTGGGAGAGTTAGGAAAAAATGGGGGAAGGAGCTTTCTGTTCCTTCTCCCAAGGAGAAGCATGCATCTCCAGTGCCCAGCAGAGGGATGTCTGCACAGGTTGCAGCAGTATTAGGGACTCTCAATCAGATTATGAGGACACAAACGACTTAAGTGCATTAAAAAAAAGATAAGAGAGACGCAGGGAGATTTACCTTCCATCCCTCCTTCCCTCACTAGGCAGATAGAGGTCTGTTCGCCCAAGGTCTTTACCTTGTTTATTTTGAACAAGCCTTTGTCCTCTTGTTGTTCCCTATCCTGCATGAAACTCCTTGAGGCAAATGTTTTCAATCAGCATTTGCAGAGCCACTTACCCTACCCTGTCATCAGCAATTCCAGCTACTGAGGGCAACAGCAAACAAAGGCATCTCAAGCTGAGTCCCTGACTGTGGCAGTCCAGAAGTGAGCATTGTGGCAAAAGCCCTTTCCTAAAGATCTGACAGCGTAAGGGGTCATAGTTAGATGGCAGGAAAGGGCATGGCCAAAAATCAGGATCTGATACTAAGCAGCAGCGTTCAGGTGGCTTGTTAATGTCTGCTGCTCTGCTCTGGTTTGCTCACTGATTGATTTTAAGATAGGGAGGGTGGTTACAGTGCAGCTCTGTAAGGGGAAACCTAAGGGTTATTAAAATGGGGTGGGGAGTTGCAGTGCGTGAGCTCAGAGCAAGAAAGAAAGCATCAAGTGGAGAAGAAACAGAGCAAGATGTAAACTGAATGAAAGCGAGAGGGCAGAAGAGAGATGAGAGGGGCAGGGCTGGAGCAAGGCTGAGTGCTTTGTACATTGTAATCCCAAGTGCAGAGTTCACACCAAGCCTGCAGCCACCTGCGCTTTAACTGCGAGGTGCAGAAGCCACTTATGAGATACACCTGGTCCATACTGAAGGCTCTTACATAGGGTTTGGTACCACAGCCTGACAAGACAACACCAAGAGAAAGCAGCTGACTTCCAGCTCCTGCACAAACGGATTTTTCACGTGGATCACATCTGTCCAGCTCTCAGGAAAGAAAGCACTCATCTTACAAAGCCATCACCATGACAGGCACTCCTGGATCCCCCCCCTTCTTGACACAGCGTCAGCAAGGAGGGGCAGCTAGAGCAGCCAGGATGGGAGGATTCACATTTACGATGTGAGGTGCTACAGTACAGAGCGAAGTTTGGGAAGTATCACTCTGTGCTGACCTACCTTTCTGGAAACTGCTTCTTCAGAAATGAAGGCTGTCTGTGCTGGAAACATGCCCTCTCCTCCCATTCCCTGTGCTGCAAGGAAGTGCCATTTGTTGAATTTTGTTACCTTTTGAGGGACTCTGCACAGCAGGCCAGGTGCACAGCAGCCAAAGCTGGGCCCCTCATCCACCACAGGCATTGAGCCCCCACTCGCTAGCAGCATGCTCTCAGCTCCCCAGCCTGCCCGAGCCCCCAGAACCAGGCAAGGAGAGGGGCAAGTCCAGGGCTTGTGCAGAACTTCCCGGCTCAGCATCCTGCCCGGGGTAGGACTGTCAGTTTTCTAAGTGTCCTGTGGGTGCCACTCGTGTTCCAAGTGCTGGTGCAGAGAGGTCTGTGCCAGCACCAAGCCTCTGCAGTGGGAGAGCTGATCTGCTGATCTGTTCAAGCTCCCTGCATTTCTCTGACATGTCCCTCGGAGAGACATCTGCCCGACAACTTTGGGATCCGATGTCCCCTTGCTGACTTGATAACATCAGGCTTCGAGTTTTTTTTCTTAATGGAAGTAAAATAATTCCATCTTTTTTTAAAAGCTGGACCTAGGCCCAGTCTGTCGGAAGTAAAAATAGCCGAGTATGCAGAGGCGACAGCATACAGAGTCAGGTTTAGTTTCTCTTTTATTTTCTGGGGACTAAAAATAATCTTAAAAGCTCTGTGAAGCTAAGCTCAGGCCATTGGGAAATGCAGTCTAGGCCCAATATCAGCTGTCATGTCAAATTACTGGCCTCACCTCACTTTCCATCGAGTCCTATCACATGCTCACGAATTGATAGGAACAGAAAGATCCATCTTGCCAAAAGAGCTAACGGAGAAGCCAAGCTACAGGGCTTATGCACGGGACAATATGTGTCTAGACCTAGAAGGACAGAACCGAAGGGAAGAGAGGACAAGTGCTTGCTAGGCAGCAGCGTCTCCAGGACTGCTTTTGCCCAGCTTCCTCTATAAACCAGCCAGATCCTGTGCTCACTGCCCACCTATACCTTGAGTTACAGTCTGCATCAGTGCAACCTAGCTGCTCTCCCAGGGTCTGAGCTGGGGTGGTGCTCCGCAGATGACAGAGATACCTCTGTCCCCAGAAGCTGCAGTCTAAAGCATGGGGACTGGCACTGCCCAAGAAAGCTGGCAGACATAGGTTAAGACCAAAGGAAAAAGGAACAGAAAAGTGCTGTATGCAAGGTGTTCCCTTTCCTTTTTTTGCTCAGAATGTCAGGAGAGACAAGGGAATGTGGCAGTGGGAGGAGTGAGCTGGGAAGAGGCCTATCAAGGAAACAGTGTAGCTATGACCTTAAAAGTCAGGGGTGCCAAAATGGGGAAAGGAACAGACTGTGGAGAAAAGAAGTGCTTAGTGAGAAGGTGGAAAGGCTGGAGCCTGTCTGGGTTTTCTTTTGTCACTTGCAGATGACAGCACAAGAAGAGAAAAAGTCCTGTTTATACCATAATCCCTCTCCTGTGTTACAAGGGCCTACAGAGAGATTGGATCTGATCCCCCTTGATATTTTCAGAGATGTATTAGTTGAGTAGAAAAGTTGTTTTCCTGCTTGTCTAGCTAAACAGTCCCTGAACTGCAAGGGACAGGTTAGCCTTGTAACAACTGGTGATATACCTGGTTCCAGAGCCTGTCACATGCCCTGGAGCATTGACACAAGTTGTCACACGTATATAAGCTGGATGTCCCAGGTGGTTGGTCCAAAGCATATAGGATCTGGTGTAATTTGAAAGCTTGTGAACCCTTTTCCTCCTCAGCTGCCGGCTCTGCTGAGGTGTCTCTGCATCCCTGGCTTGTTGTCCCTCAAAGGTACAGCTTCCTTCCCATGCTGAGTCCCCAGTCACACTGGAAAACCAGGAATCAAGAAGGTCTTCAGGGGTAGAAGGGAATAAAGGATACCTCGGTACATTCTTTAGCATTCTGTAGTGTTCCCCACACCCACACCCTCACCTTCTGTTCATGGTCCATGCAAATACTCTACTTGGACTGTTTCCTCTCATGAGCCTCTAACCAGTCTGAAGAAGGACAGAAGTCTTATTGACTTTTGTCACCCACAAAAGAAATACAGAGCAGCGGGCTGAGGGGCACTGTGAAAGAAGACACAGGCATGTGTCTGCCAGGAAAAGACCATGGATGACTTTCACAGAAGGATCTAAAAGGTGACAAAGCCGCAGCGCCACCAGCTTTCCAAGAGATAATACCCAGAACTGAATCCCCAGAAGGGTGCTTCCTGCCTAGAGGAACCTACAGCCCTGGGTGTGATTCCACTTACCTTACTTTAGACTTTGACAGCTTTCTTCTGTACATCTGGGCTCCTCTGAAAAGCAACAGAAAGAAGCAGGCAGATCTGCATTCACATCACCCTCCAGACACTTACCTGAGGAGATGTGATGAACCTCAGAAATGCCCTGAAGGGTTCAACCAATGCTTTCTCTAGCTCAGTTTTCTATTTCACACTGAGAACATCTGTGAGAAGACTGTTTAAATGTTTAGATAGAGGACACAAGCCTTTTGGATCAGGCAAGGGAGCATAAGCATGGACTGAGAAACAAAATTGTAGATTTAGAGAGAGGCCCCACCAGCACATGGAGAGAGGCTCACTTGTGACAAAGCTCTGCAGACGTGAGGGAGCTCCTTGAGCTCAAGAACACAGCATGCTGCCTCTTCAGCCAGCTCTACTTGCGCCTTGGAGCCTTAAAATGTCTCCTGAAGTTCCCACCTCAGCAGTGGTGTTTGCAACACTAGGAACTAGTGTCCACTGACACCCGTTGAATGTACATGCCTTAAGTTACAGTAGAGCAGTGGGACAAGCATCCAGGCCCAGCCTGCTCCTGCTCAGTTCAGAGGATCTTACCCACTGCACAAATTTGTTGCATGATGATTGGCATCTAAAAATCCTTGCACAGTTGCAGTTTTTATCAGCTTCCTCTTTTTGTATGTGTTATAAGAGCACTAAGCACAACTTCTAGTGATGGAATACACAGAGCATATCACAAACCTTAGTAGAGGTGATCCCTCTCCAAATTTGCACTGATGTACATCAACAGAATCTGGACTTCACGTTTGATAGAACAGAGGTTCAGTTACATATGACAAGAACCTACGGACTCATCTAGGCAGATTAATGGTTCAAAATGAATGGAGAAAACCAACTGAGATAGATTGATAATCCACTGGATGTGGCAGACGGTGTGGCAAGGGTCCATGATGCACCAGTCTCATGTTCAGAAAACAGATACCAAATGCTGTCATCCCAATGTACACTTGCTGATGGCCCATCCATTAGAAGCCTCAGTTTTGGAGATTTACCATTATCCTACCAAAGGCTGCATATGCTCTATGTTGTGCTACCACCCAGCCCAATTCTAGCCGTACTACAAATGCTCAATTCATGTCTTGGAAAATGGCTGGGTGTAGAAGATATAGACCTCAAGATGCCACTCGCTGCATCTGGAAATCCTATTTTAAAGGACAGGGAAGTTGTTTCCCCATCTGTTTTTAAAAACAAGGGTATTTTAGAGTAAGAAAAATAAATTTTCTCTTCTTTTTTTCATTTGGATGCCTCCAGTAGTGATATTTCTGGCACCGGCTGGAGGCAGAATACTTTATAAATACAAAGCCATTAAATCCCATGCAGCAGCAACCTGATCGGGGCTGCCTTTTAATTTCCTGACATGAGCTGGCCACTAACCCAATTACCCAGAATCCCCGGAGGAGCCCTCATCCTTCCCAGGAAGCACAAAGCAAAAACCCGAGCATATTGCAGGGATGTCAGCTGAGCTTTCACTGGAATCAAATATCTTTTCAAGAACACATGGTTTGGAAGCAGGGATGGGGGCAGGAGGGAGCGGTTGCTGGAAACACTTTGCTCCATTGAGAGATTCTGACACTTAAAAAGAGAAATGAAACACCCTCCATTTGGTTATGTTGCTGAAAGGCGGTCCACTGTTGATTCAGTTATCTGGATTTTAGTGAACAATGAAGGCAAAGTTATGAAGTACAAGTAGTTTGAGATCACCGGTGCCAGGAATCCCTTGTTTAGGTACTAGACAATGGCACCCAATTTATAAAATCACAGACCCAGGCCTACCCAGGGGTGACAGGTTTGTTTCCTTGGAAAGCATTTGTAGCAGCCACTGGCTGCAGCTGGCAAGGGAAAGAGCAGAGTTAGGAAAGTTCTACTGGCTGCAGTAGGCAGGGTATTGCCAAAGGCTCTGCAAACAGGTGAGAAAGGGGAACAGCTAATGGGAAGATGAGCAGGGTGAATTCTGTGGCTCTTCTCTCTTCACTTCTCATTCATATTTCAGTCCTTGGCCCTACAGTGTCAGTATCCACACATTCTAGTGATGAGTACATCACAAATCAGATTAGACAGGTAACAGTTCGGGAGCTTGGGGGATTTGTAACAAGGAATTTGGCTGTCCTGTTGAATTTTAACATGTTCTCTAGTCCTACTTATTGAAGTGCATTAGTATGACAAGGAGCAAAGCTTGGGAAAGGAATGGTTGTACCTGGGATTACTACACCACAGCAGATACACTTCTGGGAAGAAACTGGGAAGAAAGTCATGTAGCCAAAGTAAATCATTCACCTTTCTTCACTAATTGACTAAACTCTCTCTTGCTGTTAAAGAGCCTCCCTTTTCTGCATCCAGATCCAGACTTCCTTCCCCTACCTTCTTTATGCTTGTGGACTTCACCCTCACCATTTAAGTAAGAGCTGCTGGGTGACTCCTCAGAGCAAGGAGGCCAGGCCAGAGGAGAATTTGCCTTCAAAGACATTCCGAGGGGGTCACAGCATCTTGAACAAAACAGTTTTCCTATCTTGGGAATTCTTATGCATCTGGGAGACTCTGGACGTAAATATTTTCTGAAATAAGGTGCACCTCATCTGCCACAGGATACATCCCCAGGACCCTTTCAGTCTTTGCCCTCTTTCTTGGAAGCCACACAGGCCATCCTTAATATCTAGGAGTCCTTACAGGTAACATCTCTGTTTGCAGATACATTTTGCAGAACAGGAGGGTATGCACTTCAGTTGGACAAAGCTGTGGAGAAGCCCCATTCATCTCTGCCTGCAGATACCTCAGACAGGCCAGAATCAGCAGAGTACAGGTTTTCTAGGGACATAATCTTTCCATAGGGACACTTGGATTGGGGTACACTGGAATCGCAGACTCCAAATCCAGCAGCCTCCTATCCAGGCCTGTGAATGAGGGGGCAATTAGAGCTCTCTGAGGGCACACTCTAGATGGAAGGGAAAGTGAGAGACGGGCAGCTAGACAGGCCAACACATCTGAGTCTGTTGGGCTCTGCAGACAGAGTTTTCTGCCAGTCACTCTCCCCAGTGAGTCTCGCCTGCCCTGCAGCGTCACGCCTGGAGAACCTGAGACAGCAAAGCTCTGGTGTCCGTGCAGTTCCCTCGCTGCAATGCATTGATCGGAGATCTCTTAAAGAAAGTGGCCTGGATATCTGAGACACCTATTGATCGCCCCATCGGCTCTCTTCCTGCCCTGATACTCGTTCACTTGGCATTGCCTGAACAACCTGCACCTCTGTGTTAGGGGCAGCCTTCCATGTCTTAAAGGGCCACAGTTGGCTGTTCAGCTCCCTGCAGTCCAAAGGAAAGGAAAGAACATGCCTAGTGACCCTCATGTGCATTTCCAAGGGGATTCTGCTCCTGTAGAATCAAGTTGAGCATTCAGGAGTACGGTAGAGGCTTGAAATCATTGCTACCTGTTTTTTGACATCTTTGAATACTGGTTCCCCCTGCTTGAAAAATAGGCTTGCACCACATGCTTAGTGAGCAGACAGAGGTGTGTACATCATATGTAAGGACAATAACCAGAAAAATCTTTCCTGTCTTACCAAGAAGAAATCACAAAGCACTGAGCTAGGTACTAATGGAATATCATATTTTTCCTCTTCAGAGGAAGGACAGTTTCATTTCCCAGAAATGTCTCCCAGTAAGTTACCAGATCAGTACCAAAGATCTCAAAGAGAAACGCAGCAAGAGGCAAACTGGCTTCAAGATCTCTCATTTAACCATAAGATCATTTTTCTCCAAACTCTGGGCAATCAATCAGGAGAAAGAACCTGGCTTAACAGCCTTCTGCCACGGATGGACCCAAGGAAAAAGAGAGATGTAAGCCAAGGCAAGGAGAAACGGGAAATACTGAAAGGAAAAATAACATGTAGCTTGAGGATCAAGACACATCTTATCCTAATGAGCACATGGGGACTGCAGGATAGGTTCTCTGGGAAAGCCAAGACACCAGGGATTTCAAAAACCAGTCAAACTACTAGAAATGTGTAACAGGGAACACTGTTGCTCTGGTGGATAAAGGGATGGATGAGCTAACAGAATGACAGATCAGAGATGTAAAAAACCAACGAACCTTTTCTAATCCAAAATCTCTTGTCAATTCTGCATTTCTGAGCAAGTCAAACAATTATGGATTTGTTCTTTCCTGAAATCCTGGCTCTGTGGAGACCAAAGACTGTGAAGCCGTTTTTTCTCCCTTTTTTGGATTTTGCTTTTAAAGATGTGTATTGATTACATTCTGTATACTAATAACTTTATGCTTCATCCAGGCTTCACATAAAGTTAACTAATCAGTGCTTATAACCCTTTTGCAAAGTAGTCTGACCTTTATTTCTCAGCTGGGAAAACTGAGCAAAAGAGAGAGAAAAGAAGAAGCATTACATTAGCTGACCACTCAGCGTTAGGACAGAAAATTCCTGTTCACGGATTGCTAAAATAGGCTCTTCTGCTCCCCCTGATATTGTCAAGTGTTCTCACATCCCATTGCTATCAATAAATCTTAATGCTGTATATTTCACAGCTCTAAATATTATGGGAAGGATCACAGATACACTAACATCAATAGCAAACCACCCTTCCCCGGTGGCTTTAATGATGCCAAATCAATCCCTATATGAATAACCAAAGACACTTCAGCACAAAAGCAGCCTTAAGAGTCAAATTTCAGTTTACAATGGGTTGTATCCCACAGGGTTCAGGAGTTCAGACACGGCATGGTATGAATGAAACTATACTGTTTGTCAGCCTGTCTCTGGTCTGGCAGGAGTTAACTGTTTACACACAACTTGGTGGCTAAGCCACAGTTCAGACCCTGCTCTGGTCTGTATTACACTCCTAGAACTGGGAGCAGAGTTGCCTTGGCTGCAGTCAGACAGGCCAGCACAGGCTCCTGCTGCTCAGAGCCACCAGCTCTGAGAGGCTCAACTGCTTGGATGAAGGGCAGCAAAGATACAGGCAGCCAGCAAGCTTGGACCTGTGCTGCTGCTCTGCAGAGTGACTGGAGCCACATCATATTTTTATGGTTGTTTTACAGGATTCATATGAGCAGGTCCTCTCATAACCAATCTGCACTCCCACTAAAGCCAGCATCACTATCGTGGACTGGCATGTGAGTGAGGGGATATAACACTCCCCAGAATGACCGCACACAGAGAAGCTGCTTTAAAGGGGTAACTCTCTAAATCCCAAAACGGGTGCCTCCCTCCCAGCAGAAGATCAAGATCTTCCCAACTCGATAGCCTGCCAGGGAGGGATAGACTACACAAGACTGCATCTCCTCCCCTTGGTACCTGGTGTGCTCCAGCAGGAAGATATTTAACCACAGAAACTGCACATCCATCAAAGAACAGTACAGGGTTTAACATCTAATCTACATTCTTAACAATACTGGCTGCCATCAACTTGCCTCTCAAGAAATGAGAGAGCACCAGTGCAAAGCAATACACGCTCAACTGACATCGTGCAATTCATCACTGGCTGCTAAAATGGTATGATCTGGAAGCACGCTGCATGCTGGCATCTTGGCTCCAGCACACTGGCCTTGCACAGACCACAGCTAGCTGTTGTTCCTTTTGGACAAACGGAGGGCACTGTTCTCTGCCAGGTACAGCGGTGCAGAGGGTTACAAGTCTCCTTCCTACCCCTCCTCCTCTCGCTGCCTCTCCCTCAGGGACCCAAAGGAAACAAAGCTTTAAAGCCAATCCATAAGAATGTGTTTAATTGCCACTGAATTCCCTGTGGTTCACCTTGAATGGACAAGGATTGGGGAGGCAGGGGGGAAGGGAGGAAAAGCAGCACAAGAAAAGCTGAACACTGCTCAGAGAACACTGAACAGATCAATAAGCTGAACAGGTTGAGCATGCAGGGAAGGCGACCCACAGCTCCCAGACAAACCTGTGCTCCTCACCATCTTCTGAAAGTCTCCTGAGTGGGAATATGGGCAGACCTTCAAGCACACTGTGCCACAGCTTTGCATTAACTCCATCCTGCCCTTACTAAACCCAGCCAACCCAGTCATAATCAGGCGAGAACCGTTCCTTCCCAATACTGCAAAATGACCTGGAGTGCAAGGAGAACAACACCCTCCAGCCTGGGGTTCTTTCAGGAAAGGAAACAGTTTGGCACAGCCTGTTTCCAGTTATCTGTCGAATTTGCTATCACGCTGAAAGTAATATCCTAGCATTAGCGTGCTGACTAGAACCGCCCTCCTCTCTGGATTGCCTTCTTGGTCACAGCCCATCCTAACTCTTTTAAAAATCCTGTATAGAGATACCTTGGAAAAGCCAGAGAGCACAAGTGTGTAGTTATCCTAGGGGATCCTATGAGGCCTGGAGAATCACAGTCAGGACAGACAGCAACCGTGTCTTACCTTCTTTCAGCATCCCCACTTTGAGGCATTTCATGAAGCGACAGGCTTGACAGGACTTGCGCCTCCGTTTTGTGATCTCACATTCATTGGTGGCCGGGCAGCTGTATTCAATATTCCCTGCAATCAAACACAGAGATGGTCACGCAGGAGCCACGTTCTCCTCACTGATCCACAGATAAGCTGTAGTGCCCAAATATTTCCATAACCATCGGTCTCTATGTTTGCTTACCCATTTGCACACACACACACACACACAGACTACAGCTGGCTTGTGAAGGATGGCTCTTTGAGAGCCCAGCGATACTTATTAGAGCTCATTTCAGAAAAAAAAGCAACACTGCTGTACGTAGTGGGGAGAAACCTGCCCATCCAAGGGGCTGACTCAAAGCTGGGCTTTCAGGCACACAGTATTTTCAAAGCATGTTCATCACTTCTTATGCTGCATCACTTACAACTTGTTCCCTGAAGCCCTGAGAGTGAGAGCAAGTCTCACTCCACAGCTACCAGGTGGATGTCACCTGCCTTCCCTGCCTTGCTCTGGATACCAGAGAGCTGGGAGGTGGCATTTCCTCCTTTGCTTCCTCCTCTCGGTGGCATCCTACAGGTAGCAGGGAAGCAGTTATTGAGAAAAATGGGTAAGATGTAAAATGCAAGCTATCCATGCAAATCTTTTCAGTCTTACTTTAGTAGTCCTTATCATTTCTTTGCATAGAAAATCATTTCTTTCCTCATTTCCTTTCATTTATGATCACATCACCTCCAAGACAAAACAGGAAAAGAGGCATCCCAAATTTGTTTCTGCTCACATTGTATTTTATCATAAGCCAAGCATATAACTGAAACATGGAAGCAGGGGTTTGATATGAGGATGGAATGGATAGTACACTGAATGACATGTAAAGCAGCAGTTATTTAGCCCTAGAAGATAACAAACAGAAACAGTTGTCTTCATCCTGCCATTCACTGTGAAGATGCTTCTGAAGAGGACTATTCAGTGTTTGCTGTGGAGCAGGACCGGAAACTTGGTGTCGACAATGATGCACTGACAGTGATAATGTATGCGAGGCAGTCTGGCTACTAGGTAAAACAGGCGGCTCCAAAAGGGATTTCTAAAATCCACAATCAGTTCAGAGGGATGGAAAGGTTGCTTTGGTGGTTCAGAGCAAGAAACTGAGAGTCAAGAGTTCACTTATGGCTGTAGGAAAGAGCACAGGTGAGAGCAGAGAGGGGACACAGCCTGGACTTTGTATACCACCAGATTAGAAGGGAAGCTCCCAGTTCAGTAACATCAGCACAGGACACAGTTTTTGTTCCTAGTTCTGCAGTAGATTTCTGTGTTCTTGTTCAAGACCCTTCTTTTCTCTGCATACATGCATACAGTTTCTAGGGGTGGTGATTAGATCTTGGGACTAACTAAGCAGTCCGAAAGCCCACTGACAATCAGAGCTAAAAGAGAGCATAGATTCAAAAGGAAGAAAGCACCATTTGATTTATCTCATTATGCGTGGCCCTTGCTGGGTGAAACCTCAGAAGCACACAGCCCCCAAAAGCATAAACATTACCTGCCTGCTAGTTACAAACCCGCCCTTTGCCTTGTCACAAGACCTGCAGCTTGTCTCTAAGCTCCAGGCCATCCACCTCATTCCTCACCATTGTTCCTTTGTGCCCAAAATGCAGCTTGTCCGCAAAAAAACAAAAAGAAGGTTGCACAAGTTGCTTCCATTCAGACTGCATTTCGTCATTGTGCTGCACCGGAATTTCAATAGCTAGCAATGTATCAAGGTTCTCAGAGAGCTGGAAATTGAGATTCAGGCATGATCTTAAGGTAATAAACTCCTGCTCTAGACACAGAGCTCCAGTGCCTTACACATTCCTGAGTACAGAGGCCCTGATCTCATGAACTGATGCTTGCTATGCCCCACACAGGAAGGAATAGAGCAGGAACAAACCTGGAATAAAACTCCACCATAATCTCACTTTTGAAGGTCTTGCCTTAGTTTCAATGCTCACCTTGCACACCAAGACCAGCACCAGAATTTTGGAGAGCAAAATATTTCATGTTTTATGGTTTCAAGGCCAAAAATTTGCCTCCTAAGACAGAGACACCAAGGGCACGGAGCCCTAACAGCAGCAGGAGGCAATGACAGCCCTCTCTAGCAGTTCAGGGTCCCTCTACAATGAGTCAGGCACATCCCTCAACTTCTTCATGCCTCCCCCTGACAAAGTACTGGAAATGGTCTATGTAGCCTATATCACAACTCAACTGTGAAAGCGTCAGAGTAAGTACTGGGTACCATATTTACCACGTAGGCACAATTTGAATATGCAGCTTTCAAAGGCATTCTGTACTGGGATCACACCTGTTAAAGCATCAGAGCCAGAAGGAGGGGAGGGCACTGGGCCAGCTCCCCTTCCCATATGGCAACACAGCGGCCACCATGCAGTGCTGCAGCCACAGGGTTTGTGGGTATGCAAAAGTGAGAAAATACACCTAGCACCAGCGGGACATCCCTTTCAGCATGTCTTACTGCCTTCACATTGAACACAGGCTTGCATGCCCTTACACATACCCCACTCCCAGTCTCAAGGAAGAAAGCACCAGCAACCATGTCCTGCAGCCTGCTCTGCTGAGGTAAATGCTAGAGGGGAAGCCCGGTGTTCTCTCTCCACACAAGAACTGACGCTAGGAGACACAAGACAGTGCTGCCAAGCTAACCAGACTTTTTTATTAAGCCCCAAATGCACCCTGTACTGAATGGACTGAAAGCTACAGCTGGGGGCAATACAACTGTTTGCAGGACGTCACCAGGGAAGGCACTATCAGCATTACCCAGGCAGAATTCATCCAAGAAAAACTCGTCTCCAAAACTTTGTAACAAAGTTCTCTGACTTTTTTTATTGTTTGTTCTCTCAATTTCTTTTATGGGTCCTGGGGCCAGCTGCCAGCACAGCGAGCTGCTTGCAGCTCCCTGTAATTTCTGTAAGTGCCCTATGATAAAGTGATGAGATTAACTCATCGGAATTCCAGCAGCCTCGCAGTGGCTGGCGGTCACACCATCAGCCTGGCTGCTGGCACTAGGAGAGTGCTCCCTCTCTGCTACAGCAGCTGGGGTGCAGAAGGGCCTCCGTGCATACAAGAGTTCAGACAGACAAGTCCTTCTGTGAGTATAAATTTGGGGCACGTCTTTGTGTGCCATGAATTGTAGATTATGTGACCTAGAAGGAAAAGGCAAGAAAATGGCATAATCTAGCAGACAAGGCCTTGCTTTGAACCATCGTTTCTTAGAAAAGCATTCCTTGATTTAGGTAGCATTTACATTTGACCCAAAAATCCCGCTAGGACCTCACTGATGCCACCGCACAAGGTCAACCTAAAAAACGGCTCCAAAAAAAACTAAGTGGCTGGTGACCAGATCAGAGTCTGGATTTGTTCTGAGCTTTCCTCCTGGAGGTCAAATCACTTCCTCTCTGTGTCTTGGTCTTCCCATCTGCAAAATTAAGTGAGCTACCATACCTGTCTTCTGGGGGGGATCGTGAGTCTTGATTCATTAGGGTCTAGCTGGACTTTAAAGCCTTTAGATGAGAGATACTAAGGAACAGCCAAGGACTACTGAAGTGACAGGTTATGTTTTTTATGCTGGAGAACTGCAAAATTACCCTATTTTCTGTAAAATAGGGACCTTTGACTGTTAAACAGTTTGGAACAAAATATTAAGTGCACACATAATTGGGATACCTGAAAACTGCACACCAGAGCTTGGAGTCTCCTAGACGACCATGGCCTCTCTGGAAGGGGAGGATCTGGGAAGGGGGAGAATGACTCCCTGAGCTTGGGGAACGTGGTAACATGTCACACAGCTCCTGCTCATGTTATGGACTTGGCTCCTCAAGGGAGATGAGCTCAGAATTAGTATAGCACTGAAAGCACAAGCTGCTCCCCCCCACTTAGTCAGATCCTGCCTACTCCATCTCATACAAAGAAGAAAACTCGGGGACAATCAAACAGAAATAACCAGGAAAGTCTTCAGAGTTCAAGTCTTTCCAACTTCTGCTTTCTGAAACAAACAAGCAAACAACCAAACCTCTTCTCTCTTTCTGGTTTCCTCTGCATTCCTCTTCACCATTTCCCTCTCCTCTTCCTTGCATGCTCCATCCTGCTATGCCTGCATTGCTGCATACCCATCTCTCCTGCCCTCTGTTTCTTTGGTCAAGCTTGTCCTGAATTTCAGTGAATAGCCTACATTTCAACATATTTGCTATTAAGTGCCAAGTTTTATTTGTTCAGGATAAAAAGTTTTCTTTCACCCCTGTGATTTGATGCAACACACTGCAGTTATGACTGCTGCATGGTGCCAGAGGGCTGGGAAATCCATCTTACAGCCTTCCCAGTTCATGCATTTGTTGCCTTTTATCCTTTCTTTCTTCCTTTCTTAATTTTTTCCCTTCAAGGACTGCTTTCAGAATATTGTAGGTTTAGGAGAGTTCCATCAAGCACTCAGCATAGTGCCTCCATGGTACAGTCGCAAGAGAAAGCAACTAGACTTTTCAACTAGCCATTAGCTCTGGTGATCCTTTCATTTCAGGACTTGCAAACTTTTGTCCTGAATCTGTTTTGGGTTTTTTTTGTTCGTTTGTTTGTTTTTTTGTAATCTCCAGTTCCAAAGGCAAGCTGGTCATTTGGGTGTCCCACTGAAAAAGGACCTAAGAACTGTAAAAAGGCCCATGGTGAGTGACCAGCAGTGTCTCTGCACTCAGTGGACACCAGTCCAACCTCTTCTACAGCAGGATAAGGGAACACTGATAGGAAGCATGCAGGGGATTCTCTATTACCTTCTGCTTAAATTAGCTGAGACATCATAATCTGAGAGTAGCCCTGCAGAGAAGGACCTGGAGGTCCTGGTGGATGAAAAACTTAACATGAGCCAGCAGTGTGCTCTTGCAGCTCAGAAAGCAAATGGTATCCTGGGCTCCATCAGAAGAGGGGTGGCCAGCAGGGACAGGGAGGTGATTGTCCCTCTCTACTCTGCTCTTGTGAGGCCTCGTCTGTAGTACTGTGTCCAGGTCTGGAGCCCCCAGTACAAGAAAGACAGAGAGCTGTTGGAGAGGGTCCAGAGGAGGGCGACTAAGATGATCAGGAGGCTGGAGCACCTCCCCTGCAAAGACAGGCTGAGGGAGCTGGGCTTGTTCAGCCTGGAGAAGAGAAGGCTGCAGGGTGACCTAATTGCAGCCTTTCACTACCTAAAGGGAGCCTATAAACAGGAGGGGAGTCAACTCTTTGAAAGGGTAGATAACAGTAGGACAAGCTCCAGGTTTAATAAACAAGCACTGTTTGCCTTCTCTGCTCCATGTGAAAGGACTTGGTCAAGTCACCCTCTTGCCTGCATGTGGCTGCAGGAGATAAGCCTTAGGGCTCTCTATTGGCAGCACACAGCCTTCTCTCAGCCTGACATAGTTTCTTGCAGACACAGGTTTCTGACTCACAAGTATTTACCTATTGAAGTTTCAGAGAACAGATCCTTCTGCACAGAGCAATCTCCACGGATGCACTGAGGCAAAAATAAAACGCAAAGCTAACAAAGCTGAATTGGACTGCAGATGATTTTCTGACTTCAAGTACTAGAGCTATGATAATAAATAGCACTCAGGCACTAGATCCTGGAAATATTGCACTTTTTCTGGCCATGCTACAGAAGTTTTTGGAAGGCTAAGACACTGCGTTTTTGCTGTGAATTCCCATCTGAGAAATATGAGAAGGACGGGGGGACAGGACAGAGCCCGACTGCCACAGCCACTACTGCAGGGTCACAAACCTCCCTCCTGCATCTCTCACAGTTCTTTGCTGCTCTTGTGGAAGACTCTTCCGCTCAGGAAGATGTGCAGACTCTCTCAGCTGCTCTTACCTCCCCAGCAGCCATGCTGATCACTATAAATACAACCAGGAGGTCTTATAAGACTATGGATTTTGTTTCAAGCCTGTTATAAATCCACATAAATCTTCTGAGCTGCATTATCCACATTTAAAGCCCCTTAGTGGTGTGAGGGCGTCCTGGCACAGCAGCTGTGTAGCTACATTCACTGAGTTTGAAGTTTGCAAGACTCAAGCAGGGAATCCACAGATGCAGACACTTTGCCTGATAAACATCCTGGCCATTCAGAAGATGATGTTAAAGGTGTCTCTTCTCTCTGACTCTCCAATGCCCCATTCTCCTCAGTATGAATTCTTGCAAGTCCTGTTTTTTCACCTTACGGGTATGAGTTCCAAGCACACAACAGACTGACTCACAAAGATCAGAGAGGGAAATCTTAATTCAGGTTTATTTTGCTGAGCTTTAAGATTTTATATTAATGGGTCATTTTGGAAGTAGCCTTAATTTTCACAATTTGAAAATGAAAAATAGATGAAGGGCAGTCATAGTCATGAATATGTTGAATAATAAGGGCAGTCACATGGTTACATAGCACTGTTATTAGTTTAATGTTCAGAAAAGCAAAACTATTTACCAGTTAGAACTGATGAACAAAAGCTAATGACAGTGTATTTGATTGATTTGTCCTAAATTTGGATGAGAGGATTATGTAGGATTTCTATGGAATATGAATTTAAAAAGTTTTTAATTCAGAAATATCCAAAACATTACCTTTCTTGTAACAGACCTATTTCATTTAACTAGTATGAAATTTTGCTTTCAAATCACACCTGTCTTAAGCAACAACAGTGGCACATTTCAAGATGCCCAGAGAAGCTGTGGGTGCCCCATCCTCAGAGGTGCTCAGGGTGAGGCTGGATGGGGCCCTGGGCAGCCTGATCTGATGGGTGGCAGTCCTGCCCATGGCAGGGAGGTTGGAACTAAATGATCTTTAAGGTCCCTTTAACCTAAGCCATTCTATGATTCTATGATTTTATGACCTCAGAGATACCCAACCATGTCCCTGCTGGCTTTCAGCCCATCTCCTTCCCGTCAGTCAAAAAGCAGTGGACTTCATGATGTTGAGGACAGCCTGGCCTCACCTGGTTGAAAGGAAGAGTAAGTGGCAGAGCTGCCAGGCTCTGCCATACTTTAACTCAAAAAAACCCTTTAACTCAAAAAAAAAGACCTTTAACTCAAAAAAAGTTCTGCAAGTTGGGTGTAATACAGCTGAAGAATGAATGCTTCTGGAAATGTTTTTGCCTCAATCTCTTGTATGTTATACTTAAGCTCTTTCCCATGTATACCCAGGGTTGAGTGGATATAGCGTACACTACAGCACAGCCCTAGGAATTTCACATTTTCTTGAGTCAACCAAACTGTGCAGCCCTATTGCCTATCCAGTCTCCCCAGGCTCAGCCTTCAGCTCCATAGCTGGAACCGCTCACACTTGGCACAGCACACTGGGCTCTCCCACTACTGGGAACTGAAGCATTTTGGTGCCTCGGTCACTAACACAAGCTGATGACAGGGTGAGAGAAATCTCCACTTACTCTTTCCCCCCATCTGTTACACGTTAACAGTCAATCAATTAGAGAACCACAGGGAGAATATGGCTGTGCTGGGGAGTAGGGCTTGGAGGGAAGCAGTCTCCCTTCCTAGGATGAAATCAGCTGATACAGTACTAAGGCTGATTACAGATTCTAGTTACTGTTGCTCTGGATCATTTTCAACTTCTCAAAACTTCCTAGGTTTCTTTTTCCTCTCTCCAGGTTAAGCCTGTATTCTGCTCTGTCACAGAATAAGAATAAGAAGTTCTTGTATTGCTCCCATGAGGGGTTAGTTTTTCAGTATCTTCCTGTATAAAGAGCCCCTAAGGGCTTTGCTTCAGAGTAATACCCTTTCCCTCCTTTAGTACCCCAATGTGACAAAAAGAAACACAGGGAATGGGTCCAAGTGCTGGAGAAGGAACAGAGTCTGTGCTGACAGTCAGAAGTGAGACTAGAAGTCCAACCACAGGAGATTCAGCAATGATAAATCACAGAAAGTCTGCCTGAGTATAGGCCAAAACTCTAGGGATGGACATCCTTTCCACATGGCATAATGAAAGAGGAAGACTCAGAGGGGCAATACAGAATGATCATCTCCATAGCAGTATAGGGGCAAGGAGATACATCTGGAATCTAAAAAAAATTAAACTAAAAATGGTCAGTTCTGTAGAGATCTGTGCTAATCTGCACCCTGTATTGCTCTGTTCACTCCAGAATTGAACATTCCTAGTGATGGAGTATTAAGTATGACTGGCCCAGGCAATGAACAACAACAAAAAAAAAGGAGTGCTTTCCCCACAGGTGGACTTACTTCATTTCACAGAAGTCAAGAGAGTGTTGGTGCGGTGGGCTGACATCAGCCAACTACCCACACAGTGGCTTGCTCTCTAGTCAACCCACTAATATGCTTTCCATTGCAAGGTGAATTATTCTGTCCTTTTTTTTTCAGTTAGAGAATGTAAGAAACAGAGAGACTATCTGTGTGTTCAGGCATGTTTGCTCATACACGGTCTGCTTGTGTAAGTACACCCAAGCATCTGAGGATATCAGAGCTCGCCTGTATGCACTTCTACTTTCAGCTATATTGTTGGACCTGTACATGTACACATCTGCAGCATGCCTTTGGCACTCAGGACACAGACATATACCTTATATGTGAATTGTATTTGCAAGATCAGTGAGCTGCAATTTGTCTACATATATACGCACTGAGGTTATCAAAGTCATCTGAGAAATTTCTGATTATTGGTTAAGACTGACAAAAACTGGAGCACTGTACCTTGAATAGTCCTCTTGAAGAAGGCTTTGCATGCCTCACAGGAAGCCACACCGTAATGGTATCCAGAAGCAATGTCCCCGCACACCAGGCACAGCCGCTTGGGGATCGCATTAAGCATGTACTCGCACTTGGTGGGGGAATCCTCCATGATGGCACTGGCGCAGTCATCGTAACGCTTACGGCAGGACCCACCACCAATCCCTGTGCCATTGAACATGGGCGGTGAGTCCAGGCCATTGGGGTGGCCACCCATGGCAATGCCGTAGCCACCGCTAGCATCGGAGGAGCCACTTGGGCTGTGGTGGCTGATGGCGTCGATGCCAGATGATGGGCTGGAGGGCTCGGTCTTGATGAAGGACCCACAGCTGGAGGAGAGGTGCCGCTCCTCCGTGGCCATTCTGCCGAGCAGCCTGCAAAGAGAAGAGCAAAGATGTTCAGCGGCCTCCCGGCTAAATGCAGCTCAAGGGCAGTCAAAGGAGAGCCCTCCTTTCCCACCTCAGCCCAATTCCAGTTGGCTTAGGCAGTCCAACACCACACAGGTACTTCTCCTCAGGGATACGACACAAATCTCTAAGAACCATTTGCCTACTTCCCACCGAATCACACAGAGAATGTCAAGATCATTCATGTAGATCACAATTTCAGGCTGTTCACAGGATAGTGCTTGTTAGGGGCATCAGTGCTGATGAGGCAGAAGCTACCCAGAGCAGACAAACCCTGGGAAAGCAGAAAGAAATGAGCCTAGCTGTGGCTGGCCAAATGAAAAAGATTCTCAGTTAGTTCAGGATTCCCTGCCCTGGCTCTAAGCAGAGTACACAAGCACACCCTGCACGAAGGATCTGCTCAGAATGGATTTTCTTTTGTAATACAGAAGTCTCTGTTATTTTCATATTGGATTCACTCCTTCTCTTCATTAACATCACTAAAATGGGAGCTCAGAAATGGAAAGAAGCTGATCTGATCAAAAACTTCATCCAGCCTAATCTTAAATATTAATCTTCCTTTTGTTTACTAGCGTAAGATTTATGCTTCTCTCAGATTTCCACTTCTTATAGAGTCATATGCTCTAAAGTATATGCAGGGATGGCATCTTTACCAAATTTGAAAGCTTTTATTATTATTAACTGTAGTCAAAGATAATCTCATTGTTCATATAAAAGTTCAGTCTTTTTTTAGAACACTGCTAATTCTGATGATATCATATGGAAATGAGCTCCAGGGATTACTTGTTCAGTCTATGAACAAATAAAAAAAACCATCACTTCTATTGTGCATGCTGTATTTGCAGCCACCCAGGTTCCCTGGACATCTCCTAATTCTCCTTCTCATGACATGTACTTTTGCTATGTTCTCCTAATTCAGCTTTTCGTTATCCATATAACTGTTCTTCATGCATTCACGCAGAAGTTTTTGCAAACCTCAGATCTGTTTCACCATCCATCTCTGAATTTCATCTACTTTGGATATTTCTGTTCAATCCAGAAGAATTCAGTGAGGCAACTCCTCAGTAGCATGAAACTGGCACTACTCCACCACTTCTCCAGCTGAAGGTCTGGACAGCAGTCAAGGTATGCCATCAATTACCTAGTGACATTACCATATTTTCAATGTTATTTTCAGCTCATCACTTATATAACTCCTTATATTATTTGTCTTTTTTCCCCTCCCTTAAAATTAAATTGTTACCATTTCTTTAACAGACAGTATCAGCAAGTTACTTACTGAGACTCTCGGATCTTTTCAAAAGTTGCTACAGTTAATTTAGAATCCATTAAGATCTATGAAAAATCAAATTAATGCCTTCTGGAATGCAACAATGCAACAGTCAACAGTGCACTTCATCTGCCGCTGTGCTGTCCGTGCACCTAGCTTTATTACAATCCTCTGGAGTTCTTCAGCCTTTCTTGATAATGTACTGTCATCTGCAGTCTCATTGCTTGCCCACTTCGAAGATCATTAATGCACGAATCCAACACCACAACACAGAACTTTCTGGGTCATCCATGTTAACCTTTATCATCCTGAGTACTGACTTCCCCTTCTTTTCTGGGTAGGGTATGCCTACTCTTTGTTTTCTGTCTCAGACGCTTTTAAATTGATAATAGTATTAACCTGAGAGGTCAGATTTTCTCTCCAGCAAGACAATTTGTCAACGGCTGTTAAGAAAACCTAAAAATATACAATCAAGTGATTTTCCTGATGACATGTCCAAAGAATTTTGACTGCCTGGAGATGCTTGAATTTCTTCTTGGAAACTCCACTGGTTTAAAGTTACCACACCACGGTCATGTGGGTAATTTCAATTTCTATTTCAGTTTCAGCCTATTTACCTAGTATTTATGGCAACTCCTCCTGCCAGGAGGTCTGATCCATCAGGTGACAGGACAAAACATTTTGTGACACAGCAACACTGACGTACATACATTACATACATCATTTCTGTGTGTCTATTGATATGAATGTACGTGTCTGATACACAACAGCTTTACAGCTCTACATCCTTATGATCTTATTTGACCCAAGTATCTCTTGATTTTCCTTTCTCTGTTTCATCGTCAGCATTTGACCTCATCTCCCATCTCTAGGAATCGATCACATAAGTCCATTATTTGGCAAGATGGTTGTCCTTGAGACTATGGGCAGGCATCTCATCTTCCTGGGCTGCTTTGCCTGGTGTTACTTGAGAGGGATCAAGAGTTTAGTCCCACTCAGAGACAGTGTGATGAGTTGATGAATTCCCACGCTTTGCCCAGAAAAGCAGAAAGCAAAGCAAAAAGCTGCTGTGCTGGCCAAACTCTGGAACCTTTCCCTACCTGAGAGGTGCATATGTAATAAAAACCTGAAGATCACCAGGCATAGAAACATGAGATTAGGATCAAAGTGGAAGGCAAAACCACCATAAAAAACTTTCCTGCACTGAGGAACTCCACAGTAAAAAGAGCTGAAGTTGCAATGTTAAGGGCAGACAGAGGACAACACTATGAAAAAGGCATGACAAGGAGGTAAGCTGAACTGTCAGATTCAGTCAGGTAAGTTCAAATCCCAGCTTCTGTCTCTTAAAAAGCCCAGAATTCACTGACTGGGAAGAAATGAAGGAGCAACAAACAAGATTCTGAGCTGTATTAGAAAAGATACTGAAAACTCAGAGTAGAATGACTTCACAGAATTAAGGTTAAACAGAGGTGACAGAAGTCCTCTGTGTCTGTGCTTATATCTACTCCAACTAGGGCATAACATTTCACATTCTTCATGTTAGCCATGTATGAAACAGACTCAGCCTGGTACACCTCCTCGTCTTAATGGCACCCTTTACAAATCCTAAGTCAAACCTGAACACGGAAAACAAAGCTACTACTGCTATGGCTGGTTGTTGAAGCGTGAGGCTGTTCACTTTTTCAGATTTGGAAGTATTTTTGGAAGTCCTGTCTACCATATTACTAAGTGTAATCACTATTTGCAAGACAAGATCCCACAGTGGAGTTTACCTAGGAGCACTGTTCTCCCAGACCATCATAAACCAGAGAGTCACAAAAAGGAAGGGACAGTGGTTTGCAAACACTTCTCAGAGCTGTGTCATAGGTCCAGACCTTACTGTTTAAAAAAAAAATCTTAGTTCTGAACTGATAGACCTGAAGACTAGCACTGTTTTGTCACCAGCAAGTTATGGGAAGCTGGATTTGCCCCATACAGACTCAGTGAGGTGTTTCTGTCCACTAGGAAAAAACAACAGAGAAAAAGGTGAGATCAGTCTCCTAGGACCAACTCACTTCTCGACTCACAACCTCAGTTAAGGAGGCTGCCATACAGTGACTGTCTGGTGGTCAATCAAATACAGCAACAAACCCCTACATCCTTACAGTCGAGGATGCTCCTTTTCCTCTCAGTGAGACAGTAACACATACCAAGTTCTGGTTAGGTTTGAACAAGTGCTTTACAGACAAAAGCCCTTAGCACCAAGACAGACCAAAAACCATAGCTAGGGCGTATCCATTCATTCCAGAGGTTGTGTTTTGATTTTGTGTCCTCTGGTACAACTTGCACAGTTGACTAATGGGCAGTAGACACTGAGTTAAGCCTCTCCAGCTCTGACTTTCTACAAGTCCCACAGAGATCCCATCGTGATTTTTAAGCAGACTCAGCGCGTCCCCTGGCAAGAAAAAAAAACATCTTGAACTTCAAGAGCAGTTAAACATTTTTTTGCAAAGAGTTCAAAGTGATGAACAGCCATTTTGCTCAGCTCTAGTTACCTTAATAGGAAAGTAAAAGGAGAGAGACTTGATCCAACTCTCCTTTGCGCTGGCACAGGAAACTCCGTTACTATTTCTGTGCCCATGTAACAAGCTTAGAGGTTCTAAACATTTCATTCTTTTCACCTTTCCTCATCATAGGTCATTCCCTCTAATCCCTTTAGCATCTTTGTGGCCTTTCTCTGGACTCGTTCCAGCTTACTTGGGTTTTGCAGCAAGGTGCCCCGAGTCGCACGCTGCAATGATGCCACAGCACTACAGGGGAGAGACTCTCCAGAAAGCGCACAGTCAGGCAGACTTACAGGCCAGCCATGTATGTGTAGCTTCACTAGCCATTAACCTGCACACCAGCTCACATCATTGCATACCTACTGTCTCACCAGGAGCTCTCAGAACTTAAGCTGCTTTGCCATCTTGCTGTGCACAATATGAAATTTGGATTCTTCCTGTTCTAAAGTAGATCCGATATCATCTTTAAAGCACACACCACTAACTGTTACTCGTTTTATCAAAGCCAAGGCCTTTTAATAACGCTCATTTTTTTCAGCCCAGATTTTTTTTTTTACACTGATTTGTTTCTAATATCCTTCAGTTGTGTCAACTGTAAATTTAAGAACGACATCTTTTACATTTTCCTTCAAGTCGCTAACGAATATTTAAAGCCAAAACACCACCCTTTTGGACACCACCTTTGCAGAAGGATTGAGAATGTCTATAACCCTTCTGTTTATACTCCGTCAGCTAATCCACGATTCATTTCACAGGATTTGTATCAAAACCAATTTGATCTAATTTCCCTAATAAGATCTTACACAGCGTTGCGTCAAAAGCTCATGCGTGGTCCAGATACAGTCTATCCACTGCTTTCTTTTTGCCCACTAATTATCTAATTGTATCAAGAAAGGTTATTATCTGACTATTCTCGTTTCATAAACCCTCTGCTGTTTATCACTGATGATGTTGTTAGCCTTTGTGTGCATACAACTGCCGTCAGACAAGTATGCTCTGATCTCAGTGATCCTGGCTGTAAACATGCAAGTTTAGACCAAGTGAAGATTGTGCTTTAGGTGCTCCCATGCCTTTAGTGTTATCTCTTTTGGGCAGTGATGTTGACTTAAGATTAGAAATTTCTCCAATTCTTCTCTATCCTTTCACCCTTTGCTATTTCTCTACAATGCTCATTACACATTTTCTGAGGGTTTTTTTGCTTTTGCCGGAAATAGTCATTTGTAGCTACGTTCATCTTATTATTGCAGTTCTAGATAAGGAAATTACATCAGTATTTTCTAACTACAAGCCTTTACTTGCCTCAAGAGACAAAAAAGACCCAGAGGTGGGTCACAGCTGCTTTCAAGACAGTTAGAACAATATCTGTTGCTGTTACAGGAAGTAGCTTTCCCCTATCAACAGGATTGTCTATCAACTAACATATCCAGAATTTGGTAACTTAATTGCATCTGAGCAGCTCCAAGTGCTGATGCAAAACCAAGTATCTGACCCTGCACATTCTCTATGCAGTGCTCCCTACTCCAAATAGGAGCTAGGGAAGTTTAGAAGCATTACTGCTTATGTTCTCTAGTGGATGATCTCAATACATGATCTTCAGCAAGAAAAGCGAGGTTATCTCAGTGCTATACTCATTTCTTGAAGGAAGGTAGGAATGAGCATCAGAAGTTCTGCAATGTAGGCCAGTCCTCCTGCCAGTATTTTCTGATTAAATCACATAGCCACCAACACAGCATGCTGGAGGTTTCCAATATTAAGACTGAAATTGTCATTAAAACATATCTGAAATATATCTGTGTAATTAGTATGAACATGGGTAATGAGTGAGCAAGTGAACACCCTCTCATAAAATGCTCAGAACAAAACCTTTTTTTTTTTTTCCCCAGGTACAAGGAACAATGCAAAAGGTCAGAAATGGGCTTTTTTGGTGGTTTTCACAGATGGACATAGACTCCAGACAGAATTCTATTCTGAAAAGTCCTGCGATCTACCATAAAATTGAAAGGCCCTGCAGGCAACATGCCTGTACAGCTTGCAACTTCCAGGTGCTCTATGGCTGCGCTTGTGGTTCTGTGCATTAGTCCTAAGGTCACAACTGGGGAGTCCTCACAGTGAATTCAAGCTTTACTGAAAAAAACTGAGAAGGCTGCCACTATAAATCTGCCCACTTTATGCCCCAACTTGTGACAAAACCATGCTTTGGATTGCACTGTCATTTTTATACCAACCATGGAAGTTTAAAGACTCTTTAATAAGCAGAAACACCAACAATTAAAGTTTAAAAAATCCAACCTTTCCATGGTTACAGGCCTATTTTTACTATCAGTATTTATTAGCCTAGATGACAAACTTATGCTGCATGTGTAAATGAGTGCATATCGTGCCATGATGCCATTTGGGCAAGACAGACTTTGTGTCCTCTGTGGGCCATACGAGAGAGCTTCACGTCTCATAGCTGGCTGACAAGCACTATATCAGCTTCTCAAACACTCGCCACAACCCGAGGAACAAGCCAAATTTTGTCAGGTGGCTTTTTTTAGATACAGAAGCAAATAATGTTTTCCAAGTGGCAAGCTAGACATGACAGCTGCAATAATAACCGAGTAATTATAGGGTGCAGGCACAAGGCATTCACACCACAGGGCCAAGCAGCTCCCACCTGTGGGCTCCACTTGCACCATAAACAGCTCACGCATGGCCCTGGCTCTCAGCCTCCCGTGTACTGTTGGGGGTAAGGCCTGTCCTGCCCTGCTGCTCCATTTGAACCTCAAATGAGAGGGACATCATCCAGAGACACTGCCTCATCCTGCCTGACAGATCTTTTCCATACAACAGTCTGAGAATAATAGGATCTGCTAACGTGTCACTTCTGTGCAGTAGGTAACTGTGGATAAGTCAGCCCTAACCACCATGGTCCAGGAAGCTGTTCTGGGAATATTCTATCACACAGGAACATATCCTGCACCCAGGGCAAACTTTATTTCTCTCTGGAGGCAAAAGCCCGGGTACTGCATGGGTGATGGGCTTAATTACCAAGTTGGGTGCCAGATCATAAACAGAAATTGCCAAGATACCAGTACCTAGGTTTTAGAAGGTTTTACTTAAATCATAGCTTTTTGCTTTGCTATACAGGATAAGACAGTCATAACCTCAAATCAACCTAAATATTTTTCTCTGGGGTGCAAATATGATTTCTAAGGGTTCTGTTGTGCTTGCTAGCAGCAGCTCCCTTTGGCTTGCATAGGCTGTGTTGCTATTCTGCAAAGTACGGCAAGACCCAGAGACGCTCTCTGCAAAGTATTCATCCCTAGTATAGCCACATGATAAATACTACCTGCTTGCCTTCAGAACAAACACAAATCATAGCTTAGCAAAATGTTGATGAGTTTGCTGGAGTGGATGGCACTGTGTGACTTCTACTCCACAGAATGAACACTAACCTGGACAGTCAGGTTGTAACAAGGTACAATTGTCGGCATTTTGTAATAAATGCAATACACCATCCTAACTCTAATTGCAATCTTTTCTGTTGCTTCTGGCTCTACTGGGCATCTGGACCTGGCTTATTCTGTACAAATGCATCACACTTGGCTTGCCTTTTAAACTTGCTTTGAAGAGAGAGATGGATTTTTAAATTTGCTTTGTAATTTGAGGAGGTCGGGCAAAGAATTTTTGAGTCAGGAGGCTGAAGCATCTAAAAGGTAAATATGACAGGTAGCCAACAAAGTGCTACAGCTCTTCAGCTGCAAGAGTCTACCTAAAGACCTGTCTCCAGTGGTCAGCCCTGAGACGAACTGCATTATACGAGATCTCCTGAAGTGGGTTGTGGCATGAGACAGTTCTGCCACATAGACTGGAAGAAAAGATTCCTTGCACAGGAGTAGGCAAAGGAGTTCCAAGCTGGGTTCTTTTGCTAGATAAGGAGATGCAGGACAGCAAGTGCACATACTCTGGCTCTTATACAAATAGTATTTGCTTGTCTAATGCCCAGAAGACGTTTTTATCCCTTTGACCCATTGTATAACCAGAGCACAGTTACATATCAGTAGATCTGCTCCAGTCCAAGTTAGCTCGCACCGATGAAAGCCGCCACAGCAAACTTGTCTGGAGGCTGCGTAATAAATAAAAAGCTTTCTCATGGGCAGAAGACATTATGGATTTCCTGCTAGCCTTCATCCCTCTTCTCCTTCTTGTAATTTCTCTTCACACTTAAGACAACACTCCTGTTAGTTAATGGTAAGAAGTATTACACAGATGAAGTGACAATCTGCAGGTGTGACATATATTATCAGTTCACTCTCTTATTAACACATCGCCTTTCAAAGGTACCTTGCCCTATGGTGTACTAATGGCTGTCCCTTCAGAGTGAATTGTTCTCGCACTTGAACAAATGCTTCTGGCTTACACTTACTGTTGATATCACTATGAAACAAGGATCAGGATTCACTTGCCATTCACTGTTTATCTAAATTCTACCATCACCCTTTTTCCCCCCTGCTGTCATCCTATTTTTCACATTTCCAGGCTGTCTGTACCTTCTTCCTCTAATATTTCCGCATTTGGAAGATTGCTCACACCAGTTCAACATTTTTGCTTGTGTATGGCGAAGCTAGATACAGTAATCTCTGTTGAAATGCTCAGCTAGACCTTCATTTATTCTTGAATGTTTCTTTATACCTTGTCTATCTAGGGCACTTCTAATCTATATCTCTCTTAGTACCTTCAGTGTCCTTCAGACACTAGTGAATGATACTCATACAACATATTCAGTAGAGCACTTCAAACACTCGTACGTCAGAATTTTGCTTTCACCTTTTCAGCTGAGCAAGGAAAGGAAAACCTCCAGAAGAGTCATTCATGTCACATTCATTTTTGCATCCTGGCCTGATCTCACACAGACCTCTTTTTTCACTCGGTACCATCTTAGCACTTCTGACAGAAAACTGCCACCAGTGCAAATTCCTCAGCCTGCACTTCCTTGTATTTCAAGATATCCACTGAAGGCACTCCTCTCTTCAGCACTGCCTACAATTCACGATGAAAAATAGCAGAAAAAAAAACAAAATAAAAAGAAAGACATAGAAGTACTGTTTAATTCCAGCAAGTGTTTCGGAAAGGATTTAAGATGGGAGCTACCCACCTATCAAGGACATCATCCTAGAAGGAAATGCAAAGAAAGACTACAGAATTAACATTTCTTCTGAGTACTAATTTAGTGAAAGGGTATCCAAAGTTTACTCAGACAAAAATCTGAACTCTGTTCTCCAGTCTGGAAGCATTCAGGAGTTCTCTGACTTTGAGTGATCGCCAGTTTTTTTGGAATTTTTCTTACATCTCAACACTTAAAGCTGTGGCAGGACTCTGCCTTTTTCTCCCATCCCTGCCAAGACAACCTAGACAGGACAGATGGGCTTTGCCTAGATTCCACCTGCAGCTCTTGGAGAAATCTATAATTAAGTGGCTCATCATTAGAAATATTATTCAAAACTAGATGGATCCTGAACAAACTGCCTAAAATTAGTTTCACACACATTAGAGCATGGAAAATAACAATGGCCAATTACTGCTTTGCAATTTGAACTTTTTGTGTGTTTTTTTTTTAATCCCTGGCTCTCCTGGGAGCATTTCTAAGACAATATAGAAGCAAAGCAAGGTAACAGTGTGAGAGTAAACACTGAATCTGGCACCGGGAAGCTGTCTCAGAACCATTAAAAGAGTGGAAGTGGGAGTGGATAGAGTGGTGAGGAGAGACGAGAGAACTGTGTGGGGGTAAGGGCAGGCAAAAGACTCGTGCAACAATCTGGAGCCATGATGCGGCACAGAACAGAGAAAGGGATTACAGCGGAGAGCCCACTGTGGCTAACAGACACCACAGGTCTGGGGAGATCCTTCTGCACACCTTAGACTACTGTAACATACAGGATTATCACTACCTACCTATTTAAGATATCCCCAAGGTTCACTTTTGCTGAGTCTTTAAAACCCCACCACTGGTAGGTATTCAGCAGATTTTCTACAACACTCTAAGTAGCTAGTTGTAGCTGACCCAAATTCCAGCCTTGAGCCCTAATGACTTGTTTTTAAATCCACTTCATTCATCCATCATTCAGACTGTCCCCATTTCCTTCCAGTCCGCTTGACCTTCGGACCCCAGGTTGTCCTGCTTACCTGCCAGAATCAAGAGATGAGAAGACCACAAACCCCTCCGCAGATAAAAATTCGTATAATGGAACAAGCACATACTTCATTTTCCCCATCACTCTGGCTTATGTTGCACATTCTTTTATCTTGAAACCAACAAAAACTTCCACCCAAAACTAATTCTGCAATTAAATTCCCCACGTTTTCCTCACAAATTACCAACACTGAGTGTACAACTAAATGTTGTTAAAAAAATAATCAAGTGTTCCTTTCTATTATGATGAATAAATCTCCTCATCCTAGGAAGTTTTCACTTTTCCTTGTTTATATTTTGGAATGTGAAAGAAAAAAAAAGCAAGCTGCAAGATCTTCAACCTCAGTTTTACCTCCCGGTCCCCTTCTTTACAGTGTCCCTACTAATGGGCAAACAGAGGCCAAGACGCACACAATAACACAGGCAGATGGACAGCTAGACATCTACAAAGATTTACAGCTGCTTCTGCATTTTCACACAGTACTTTTCTGAGATAGGCTTTATTCATAGGGAACCTATGCATGCAAGTTATACACACACACAGATTTATCACACAAATACGCACAACCCCATTCCTCACCTTCAGACATCCCTCCTTTCCTCATTATGTGGATGCACCTAGGTACCATTCCAATAGATTCACTACAGAAGCCAAACTATGATCTCATATTTTCAGATCACAGTGAGTGTTCAGACCTTTACAGGAAATACAGTGCAATAAAGCAAAAGATACAAATAATTTAAAAATACAAAAAAAAAAAAAAAAAATCAAATGAAAATACATAAATTAATAAAAACAAACAAACAAACAAAAAAATCACTGCCTAACAGGGCTACACCACCTGCATCTTGCACTCTGACCATGGCTCCATGTCTACCAGAGCACGAGAGGGAAAAGCCCGCGTACGATTTTACATATGTCTGCACTCTGTCTCATTTAGTATTTGAGCACTCTTTGTTCTCTGTCCAGAGGTCTGGAGCCCTTTGCAGACACACCTCGGAGGGGGCTGCCCTCTCCAAGGAAGGGATGGAAAAAGAAGCAAGTTTCAGCAACCCCCGGCCCAGGGTGACCCAGCCCACCCTGCCCACGCATCCTCCCCGCTGTGCTTGTTCGGTTTGCCCTTGGAATGCTATCACTTATTATCACGCTGACTTCTCCAGATGGGGCATTTTGGCTATTGATCTGATAAATAAACAGCCTGCTCGCTCGATCAAAATGTTATTTTGCATTTCAATTACTGTTCACTAATGCAACCTTCATCCCGCCAAGAGCGCTGCTGGCAATGACACTCGACCTGGCACAGGCGTTTGCAAGCAAATTCGGCAGCGCCTGCTGCAAGCACCTAACGGGATTACCAACCTCCATTAGACTCATAGATGGAGAAGGAGATGGACAGGCAGTACTGGGCTGAGAGGGGAACAGATGCATGCAGAAAAGAAGGTGTGAGAAACCTGGACAAGAGGTGGGGGTAGGCAGAAGCAGAAATCCATTTACAACACAGCTTTGCCAAATATTTTCATGGTGGGAGGTCTCGAAAGCTAACTACATCCCCTCCAGCCACCTCCCCTGACAGCTCATAGCAGATAGACTGAGCTCACTGTGTGTGAACCATGCAAGAGTTCAGAGCAATGGGAAACGGAAATCAATGTCTGGTCATGAGCCAGCAGTAAGCACTGCAAACCCATCAGGGCAAACAGGGCCATTTCTGAAGCAGGTTCTGCAGCCTATGTCCACTCACATTCAGCTGGATGAGGGATGCAGCGTGAAAACCTGAAGGGAAGAAACCCTGTAAGTCCTTGATGGTTCCTCCAGTAGAGCAGGAAGTACCAAAAAGAGTAAGAAAGGAGTACCCAGATCTGTTGGTAAGATACGGGTCTTTAGCAGGTGTTGGTCTCTATTGATTCAGCATTCTGTTTACACCAGGGAATACTTCGCCAAATCCCCAAACTGATTTCACTCGAAGCCCACCAGCAACAGGAAACACAGCACAGCAAGTCAGTGAGTGGCCACCAACAGCGAGGTCAGGCATAGCTGTTTGGTTAAGAGGCAGCTTTTAGTCCTGAGCTCTTCTATTCATGTGATGTGCTTCACCAGGTAGCCTTGCTTTAGCTGTTTCAGCAGCAGACTCCTACTGTATGATGCAGAACACACCTTGCCCACCACTTTTTTCCCCCTAAATTTCTATATGCAATTTAACATTTATCATAAGCTGACCCAGCCATTCAGCATGCAAGTGGTGTTAAGTCCTGTCACCAACCACTGCATAGCATATGGGAAGGTGTTGGATTTAGCTCCCACGTGACAAAGTAATACACATAATCAAGAAAGAGCATTTATTGTTATTTCAGAAAATCCTTTGACAAAGATCTTTCACCAGATCTCGACTGTCTTCCATTTCATTACCAGACAGCATCCAGACTGAAACTGCCAGTCATCTATGAGTTAAAAATAAACAAACCCACATAACATCCTGACATTATATAAACGTAATGCTAAGTATAACACAATGAATGAAATCAATGTGATGCATAAGGACAGGATCTATAACTCCACACACTCACTCCCACTTCATCTGCTTTGTGTAC
Organism: Pavo muticus; assembly: GCA_016647715.1. Lineage (NCBI taxonomy): Eukaryota > Metazoa > Chordata > Aves > Galliformes > Phasianidae > Pavo > Pavo muticus. The sequence goes on from JACDJE010000138.1 coordinate 668,693, forward strand.
CCAGCTCCCTCTGCCCTTGGCAAACCAGGCATGTCCCCAGCCACCTCTCTCTGGCCAGGTCTGAGTGGATCTCCTTGTTCACATGCTGCTTTGTCGCTCAATCTATTGGAAGAGTCTTATCTAGAAGTAGAGTCCTGATCCGTTTTGCACCTAGCTTACATTTCTCCCCAGCACTAGGCACCAATGCCCCAAACACAGCCCAAGGACTCAGGTATATGTTATTTCTCCTAGTTGCTGGTTCTGTACTTATGACACAGGACAGGCAGGTATAAGGTACTGAGTACTCACAATGCAGCCAAAAAGTCTCATACTCTAATTCCAATCTCAACATTAATTTTGTAGACTTCATCAAGTCACTGCAGAACTCCAAGACGCTGCTTCGCCAACTGAAAAGCACAGATATGGTCCTGAACAACTTCTCAGGAATGCCAAGAGTGTTAATCAGCAACTATGCTTTAAAGAATGAAGCATATAGATGAAAGTGTTAAATAGGATGACGAACAGATGAGCTTCTATGCTCAAGTGATGGCCTGAGGATGAGGTAAAGGTTGTTGATGTAGTCTTCCTAGACTTCACCAAAGCCTTTGACTGTATTTTCCACAGTATTCTCCTGGAGAAGTTGGCAACCCATGGCCCAGACAGGTACACTCCTTGCTGGGTAAAAAACTGGCTGGATGGTTGGGGTCAGAAACTGGTAGTAAATGAAGTTAAATCCAGCTAGTGACTGGTAATGACTGGTATTCCCCAGAGGGTAGTATGGGGGCTTGTCCTGCTTGATATCTTTACTGTTGACCTGGACAAGGGGATTGGGTGCATCCTCAGTAAGTTTGCACTCCACACTGGAAGGAAGTGTTGATCTGCCTGAGGGTAGGAAGGCCCTACTGAGGAGTCTGGACAGACTGGATCACTGGGCTGAGGCCAATGGGATGAAGTTCAACAAGACCAAGTGCCATGTTCTGCACTTCGGTCACAACCCTATGCTCCAGGCTTGGGGCAGAGTGGCTGGAAGGCTGTGCAGAGGAAATGGACCTGGGGATATTGGTCGGTGCTTGGTTAAACAGGAACCAGCAGTGTGGCCAAGAAGGCCAATGGCATCCGGGCTTGTATCAGAAATAGTGCAGTCAGCCGGAGCAGGGAGGTGATTGTCCCCTGTACTCAGCTCTGCTGAGTACTGTTTTGGGTCCCTCTCTACAAGACATCGAGGCCCTGGAGTGTGTCCAGGAAAGGGTAAGGAAGCTGGTGAGGAGACTGGAGCACATGTCTTATGAGAAGCAGCTTAGGGATCTGGGACTGTTTAGTTTGGATAAGAGGGGGCTCAGGGGAGACCTTATAGCTTTCTACAATTCCCTGAAAGGAGGTTGTGGTGAGGCAGGGGTTGGCCTCTTCTCCCAAGTAACAGCAATCAGACAAGAGGGAATGACCTCAAGTAGTGCCAGCAGACGTTCAGGTTGGATATTAGGAAAAACCTCTCAGAAAGAGTGGCTAGGCACTGGAACGGGTTGGGCTGCCCACGGAGGTGGTTGAGTCACCGTTCGTAGAGATGTAGATGAAATGTGTAGATGTGGTACTACGGAACACTGTTTAGCGGGCAATATCAGTGGTAGGTGGACTAGATGATCGTAGAAGTCTTTTCCAACCTCAACAATTCTATGATTAGCAGCAGAATTTGAACATCTTTCTTCAGCACTGTAGCCCAGAGCTTAGCCTGTGTAAGAAGTGTGAGTAGTTACAGTTTTCTTGCATGCAAGCTAGCCAGAGAGGAATTGGATTCACAAATCTGTATTATACAGATCAATTCTGACCTCCTCTTGCATCTGACTCCCCTTTAAACCGAATCCCCTGTGACCCAGTCTATGCAATAACCTTATCTCTAATACTGCCTAATCCTATCTCCAGCTCCCTGGGTGCTATTTCACACACCAACTGTCTCCTGACCACACCACCATACAACCCATTTTTATATTTTCCTTCACAGCTAAACTTTGCTAGAAGTTTTTCATCAAGAACTTACTGTGTTAAAAAAAAATTTTTCTATTTTCTTACAGAAAAATGTCCACTTTTGTTTTGTACTGTAAGATTTCCAAACCAAGCATAAAGAAAGTGAGAGTCTTAATTTTGCTTTGTTCCTAGTACTTTGTTTAGCCTGTCGTGCGCTGCCTTGTGTTCTTTGACTGACCAAACATGCACTGTTTGAAGAACATACTGTAAAAATAAAATTGCGAGTTTTCTCAAAATAAACTTCAACAGATTTTCTACTCAGCATAAAATTTCACGTTGCAGCCAGATTTAGGATGAAACAACATTGGCACTCCTTGCATCTTGCACACAGCCCTCTGCTTGCACTTCACTGAGCAGGTCTCTTCTCTCTGTACTTAATCAGAAGCACATATGTTCTAATGCATATAGAGATGTTTTGACACACTTCTTATGTTGTCCTCTTCAGTGAGGCAGCTTAATGAAAAAAATCCTGGCAAATAAACTACATCTAAATCACCCAAGAAGTTGGAACTCTGCATAAAAATTCTGGAATTCAAGACTATGGTGGAAGCTGTGACATCAACTCATGTAAAACAGTCATTCTGTATTACTCAGCTTTTTTATGTGGTAGGGATTAACCATGTCTCAAGGAGCATCACACAGCCAAAACTCAACCCCTCTGTTTTGAAAGCTGAGTGCGACTGGAAAAATCACACTCTGCTTTTCCATTTGGTGCCTTTTAAGCTTTACCCCATTCCTTCTGCATCACAATGAAATGACTGCTGGCATGTGATCAGAAACTCAGAAATCCTGGCTCCCGATCAACTTACAAAAATTGACCTGGACATTTTATCCACTTTGATGAGAGCATGAATGAAACTTCTTTCTCATTCACTCATGAGGAATGCTGCTGCTTAGCACCAGCACAAGTACTTCACTTTACAACCCGTTGAGGAAAAATTGTTGAAATTAGTATAAATATCCTACCTGCTACCTGAATCCCATCCAGCACTCTGTAGTGACAGTCAAAACAAATCACAAGTGGTTGGAATAAGATCCTATCTCTTCATTTAAGTCTTGATCCAACTACCAGTGAAATTAAATAGGTTTTTCTGTTGATCTGAACAGGAGTTGGACTTCAAGATCAGAAGAGTTATCTGACTGTTGAACACTGCAGCTATCCCATGCCCTTCATTGGACTTCTGGACATTTGCCTTCTAACGTAAAACCACAACTTCTACAAAAACACTTTTACTTCAAATATTCCTGGTTTCCCTCTGTTGGGAAAAATAAGTTTGTTTTGCTTATTTGAAGTAAAAGTATGTTTGATAACCAAGATCCTACCCCTAAACCATGGTGCACAGTGAATCCGTCCACACACCTCCATCATCTGGTGCTGTGCTGAGCAGGTGACTGGCCTAAGCATCCCTTAGAAACCACACTGCTATCAGCTGTAACAGGCTTGCCCACCCTGTGCAGTTCACTCCAGAGAGCAACAACAGGCTCCCTATAAAGATCTATCAGAGATCTATCTAACAGAAACTCATCGTTAGCAGATAAACAGCCCAAGCTCTAGGAACCTCTGACAATTATTCTGCTTGCATAGAAGAGGTCTGTGTTGAAGCAATTTTCTTACTTTCTACTTTCCTACCCAACAAAGAACATCATTCTCAAAACAAAGCAAACTGAAGGAATCCAAGCTACAAATCAAACAGCTACAAGTAGCAAAACCATCTCCAGAGAGAATTCCAGTCCCCGGTTTTACAGCAGCTACTTAGTAGGAAAAGCACTGCTTATCCCAGATAGGCCTGAACCGCCTGTTCTGGTGCACTGAGGTACCAGCTGCAGCGCTACTTGGCATCGACAGCAAACCTGGTACAGAATGGGCTGGATCAGCAAGGGAGCCACATAAACTGGACTGCAGTGCTAAGAGAGGTTGTTCCTGACCGTGTACAAAGCCAGTGCAAACATGAGTATCAGTGTTTGTTTTTCTACGTTTTTTGTGGATAATTTAGCTGTTTAAGTTCCTGACAAATCTGTAAACTCTAAAGTTTCTCCGTCCCAGCAGAACTGCCGGATAGATTTTCAGACCATGAGTTGTTGAGAGCGAGCCTTTTGATACGGACATTCCAAATGCCAAAAGGAAACTGTCAGATTTGGTACAGCAAACATCTCACACAACTACAACGTGAGATCCCTCCAAGGTGACTCATGGCCTCTACCCCTGCTGGAAGGATACACAACCAGTCAGGCTTGGAACAAGGTTGTAAATATGAAGCATGCTTCCTGCAAACCTATACTCATTTTCAAAGGCTAAAACGCAGAATCAAGTTGTACTGTCCAGCTTCAACCTTAACAATGGAAAACTTAGCTGTTTTGCAAAAGCACTGACTTGTAAACTAGACACATCACCCAAACCTTGTGAACTTCTGTCAGTCCAGATAGATTAATATTGGTCAAAACTAGTCAAAAAACATTGTCTTGCTCTCTAGCAACAAAGTACATACAAAAAGCCACTCTGCAGTGCAACCTTCCACTTCACATAGCACTTGGAAAAGTCAAGTCTGGAGCAGCAGTAGACAGAGAAGGGGGTTATGGATTCCGGTGTATACTGTCAGAGCACTGTTTATTCTAATCAATCAACTGAAAAAGTAGCAGCTGAGAGTAATTATTAATAATCAAGTAAAATTGGATTATTTCTCTGCACTGCAGCGATGTCTGGATTGAGAGGCCGGTGTAGAAAAAGTTCATCAGAGCAAGCTACTGCAGTAAAATTGCTGACCTCAGCAGTTCATCAGAGAAGGTGGAAAAAGGAATCTCAACTAAGCATATGGGAATGCCATTTGCTCTGCATGAGGTATAACAACAATAATTATTGGAAGGCAGCTGAGTCTAGACAGTCAAATCATCATATAGCCAGCTGTATATCCAAGTGACAGTAGTAAGACCTACTGCCAAAGCTTTTCAGTTCTGAGGGATTTGTTTTTTGTGACTCTTCATTCCTGAAAGCAGTCAGTTCCCCGTTCCAGACATACCGCCTGTAAGGAAGGCGTTCGGATCTTGTCTGAATATGTTTTGCCCTCTGCGCAGCTGTGGTCTTGGCTGATCTTATTCTCAAGCAATGGAATGGAAACATTGCATTATACAACACATGCAATGTATACATGCAATATGATTAAATATACATCAGAAAGGAACACGGTACCAAACACTCTGCAATATACTCAAGTCCAGATATTCGATGTTTGCCTAAAACAACCACGATGTGGCACCGCACAGAGATATTCTTATCCACAAACACAAATACTGAACCATGACTAAATAACTCGCATTGTTACTGCAAAAACAATGGCTCAGCAACTTCATTAACAAACTTGCAGATGAAACTATATTAGCCAAGTCCATGAGTGCCTTTTCCATACAATTACACATGTATCTTTTAAGTGCTTTGCAAACAAAATTTAGGAGCCTTCATTTGAAAATTTAACTCAGATTCAGTATTAACAGCCACACTGGGTATAAACCAGAGTGAACCTTCCCTTGCAGTAAACGGAATTGTATCAATTCACAAAATTTAAGCTGCAAGCCCTGAACTCCCAGTAAGAGGAATACTGCCCAGTTACATGGGGAATACACTGTTGCTACTGAAGGAAGCTCAACTTGGAGTTATTTGACATCTGTGTGTGTAAAACCTCAGCCATAGAACATCTGAATTACCACAGCAAACATTTTATAACAACTTACTAATTACATTTTCAAATTAAATATTTACTTCTATCATGAGTATTTTTATATCATTAACAGAATCTGTTATTTCCCCATTAACTTTAGCCATTTCTTAAATGAAAATAATCCCTTACTTAAAGGGTGCAGGGCAGAATCTTGAGAATTTCAGTTTCCTCAGAACTTCTGGATGATACAGAATGCTACACAGTCCCCCAGCACACATCTTACAGGAACAAAAGATCTGAGGAGCAAAGGCTTTTCCTCATTACCTGCAGCAGAACACTGCTTTCAGTGTCCCACCGCAAACACCAGGTGCAATGGTCTACTTATTTCTAACATTTATATTTTTTTCGCCATTTCAGGAGAGTGAGGAGAGAAGAGAGATGTAGTTTAATGTTTTTCTTTGAGTTAGATCAGCCTGGAAAAGTTTTGATAGCATGGATCATCTACCAGAATAGAAGCACTAACTGCAACATTAGTGCCTGCTTTAGACATCAGCGCGCATAGCAGCAGGTAGGAACAGGATGAGGAGAAACAGAGCTGGATAGTCAGCACCCTGGGTTCTCTGCTTGTGTGGGAAGAAAGGGTTAAGCCAGCCTTGAGGTTCACTTTGCTCTGAGTTTGTGCAAGGCCAGAAATCAATCAATTGCACTCTCTCTTCTCCTTTTCTTCCTAGGAACCACTGCAGGAATATCATGCTCAGGATCTTGTTTAAATCCACGACTCTTCTCTGTCAAGTCAATTCCTCCTATCCTCCCTCAAGCCCCCCTCAAAAAACATCCCCTCCCCCTCTCCCTGAAAATGGGTCTTCTGAGCTCGTTTTGCTAATGTATTCTCAAACCAAATTAGGGGCCCTGACTCTCGGTGAAGTTCGTGAGTTAGTCGCTGCGATGCACTGAATTAAAGATACCATCTCGGACTCAAATCAGATTAGAGCCCACACACACACATGCAAAAGCCCACTTTCTAATCAATTTTATAAAGGGCCTTCAGCAGAGATACACTAATGGTATTGAGCTAAGATCTTTAAACTAAGTCTGCAAGAAGTCTGCGGAGATAAAACGCACACTGTATTAAAGAGAAAGCTCTTCACTGCGCCCTTCCCACTGGGAACCCAGCGCACGCTGGAAGAGCACCTCACAACACAAAGCAGCTCTCCTGAACCCAAGATGTTCCCTCCCACCCTCCTCTGTTGTTTTCCTCCTTCAGACCTTTAAGTCCTTTCTTTCACTTACTGTCAAGCTGCAGCAGAAGGTTCCTGCACAGTGGGCAGAGGACATGGGAACTACACTGCCCTGGTATGTGCTAGGAATTAGACATAATGACAACATGCAGATCTTTTTAGGCCTTTTCCATAAATCTATAATCAGTGGGCGAGTGATCAGCTGCTCAGGTTCAATTAGACTTCCTACTTCAATGCAGCTGCCCTGCAGTCATGTACAAGATGCAAGGCACTGCCACGCTGGTTGGTGCATGTAACTGGGATGCCACAGCAGCCGCCTGCAGAGATACGAGAGTCACTGTATGGCAAGGAGCTCCCCTTAGAGCAGTAGCTGTGCTCACCTGGTGTCTTCACATCCTCCTGTCCTCATGTATCTGTGGTTAGCAGTGGAAAGTCTCATGTGTGGCATCACGTTTAGCTCTCTGAAGCCAACTCCATGAATTGAAATGTGGAGCCCAGAAAAGGAAGAGCAAGATAACATAAGAAAAAAAAATTGTTGGGCAAGATTGCCCACAGATGGTGGCTTTGAAGGGAAGGCAGAAGAAAGAGTTTATACAAGAAGCTGAAATTAGTGATTTAACAGGCCAGCAGTCACCAACAGACAGAGAAGAAAAGCAAACTGAAGACTCCGTTTTTGCAAAGCGTTCTGTGTCAGACTGGGAAGTAATTTTTTGCTCTGCTTCAATATTTTCAGTAAAAGCACCTCAAAGTACACACTACAAAGCCATATCAGAATCCAATATCAGTCTTTGTAGCTACTCACTTTCTAAGACGCTGCTTCTAAGAAAAGGATGAGCAGACATGCTAAGGTAGCAGAAAACGTGTGTCTTAACAACAATCCCATCAAAAATAGAAATTCCTCTTTAGCTATGAGAAAAAAATGCTTCTAAGATTCTTAAAAGTTCTCATATGCTCAAGATTTTCCCCATTTCTGAAACTCTACCTAGCTAATTGAATTGTGATATTCTGCATACACAGCAGAAACTCCCCTCAAAATATTGACAGAAATACATCAAACACAAAATACATTTCTCTGACTAGCTAACATACACACTAGCCTAACAACACACCAGAAGGGACCACTTGAACTTTCAGAGGGCCAGCCTTGAAAAAAATGAACCTTCCTTGCAATTTTTGGACAGATGACGGCTCCTAGAGCTGGGCAGGACACCAGTGTCCTCCTGCAGCAGAGAAAACCCCAACAGCAACAATTTTCCAAGAGCTTGAGCTCTGCCACACTATTACACAAAACAGTTTCTCAGAGCATAGGTGGGCTCTGCCCTCCCTGAGACAGCTTCAGGCCTCACACTGCTGTGGAGTTTTATAATGTTCACGTGCCGAGGACGATGCCAGTTTTCAATGCAATTAACCTTTACAGCCTAATGAAATGGCTCTATTGGCTATGGTGGCAGCAAGGAGCCCCTTGACACTGGCAGGCTCCTGAGGATGGGTTATCGAGGTTGCAGAGCATCACTGCTCCACTTCTATCTACAGGCTGCAGCTAATCAATGCCAGACCTGAAAGGAGCAAGCAGTGCCAGCCCCAGCACCGCACTCCAACACCATATCGATCTCTGGGAGGAGAGGGGACTTGAGTCTGCGCCCACTGATCTGCTGTGTCACAGGCAGCATTCTTCCAGGAATGTACTTGGCAGCAGAAGCACCCAGCTGGGAGAAAGGGGAAAATTCCTCAGGTGGGAAAGAGTTACCTCATATATGATACCATGGCAGCAAACTGTCCCATGGCTTAGCAGATCTAGGATGAAGCTTAGGGCTTTTGTGCTTGCTGATTTACACCCTTAGCAGAAGTACAATAGGCACATCAATACTCTCAGGGCTGGGTGACAACTGCTGTACCCCCAGGGCTGAATTTTCTTTCCTCCCAAGAAACAAAACCACAGCCTGTGCATAAAGAGGCCACTCACCATGCAAGACTAACAGCTTCCTCCTTTCCCCATCTTTGTTGTTCTTCTTTCAATAAAGCTTGCTTTCGCTTGCATTGTTTATGGCATTTTCCAAATACTATATGTATCTTTCAAACATAGACCTGGCTCAAAGTTCAGAAAACACCTAATCCCAGAATCAATTGTTCTGTTCCACTGTGAGAAAGATATCCAAGACTCTGATCCACATCCTACCTGAAACTTTTGTTCCTTTTCATAAACTTGCTCAGTGAAAAATAAAGAAAGGGAAGAGCAGCTACCAACAGGCCGGGCTTAGGAGCTTTGAGGTATTGTCTACGTGCACTTCCCTCTAAGAGACTTTCTTGCAGTCAGTGATGTATGGTACCATCTTCCTAGGACTGAGTGAAGGCTGTTGAATGACATCCTGTCACAACCAACTTAGGTGCTGCTGGTGCTGGCGAGAGATGAACTTGAGTCATAGCTTTGCCTCAGTTACTGACCTGGGAAGTAATTAACTCATCACTACTGCCTTTCTTCAAGTTACAGGCTCCCAAGAATAGCAGAGATACACGGCATTCACGTTGGTAGAATTTAAAAGCTTCAACTTGTCCAGTCTGTGGCAGACCAAGAGAGAGGCCTGGCTGAGTAGAGGGGAGAAATGAACCTTCAAGCAGAGAAAAAAGGCACATAATGAAGTCCTGGGAAGCCCCGGGTTTCAGTAGAGTCAGAGCCAAGTCAGAAAGGTAGGAAAAATTGGGACAGGGGTAAGAAAAAAAACACCAAAACTCTGAAGACTCCAAAAGATGGCAGAAAACAAAAACAAAAAACAGGTTCTGGTAACTGTAAATCAAAGGCAATCTAGATCAGTTTGCATCAGATCTGCATCAAAAGGAGACTTTCAACAGGTAAGCAGGAGAAGCAAGAAAACACAGTGTCCTTTGTCTTTGGCACAGAGTATGAATAGATGCAGGGCATGGACAACACAATATAGATGCTGCCAGGGCAAAAAGGTCTCTGAAATTAATGCTTACGCATGCAGTGCAATACACAAGGACCTGCTCTCAAAGGAGAATATTTTCCAGAGAGCTGCAGAATATGCTTATCTCCATATCTGAGTGTGAAAATCAGGACCGCACGTGCAGCATACATTTATGTACATATACGAATAAAGGAGCCTGCTTGTAAAGAGGCAAAGGCTTCTTTGCCATTCAGCCCCAAATGGACAGGAATGCTCCCATCTTTCTCTGACCTATGTCAAGGTAGAACAGATACACTTGCATGGCACATAGGATTTCATCTAGACTACAGAGATTGAAACTAAAGGACTTGGTATGCGGCACCCATCTTCAAGAATTTCTTCCCACTAAAGCAAAAATAGAGAACAATCTGATTTGTGTGACTGTGATAGGGCTGGCTTTATTATTAAATGCATTACTGTCATTTAAAAAGTAATTCACAGACCCAAAGTGCTCGTCTCATTAAAGTATCTTCCCATAAGAACTTGGATTCCAGAGACAGATTAAAGAAAGGAGAAATTTCAGTCCACAATTTACCAGCAGGGGAGAGAATCAGAGACTTAAGTCTTTGCTCAGATCACCTAAGGAACTTACAGAAGAGCTGGGAACCGGGCTTCGATCCTGATCCCAGATTTATAACATTCAGCTTCCTTATGAAACAGAAGTTAGGAGAACAGCAGAATCAGAAGTTACCTTGCATGCTTCCAAGAGCACGGAGTATATTTAAATTATCGGTAGGGATAGAATACCACAGAAAATGAAATAGCTTTTTATTAAAAACCAACAACAATAACCACCACTCATCACAAAACCTTTAAAATTTGCTCCAAAACTCATGCTAAAAGTACATCTAAAGAGTTTTCAGGATTTTTTTTGTTCCTTTGTGAAATGTTTGCTTACATTGATTTTCATTTATTGTAAGAAAAAGATCATTTTCACTGAGAAATGAAAACTATACAAGGACAACTCATTTCGGCACAGTTAGGAAAAAAATCAATTTCCTCAAGTTAAAGTTTTACTCCTTCCTTGAGGAACAACAACAACAAAAAAACATCCTAGAGATGATTCCCACCTGCTGGGAACATGAACCAGATAGCAAAATGTAGCTCTCAAGAGCAGAAATATCCACCTGAGTGCCTGCAGAAGGAAGTAAACAGGGAAGGGATCCCTCACTGTCAAACCAGGAAGCATCGATTCCGCTCTCTGTGAGCACCACAGCTAGGTTTGGGGAGTCTGTGCTGCCATCTTCAGGGATGCCTGCTTTTTTCCATGACCCAAAATCACAAACGAAGGCAAACAAAAAGGAAAGAATTTCAACATAAAGAAAACAAGGAGATGACAGCTCCACTCTTTTCCCTCCAAGATTGCTGGACGCCCTGTGGAGAATCATGGAAATTAAAACTGGGAGAGCCAAATAAATCCTGCCTTGTCCATACATTCCCAGGCTGCAGTAAAGCTAATCATCGGTGCCTAGACTTGTATGATTTCTCTCTCTTCTAATCCAGAATGGGATCAGGTGATTATTCAGTGTACCTCAATAGCAGATGCTCAGTTGATGCTAAGTAACCATCTTCTTTACAAAGCAATTTCAAAAAGACAGAGAGACCCTGACCCCTTCCCACTGGGCCGAATTAAAATGAAACAGTTAATTGTGTGCCCACAGGGTACTCAAAGTCCTGTTTTGTGAGAATATATCACAGGTATTCAAAAATTTCATGTACGTGTTATTCTTCCTCAGACTAAACAGCTAGATTTGAGAGGCTGTGGGGATAAATGCTGCATAATAGCAAAGGTAAATTGAAGAGGACAAATCAAAATCTCCTTGTTTCTGACCCAGCAGTTATATGTGTATCTCAAATCATTCTAAAGTGCCTTTTGATGTGTGCAACTCTTTTTTTTTTTTTTTTAAAGGACAAACAATCATACAGAGCTGTGAACTCTTTGTCATTTCTCTGAGTTTTTACCTTGTCACAAGTATTTCACTTTTTTTTTTTTCCAACTTGCTTCACAGGCTCTCAGCCACAGTGTCTTTGTGTATCACATATTACACAACAAAATTCAACTTATCAGTACTGTGTTTTCAGGTTGAAAATCATGTGTCTGTTCCTCAGCTGCTATGCTGGGACAGGACTTTCTTTGCTGGTCATAACGCTGACCGAGTGGGAGCCATGCTCTTCAGATCTCCATTGCCCTCTAGCCTCACTGCCCCCAGTAAATGACTGCTCCATCTTCTCAACACATCTATATGACAGATCAAGAAATAATGTTTTTATTCAAATTAAGCACCAACTATAAGCTCCTACATAGGTCAGTATAACAGCTGAAGGTTAGAGATATAAAACTGCACTATTCTGTTTTATTAACAACCTATTCTTGCTTAAAGCTTTTGGCTTTGTATTTTATTTCATCTGCGATACTGTTATTACCTCACAAAATTGAAGACTTCCTCTTTGATCCACTTAGGTCATTTTTAAAAAATGATGATTGACAGTGACTTAGAAGCAACTTGTAGCACCTTTCAACCACAAGGTCTTTAGCTACTACTCAAAATAGCATGTACAGTAAGGGACTGTTTCACTCATCTGTCTCTGAGGCCTAATGCTTACAGCCCAGGCCCAAGAACTGAAAGGAGTGTTATGTCCTGTTAAGACTGTAACAGAAAATAAGTAATAATGTAAATTTCTGAGTTGAAAGTTAATCCAAACTCAAGTATCCACCCAATAACCAGTACTACAATGCCACTACAAGTGCCGGGTTGAGATGTCGGCAACAACTCTAGCTCTCCTAACAGAAGAGACTCCTACTGGAAAAGTTGATTGAACAGAGCAGAAAGCAGTTGCTTTGCTGATGGATTAGTTTTAAGCCATTTCACAAGATTTAATAGACAGTCTCTCCTCAGATCGTGATAGCTCTTTCAGTGATCCATCACCAGCCTGGTCCATCTGTTTTGAACACCTTTTCAACATGCACCTGCCTTCCACCATGCCACCCCTCACTTCACACCGGACTGGTTGACACTGCCTCACAGCCAGCACCCACAACACCTCCCTCTACAAGACCTGCACTACTAGAAGCACTGACAGAGCAGCTCACTAATGATGGGTGAGATGCACAATGAAGAACTCACACTGTCATTTCAAAATCTTCCTAAAATATAAATGCACTAACAGTCAATAAGATTGGGCAGATCGCTGTTCTTTTTCCCAGTCCTGGCTTGCTGCTGGGCTGGGGGAAAAACATAACTAGCAAAGCCTTTATTCTCTTGGTTTTCTGATCTCTCTGCCTTGGTGTCTCCTCACTGCTTTCCCTACTTGTGCCAGGCCTCGGGGCAGTACCACCTCTCAGAACACCTCTTGCAGCAGGCAGCAAGCCGCAGCCCAGTCCTGGGAAGAGGTATTCCTGGTATTGTCCTTGGGGAAACTGCAAAGCTGCTGCTCTGCAACTCCAAGTCCGAATTCAATTGGGGAGGAGCTCAGCACGCTGGGTTTGTGGGGCTGCACAGGGAGGCAGACACAGGGCGAGATCCAGAGGGGACAGCAGCAGCTCGTGCCGGCCACTGCAGAGTGGCATGAGCAGAGCCAGCACGAGGCAGCTTACCATAGCAGCGCTTCAGTTGGTGCAGTAATATCAGCCTCACACTTTCATGAGTGCTAAGTTCACACAAAAATGTTTTTTTTTTAAACCCACCACAGGCGATTAAGCTGTGATCTAGATTAATTAGCTGCCATATTTCATTTTTAAAACCAGAACTGGCCTGTGCTGACACTGAGGAAACTTATAATTTTTTCACTCGTACCTAACGGCCTCTGTTTTTTCACGCTGCCTGGAGGCAAAGGGCTGCTCCCAGCCGCACACCACTAGGCCAGGCTGCACTGCACCCACTGCTGGCAGCCATCTTGCTGCGCTCCTGGGACGGGTGAGGGTGGGGAACCAGAGATCTCTTAATGGAAGTGCTGACCCTGCCATAACCCACGTGCCCCAAGCAGCACTGCTTCGGTGCTGAAAACAAGATTGATGAATTGTATAATGTACTTTTACCGCTGTTAATTTTTCTGAGTGCTGCTGGTTGGTGTCTCCTGGAGGCTAACAGGCCCCGTTGGCCACACAACAATATTTACTCCATCGCCGCATCTGGAGGCAAAAGCTGTGTCCTTGCCCTTCTGAGGGATAAGGGACTGTGACAATGCACATCAAGGAAAGGACACGTCTCACAGAGGTATAGCATTTCTGCATAGAAACAGGGTTCACCTTCTGCCTCCTATTTCCTGTGAAGGTCTTTCACTTTGCACTTTTAAATCCCTAAATAAAGAGGAGACAAGCAACAATCCTGTTTACGCAACATCACAGATTAGCTTTACCAAAACTAAATTGAGATGCTAGACTCTCCTCTTCAGCCCCTATTTTGCTCCCTGTCCATTAAAATCATAACAAATGCTGTTCAGTCCGCCTCTCCAAAGCACTGTTCAACAAGGAGGCAACAGGTAGAGCCCAGTAATCCTGCAACACAGCAATGAGACTTGAAACCAGCAACAGTATGTGGAACAGGCAGAAAAATCTTTACAATTTGGTTGTAGCCCTCAGTTTCCTCCTTTTCCAGCTCACTGAATGTGAGTTGTTATTTCTCCCAGGGTTATTCTATAGTATTTCTATCACACTGAAAAGTACAGCTGAGCTATTCCTTCTTTCACACTAAGTCAGTGTTGCTCTAATTCACACCCAAGGCTGCACAGGTCCCCCACCCCATCCTGCCATGCTGAACTGTTTCTGCCTTCTCCGCTCCCTTGGAGCAGAAGAGCCACACAGGCCTCCTACCAGCTGCTGATGTGCATCTTCCTTCTATAGTTGCAGGGATGCTAAATACACTGTAATAAATCTCCTCATCCCACGGGAACAGTTCACTTTCCTCAGGCCCCATGACATTACACACAGCAGCTCTTTCCAATGTCAAAAGCACCATTTCAAAGCTGCTCTGCCCTCTGAAAGATCCTGCTGCCCTATTTCTCTTCTCCACCCTATGCAGTTTGCCCCTCACACCACCCAGCTCTCAGGTCCCCCGCAGTAGGTGCAGGCAGCAGGCTCTGCTCTCAGACAGCAACAGAGGACACTGAAGGGCTGTCAGGTGGGAGGGACCCTGTGTGCTGGCATGGGCAGTCTTTACACGTGTGCCTCTTCCTCGCTTCACAAGGACATTGCCGACACTTTCTCTTTGTGGCAGAAAGACAAAGAAAGAGAGTCCGCAAATTTGAATAAAGGCCCATTTCCAGTCAAATGGTCATACAGTGCCTGTTGAATTAAAAAAGTGAGAGGGAAAAACAGCAGCAGTTTTGCAAGGTTTGACCCCAATTTTTAGGCAAATCCTCATTCAATTTTAGCAGAACAACCTATGCATATGCTAGAAGAAATTTTCTGTCTTCCTGTCATCTCCCCTTCCCTTAAAGCTGTTGTATCCAAATTCCAGCTTTCTGCAGGAAGAAATGGTTCTGTATTTTCAGTGCGCATTCAGTAATTTAAATGAGAAAAGCGGTGAGAAATAGATTTTTCCTGCTATGCTACGGAAAGAAACCTTAGTCAAGGCAAGACACACACAGTGACTGCTGTCCTGGGCTTTTCATTCACCGTCGCTCTGTCAGTGTGAGCTCAAGCTTCATAACCCAGGTGTTATCCTTGCTTTTCTCTCCTCCAGCTCACCATCTCCAGTCAAACACAGCTCACAGTGGAAGGATACTGTCTACAACCCAAAACACTCAAGATCATGCTGCACCATCAACTCTCCTTTGAATCTCCTGTCTAGAGCAGCAGGACACTGCCTGGCATTGCTTTACACATTTCCTAGCAGCATCAGAGGTTTAACAATACTACAGAATCAGATGGTATTAAATTTATATTTCCTACCCACAGGTGAATATCAGGGAGATTTTGCTTAAGGCACAGTTACATTTGCCTTCCATTTTTTTCTTGATTTTTTCTATTGTTATAAAGATGTAATTGCTGTTGAGTTTGATGGCATTTAAATATATATTTTTTAAAAAGAGCTTGAAACAAGATTCAGGTCTGCACAGTTGTCTTGTTCTAGTCTCCTTTTTCCTTCGCACAGGCCTTCTTCTTCTATAGGTTTCATCTTCACAAATTCGGCAAAGGACATTCTCATCTCGAGCTCTCTGGAGCACATGCTGGAATGCTTCTTTGGAGACCTGCTTTACTCTTCTCTGCTGTTTTTATCCCAATAATATTCTTTGCAACTTCAGCGAGTTCACACTTCACCTCCTCTCACACCTCATTTGGCATTTTGTCCTCTGTGCATTTTAGCAATGCATCAAACTGCTCCCCAATTACCACTATGTAGCCTTCCCCAACATACTCCAAATTATTCCCAAAGGGCTGAAAGAATAATTTCATGCACTGGAAGCACGAAACTTGAACTCTGAAGGAAGTAGCCAGTGATCTGAGGCACTAGCAGCACCTGGCAGAGTTTTAGATAAGGAAAATGACTCCCCATACAAAGCTTTAGAGTTTTATTGTTTATTTCCCCCTTCAATACAATCTCTTATATCAGTTCCAGGTATATCTTCCCCTACTGTGATGTTGAATTGAATGGCCTAATATTAATGTTGTGCCAGTTTTACACTTCCACATGCCACCTGATTTTGACAGTTACTTGTCATTTACTCAAGTATAAATGACAGCCAATTCAGATCCAAAGCACCTTACAAGACAGTTTTAAAAGTAAGTTCCCAAACATGCTTGAAGCTTGTAGATGGCTTCTTCATCTTGTGGCTTCTGCTTGTCTCATTTCCCATATAAATTCTTAACACCAGCTTCTTCCTTCAACAACACTGACAACATTTCATGGTTGTTAGTTGCTTTCAGATGATGAAGTAACCTGATATAAATTACCTATTGCTGCAAGTGAAAGAGAACGTGTGAGCACAGTAGTTGCTCCTGGAAGGCAGGCAGCAAGTACCGACTGTATCATCACAGGCAGGTGGTTTTCCATCATTGTAGAAGTTAATTTAATCTGATTTCCTCCTCAAAGATTTTTCTCTATGATATCAAAGTTGGTTTTTGATGGCTGAATAGTCCACATCATGAAAAATGGCAAACCTTTATCCTAACTCTCACACTGGTGATGTATCAAAGATGCAGCGAGACCACTCCAATGTCATTGTACCAGAAGAAACAAGAGACGCTGAGGACTGGGGCCAGGGGTCAAAACAAGACAATCCAAAAATGAATGGATTGCTCTCTGTTAAATCTGCACTTAATTGTTGCTCACTGCTATTCATTTACCCTGTTAAGAAAAGAATCATATAAAGCCACCTACTAGTAAGGAAAAAGATAGAGACTATTTCAAACAAGTATGGTGATATTAATAATATATAACGCGGACAAGATATATTCTAGACTCGATGAGAAATTAGCTACATAAATTCCTGTATCTCCTGATGAGACAGAATTGATGCTTTCAATGAAGTGGTTATGAATTTCAAGCCAATGTACCACCTGTGGATTCTTAACACAGGCTGCAGTAGCCCCACGATTCAGATCCCAATGACCCAGTTACTCTCCCAGCTGCCCATCACCTGCACAAGATGTGTCACAATATACTGTCCATGAACCAGGTAGGGAATACTTCTCCTTCACACAGGTTTTACCTCGATTAATCTAAAATGTCTAGGTGTCACATCATTAGGGACAGACTGGCAAACTAGATACTTTAAGACACCAGAAAATGGTTTGATAGGCTCAAATATGAAGAGAATCATGAGATTGCTTCATTTAAGAAACAAACATATCAAAAGAAAGAAACACATCAAAAGAAGTAAACACATCAGAGATGCACTCATAAAGATAGTAATGTATTTCTCAAAGGCTATAAGGGACTAAGATGGGAAGCTACATTTTTCCTCTCCTAATCAAGCTTCTTTACAATGAGATTTCCATAGCCAGGGGAATCTCTTCTTGGTGGACATGGTGACAGCTTCCAAACATTGTATTAGCAGGATGAGGAACAGAGTTTGCAAGATACGACCTGTGAGGGATGTCACAAAGTCTCTTCGGAGGCTTCAAAAAATCCATGAAGATGGCAACACTCTCCTAATGCAGCAATAAGAGCACCGCCAATGTGCCCAGGAGAAACCCACATGTACTTTTTAGAGGGCAAAATAATCTGAATGTTTCTAAAGAGCCAGGCTGTGAAAGGAAAGGTGTGATGGTTGGTCCCAGGCAGCCCCACAGCCCCCAAGCAGCAATGTGCAGTACTGTTGGGTAGGGCCCTGCACATGGCTGCTGAGCTCTGTCAGCTCCCACCTGCACTGCAGCCACGGGCAGGTGGAAGTAAAGCCTCTAGCCATCCTCCAGTGAGGAAAGCTAAACTATCCTCCTTTCAAAGGAGGGTTCTTATCAATGCTGCCTTTATTTATACCCAAATTGAACAGGCAAGTGACCTGCAGGCTGCATATCAGTGTTGTTAACCTCCCAAGGATCCCATGTTTGCACGTTTTCCCAGAACAGTTCAAAGACGAAGATGCTGAGGCTCTTCAGCGTAACAGCAAACTTCTCTTACAGGTGGTGAAACTGTCACTTCAAGATGCTTTTCCCACCAATGCTCTGTGTAGTCCTGGGAAGTTCTTCTGGAGCAGGTATTTGAAAGGATTCATCCAGATCTCCTCTTGCCCACTGGTCTCTTCCTTCTCTACCCAGATATCCCGTCTTCTTGATGTAGCCCATATCAGGCTCAAGCGCTGTTGCTGAGACAAGCCACCTGTGTCCACTGGCTTCCCTTAACCTTTAACTTTAGCTCTGAAATGTTTTTTTGTTTGTTTGCTTGCTTTTTAATGAAGTCTTCATCCCTCTGCTTCCTCACATAGGTGTTGCACAGCAGATTTCTCCGAGAACAGGGTAAGGTTTAGCATCAGAAAATTTTGGCTGTAAATTCTTCCTCTGTCTCAAGGGAATAATGAGTTTTCCTGTGCCCACTTTGTGCCAGCTACCTGCTTTCAGCACAGAACAGCTTGATGTCTGTACCGAATGCCGTGCTACGGTCAGCTAACGACCAGAGGCAAGCTGAAGCTCAGTGGAATTTGGTGCCCTCCTTGAAAATGCCAGCCATAGGAAAGCATCAAAAACCATTCACATATGTATTTACCTGGTTCCCTTTTCAATCTACAGATTTCTGAATCAAATAAATTATAAATTATCTCCTGAGAGGGAGTCAAGAACTTATAATAGACACCAACCGCCCAGCCTCTTTTAATCCATCCAATATTAGACTCGTTATTCATCGGGATAACAATCCTACTTGCAAATCAGCTACCTTTATCAGATAACCAACAGGAGCTAGTACAATATCTATTAGTCCAACAATATCAGCACCAAGATATATAACTGCTTCTGTACAAAAACCCCTCTTCTAATCCTTCTTAAACTCAACAAGACTGATTGGTTTTTATTATTCATGAATTAATTTTTAACTCTTGCTCCAACAGGAGAATTGAATGTATAACATTTTGTAGAGATCGAGGCAAAGAAATAGTAAGCTAAAAAAGCAGACCATCCAAAAGCAGCTATTTGTTCTTCTTTCAACAAACAGCTAAGGGGGAGAAGCTGCAGCTATTTTTCCCTGAACACCTGGGCAAAAATTCTAAGGAATATGAGTGCATTAAAAGCGCACAAATACTACATCCTTGTACTGCACAAGCTTTTGGACTTCCTTTCATAAATACGCTCTTAAAAATGGCTACGGACTTGAATTGGTCGATATTTTAACAATAAGTCCGTAGTAGAACTTGAACACAAGTGGGGAGATTCCTACAGAGATGGTCTGTAGTATTAACTGATTAGTTAGGGCTTTACAGCTTCTTCTGCAATGACAGTTCCCTAACTGTAACTGCTAGAAGAAAAGCAACTGCTCTGTTCTAATCTAAAAAAAAATACAACCAAAGGAATAAAAAGAGAATAATCAGAAACACTGTAGTTATTGAAAAAAAAAAAACAAAACAAAGCACATCCTGTCATCAAACAATTTCCAAAGCAAGGGATTCCACGAGGGAAACAACCTACATTCGGTGTCCTGCAAAAACAAAAACACATTGAAAAGAAAAAAAGAAAAAAGTTTCCAAAATAACCAAAAATTGAACAAACAAACAACATTCCAAACACCTGACTTTGCTGGTGATGCCACAGGAGCCCAGCTTTATCTTTATCGCTGCATCTGTGCCTTGCAAACCGTTCTTCAAATTCCTCTATGGCGTTTTATTTAAAGAAAATCTTCGCTTATCTTTAAGAATCACAGATTCCGAGATGTATCGCTTTATAAACAGAACATCTATTGCCAGTTGTTTGATAGCACCTAACCCTAAATACTCGCTAATTATTATGTCTATTAAGTTGTAACAAAAGCACCAAATATTTTTTCGAGCACAAATGTTATGTATGGCATACTTGGATGGCATTCTGCTTTTACAGAACACCTTCCATGCGCAGCTATTAAAAGACTTACAAACTTTAATTAACCAGTACTCAGGATGACCTTGTGATGAAGACAGACACACCTATCCTTAATTTTTGTGCATTTACACATGCTTATGCACACAAATACACAACCACATGCAGAAAGACTTGCGTATGTGAGACTTTGCACAGATAACTACTCAAGTGAAACAACACGTAGAATGAACATGCTATATATATGTTACATCCTTCATACGCCTTTTTTTTCTGTTAACTTATAGTGTGCACATTTATATAAAAAATATGCATGGACACAAATAACCTGATACATGCAAGAAAACTGTTTCTGTCATAGCTGGGCTCATTCTAGACCTCTACAGCGTGCTTGGTACCACTAGGCAACTCGCATCAATTATTCTGCGGGAGATGCGTCTGGCATCATCTATGTAAAGCAATACATGCATACAGACATCAGTACACTTAACCGTCATTTCAAAAGGTCACATTTGCTACAATCTATTACAGCAAAAAAAAGCCTCAAGAAGCAAAGCGAACATCCTTCACGAAGCCCAAGCACTGCGACACAAGCGCCCGTGTCGGGATCTCCATGGCTGTGTGTCCACTGCGCCAGCTGCTGCGCCCGCTCCCTGCCCCAGTCCCTGGGCACGCTGCACTGCTGCTGCACAGCACCGCCTGGAAATCACTGCTCAACAGTCGGGTGCGCGGAGAGCCCCGCTCCATCCAGACACCTCTGCACCGCCATCAGATATCAAAAACTGTGTCAGGCAATAGGCACTAAGGCTTTCACTTTTGCAGGAGAATGTTTTCAGCCTCTCCCTGCACCATTACCCCGCCAGTTGACAAAAATGACCTAAAAACCTCTATCAACAGAAATATAACAGCTAAAAGAAATGGAATCAAACTCAGAAGCAAAATGTAGAAGCGGCACCCTGCACGCCTGAAAAAGAGCTGTGGAAGAACAGAATTTGTGTCCCAAATAATTAAATCTCTCTTACTCCTTCCTCTGCAGCACCTTCTGAACTGTTTAAAACCAGATGGCATTCGCGTGCCATACGTGGTCCAGAAACAAATTACAATAAAAACACCGCAACTCCTCCAAACTACTGTATAAGTCAGTGATTGGGTTAAAAAATAAAAAGCAAAGGATAAAGGAAATGTACACATTAAAATGCACATAGGTTAGTTCTGGTTCTGGGCACCAAAAAGAATTGGAGATCAAGTCCATGAAATCAGTAACACTCTGTGTTCTCCACTGCTATGCTGTCAAATCAGTGAAAATCTCACTGAGATAGGGATATATTTTATAGCCGGGAAGCAAACAGCACTGCTGAGAATGAGAAAGTTGTCAGACTAGCCGAATAAAAACAAAAACTTCACATAAGAGTTCCAAAAAATAAAAGCTGCCATACAATAATCATGTAGTAATTTTTTTTAATATGCAAAATTTTGTAAATCTCAGTGGGAAATCTGGGTTGTGATTGCTCGTGTCAGCGTGTTTTTAAAAATGGACCAGCGGCAACATGGAAAATCATATTTCTGCCTTATTTTCACCCAAGTGCTTGCACATTCTAAAAACGATCATCTCCATATGCAAAATCATAACAGGAGAATTTTTTTTTTTTTTTTAAAGCTGTTCTTTTGACCTTTCCCTTGAGTGAAAGGACAGCGAGACAATACGCTCACCAGCATTGTTCACAATGACGGCTCCATCACCGGAGATTGAGGGCTGTTATTACTAAAGGGAACTTTAAAGTGCCAGGAGAAAAGGGGGAAAAAAATTAGAAAATAACACTTCTAAATACGCCATACCTACAAGGAGCTTTCAGGAGAGCAGACGCAGAGCAACAAGAAATCGTCAGGTAAAAACAGCTGCAGTAAAACACAGGCAATCAATTCAAAACAAAAGGTGCTATGATGAGAAATTGTCTCCTGTTATGCAGCATACTCTAAGCCAGAGGTCCCGGACACACTTCAGTCTTCCACAACACGGGCTTTTCTAATTCAAGAAAAATATATGACCCTTAAATACACGGTAAATCCAGCACCTCCAGGAACGGAAAAGGAAAATCTGGTTCTCATCAGTTGCTCTTTACTCTACCAAGAACAAATTAGAACAGACTTCATTTTCCTTCTAAGCTTTCAACAGGATGCAGTATTTGTGAGATGTCCTTACAGCCATGGCAAAAATTGTATGAAAATGGCTACCTATGTCTACACTACATCTCTTTCCTTTCACATACACAACAACACAGGAACAAATAAAACCGTGTCCAAAACCAGGACAGTCCTGTTATCGCCATTTTATTGCAATTTAAACCCCATCTTAGAAAAGAAAAAGAAATGAGGTGACATTTGCCTGAAAAGGCAAAGGAGTCCTCTTTTCTTCACATACACGCTAGTTTGTGATTTTGTGAATGGATTCTGCATTGCTCGTTAAATCCTTACGGGGCAGGAATATTCTTTGTAGGGCGACTAAAGTCAGCCGAAGGGTGACTAGGCAGAGATTTGCTGGGATCCCACAAAATGAACAGGACTTGTCATCCATTTTTTCCTCCCCCATTCAGAAAGGGAGTGCAGGAAAATTCCAGCTCAGCAGGGACACAGAGCCATCGCAGGTTGTGTGATAACAGCTTGCCACCTGCCTTTCGCAAGTTGTCTTTGCGAAGTGCAAGGGGCACTGAATAGTAACGTTGCCTGTGGTGATAGGAATGCACTGAACGGCTCAGTATGCAAAAGCATTTACTGGTACACAGTGCTCTTCACAAAGGGCATTGCAGAACGCTTTCCAGACTGTCAGAAATGCTAGGACAGGAAATATTAGTGCGTGTGCCGCAGGAGGAACGTAAGCACTCGCCATCACAATAAAATAAGGTATTAGCAAATGTAGGTACAAAGCTGCTCACAGCAAAAAAATAAAATAAAAATAAAAATAAGGGACAAAAAGACACCTACCAAACAGCAAACTTAGCTGCAGTCAGACAAAAAGGAGCATTTCTTTGCAAGATCAGCAAGGGTTAACAGCAGCGCACAAGCTCCCGTCCAGTCAAGATAGGGTCAAACGATGTGCAGTGAAAGTTTCAAGTCCTCAATCCCCCAGAGCTTGTTTGCTAATTACATTTGCAATTACAAACACGACAAATATATTATTATACAGTGCGTTCCACCTTGAGCAGGCACATTCTCCTCCTGGGCAGCCACAGCCAGCAGCCACACTCACGAGCACGGGCAGAATCAAAGCACGCCGTGCTCCAGCTGCAAGGCGCGTTCTGTGGGCATCGCTACTGCTCCGAGGGGACAGGGCAAGGCTGGAGAGAGGCAGCACAGCAAGGGTGAAACAGACGCAGAGCACGTTACGGCAGTTTAATTCCTAAGTAGTAAAACTTATCAGATCAATAACTATTAGTAATAAATAATACTAAATTCTGTTCCTGATGACAGGCACCAAGCACTGTGCACATGTAAGCTGCGTAGGGATGGCTATGTTCAGAACTCAAACGCAGCCGATACGGGGATGGCAGAAAGAAATCAAGGTTTTCCTATCTTCAGCATGGTCGCCAAAAACAAGCACTGCTAATATCACCTTCATTAAGTCCATTCGCTAAACAACCAACCACCTGATTTGTAGGTTTCTGTTGAAGCTCTGATCCTGCTTCCCCCCCCCAGTTTCTATAGCAGCATTACCTAGAAAGCTCAATGCTGGGGTCTGGACAGATGCTACATTTCCTTCCTCTCAGTGCACAAACTAAAAACTCTGTACTGCTCTGGCTGTAAAGTTAACAGCAGGAGATCCATGGAATAAAACATAGGTGTTACTGGGAACAATTTCCCAGTCTCCACTGTCCGCAGCAGAGCTACTGCCTTGAAACACTGTCTGCTGCTATGAACCCCGATTCTCAGTCCAAGGAACAGGAATTAGAAGGAAAAGCCAGGGATAGGATTTTGGCTTTTATATCCAAGCTGTGCCAGCATCTGTCCCTACTTTTACTATTTCTTCCTCTATTTAAAATTCTCTTTGATATTTCAAACTCCGAAGAAATTCTACCGTGCTCAGAACAAAACCTGTGAAGTCCACTGGTCTCAGTGAAGTCTTTTCCCTTCTCCCTTCTTCAAGTCCATAAAAGCACTCGTGTCAGTTCAGGAAATTTGGGAAACAGACGCACTGACACAATGCACGGAGCTTCTTACTGAGCTAAAATTACTGGGAAAATACAGGATATTTCAAACGACAAGAAATTCTGAGCAGTGGTAACAGAGCTGAAACGGGGCTGGGGAACAGCAGCAAAAAGGGCACTGGGGATACAGCAGCGGTCCCTTGGAAAGGGAGGAAACGGGATGTGAAATCTCTGTCACAGCAACTTTCTCTGATGCAATCTCTCCAAAGTCTTTCCCCTCTCAGGCTAAATGCAATATTTATTGATTACTTCAAATCAATACAATGAAAAAAATCCTACTTTTTAAAATATATTGATCTTTCCATATTTCTCAATAATTGATAATGATTAGACCATCTTTACTTTCACAAGTGGAATTGGAAAAGGATGGAAAAGTAATGCAAACGTCGTAAAGGTACCAATTTCCTCATCAGCCTCGTGCTCAATACGCACAGTACACCAAGACCCCATTCTGCAGTGGGAGTTTAGTCAGGAACCCAGCAACCAGGCTGCTTCCCTCACAGTGGTTTTTCAGTTTATTCTGCCAATAAAGCGCACAACTCCCTCCCTGCGCTCCCCAGTTAACAACTCCTCCCTGCCCCAGACTTTCAGACAGTCAGACCAGACTGCTGCATTCAGCTTCTCTGACTCAGATTTCCTCCCATTCACGGAATACGGACATTTCCAGTAACCTCTCAAATTAAGTCACATTTCCTCAGTCTGTGCATTAGAGTCAGTGACAACAACTTTGTCAATTCTCTGC
Source organism: Pavo muticus (assembly GCA_016647715.1). Taxonomy (NCBI): domain Eukaryota; kingdom Metazoa; phylum Chordata; class Aves; order Galliformes; family Phasianidae; genus Pavo; species Pavo muticus. The sequence goes on from JACDJE010000138.1 coordinate 693,921, forward strand.
TACAGGATCCAGAATTTGCCGTATCATTGACTTAAAATTCCAGTGTTATACCTTTCTGTCCCTCTATCAAACATATCGGATATTCCTTTCAACTTTTCCTTTCTGCCCATAAAATAATCTTCATTTTTATCAGATCAATGACTCATGTGTCTTTCTTGTACATCAGAGGAAACAGCGTAAGAGACATAGCATCTGGCAGCATGCCCTTATTTGCCAATGATTTTTATTTTCCCTTCATTATGGTTACTTGGTCAGTTTCTGTCTGTCATGGAGAATATTAATTAGAAACAGAGATGGCAATTTTGCAGTCCTGTCAGTATTTCTTGTGGCAGCTATAGCTAGGCAGAAAAAAATTCTCTGGGACATGGAAGTTAATACATGAAAGTAAAGCTGCCCCTTTGAAACAGCCTTAGGTTTGCATGTGAGAGACACAATACCGATATTCAGTGTGACCGTACCTATGTGTGTGCATATATCTCCACGTAAATATTTATATACGCACACGCATGTTTGTGTGAATATAATCACCTATTTTGCCTGTCTGGGTGCTGTTCCCGGTGCCTGTAAGCGCGCTCCCTTCCTGCTGTACCGCAGGCAGACATTGTCAGTACAGTGTAACTAATGCATTCTCACCGTACGCCTCACCTGAGAGGCAAACCGCAGGTACAAATCACTGCCTTTGTTAGCTTCCCAACTGGAAGTCACGCAAAAGGTTTCCCTCAGAGCTCTAGCACCGACCCCAGGAATAATTCTCCCAAAGGTCAGTACCAAAAGGTGGAAAGCGGTCACCAAAGGGCGGATTCCTGTACAAGAAACCAAACACTCTCACTGCAAGACCCCGTGCTGAGGGAAAGCACTCAGCCCACCAAATGGAACGTCCCCGCTTCCCGATGCGATCGCTCAGACCTGCACACACGTACAGAGGGAAGGGAACTTCCACTGCTTCAGGAAGACGAATCCGAAACCTTAAGAGTGTGATGAGGGATAATGAATTCCTTCCTCTTGTTCATTTCTGTGTGCATTACAAATATTAAGCTCCCCTTAAACTCCAAGGTGAAGGGAGTGACCTTTCCTCTCCTTTGCCTTGGCCACCATCTCTCTCCATAGTTGCAAGGTGAAATACAGTTTCCAGGTAACTGTATGGATCCCCTATTGAGTGACTACAGCTCCTTCTCCAGCCACATTCTATCCTTCCTCCCATTTTCTCCTACAGCTTAACAGGCAAATAAACAAGAAGAGGAAGCCTGCAATATTTTAAAATTCACTCTTAAATTATGGTTTAATTTGACAACAAATGCTGCCCATGTAATTAAAAGCTTTTTTAAAAGGAAAATAACTATGAAAATCTTTTTCAGTGGTTAGCAGTCAGAAAGAAGACTCACTCAGAACAAAAAGGACAATATGCTCACACAACCAGCTAGTAATACAAGCACAACTACAATACCTGCATTTACCCAATACATTCATAAATAATTGTGCTACAATAGTGGAGGAAGAAGCGACTCAAGAAGCATATATTGGGTCAACTCTTATCCTCACCTACAAGAATGCAAGCCAAAACCTAACCCTAACACCAGAATGTAAACCCAAGCAATAACCGACACACTGCACACGCTTTAGTTTTTCCACGGTTTAGGGCTTCTCACATCTTTTCTTCCTCTCATTAACTTTTCCCAGACTTAGCCATACTTCCCCACTTCATCACTGCACTCCTCTAATTAAACAAACAAAAAAGGATTGATATATTTAAAATGGTGTTTTTTGGTCTCCCTCCCCTGACCTCATCAGTGCTAGGATGGCAGCTAGCTGGCACACACAGCCACGTCAAGCACTTCTCTCAACTGAGAGCACTACGACAGTTTCTCATGGCAAAGAGCGGATCTGCCTACTGCAAAGCCGTGGGGGCTCAGCAGCACTTCCCCGGGGCCACCTCCACCTGCCTGCTGGGTGGCCAAAGGGTTGGGAACGCAGTAGGGCACTGCTCCTGAGCTGGGAGCTGCCCGAGAGCCCCTGGTGACATAGCACAGGGACAGCAATCCAACGTGCAGATCCCTTCTTACTGCTTTCATGCTGTTGGAGTTTCTTTTCTCAATTCCAAAAGTAGAACAAATAAAAGTAAAAAGTTAAGAGACACTATAGCAAGCGATAATGATATACCTTTTGACTGTGGCATTTTGTTCTGTTGTTTTGGTGTTTGTTTGCTTCGTTTTTAATGAAGGTAAATGCACTTTGTATTTTTGACTTAACATTAAAAGACCCCCAGAAGCACACAGAATACATTTTCCTCAAGAAACTGTTTGTTTATTTTTAATTCAGAACGGAGCAGCCACAAGTGAAGAAGTGGGGAAAAGAAAATCACACGGGTTAGACTATTAATTTCTATCAACAATTCCAAGGCACATTTTAATGACACTGCTGGAAGCGGGGGATTAAAGTAGGGAGAAATGAGCGTAAGGACAGACAATATCAGCAAGACAAGCAGACGGATAAAGGACAGCTGTAATACGAAAGAGAGGTCAGCATCGTTGCGGGTTTGGTTGGTTTTAAGTGTTTTAATTTTACTAAATAGAATGCGTCCTTAAAACAAACACAATGAAACCGACAAATGACCTCACTCCCAGCCCCTACCCCCCTCCCGATGACACCACAGAACCTGTGTAGGTGACACACAGATTAACATGAAAACACAAAAGGGGACTCCGCTCGGGGAGATTTATCGGAGGGGAGAAACGCACATAGAACTGAATGACTCCAGAGAGAGCTGGATGCAAACGCTGAGAAGATTTTGCCTTGTTTCCCAACTTCCCCAAAAAGATCAAACCAAACTTAACATGTTAACGTGACTCTGAACGCAGCTTTATCGGGCACCGCTCCGCGCAGGATACAAAGAGCAGAGGCAGGTGCTGAGGTAGCTGCCAGCGGTCCCGGCTCGGGATGCTGCCACCAGCCCTGCTGCTCCGCTCCTCCCCGGGCAAGCACCCCGCAGAGCGAGCTGCGGGAAACTCCTTTTCTAAAGGGGATTTCGGGTCAAAATACGAGTTTTGTTACAACAATAACCAATAAATAAATAAATAAATAAAATCGCAACAGTATTTTAGCGGATCCGCTTTCTGTAATTTTATACACATCTCCTTATAGACGCCTAAGAATCCACGCAGTAAAAATCCTAGCACCGAGGGGAAGTACAACTGCGCAGACTGGACTGCAAGCGCTCAGCGTCAGTCCGTTCCTAGGAGATGAAGCGTTAGAGGGAGAAGTTACGGGGAAATAAAGCGTCGGCCCCGCGCAGCGACTCCCGGCGCTCCCCCGCGGCACCTGCCCGCACCCTCCCGCTCCTATCCCCGCGGCGAGGCAGAGGCACGCCGGGTCACGGCCCCGTCCCGTCCCACAGGCAGCGGTGCCGGTCCCCGCCCGCCCGCGGCTCGCCCGGTCCCGGCGCGGCACAACACGGCGCACTCACTGGTTGTGGTAGCCGAGCGGGTCAGAGATGCACAGCTCGGAAATGTCCATCAGTCCACTTTGAGCATTCCCGGTTGGAGGAAAAAAAAAAAAAAAAAAAAAAAAAAAGGAGAAATAAAAGAAAGAAAGAAGGGAAACAACAAGAGGACAACTCGGGCGCCGGGCGTGGAGCCGCAGCAGGGAGCCGGCCGAGCCCGGCGGCAGGGCAGAGGCAGACGGGCCGGGCCGGCAGCTCCGCTGCGCTCCGCTCCGCGCCCGGACACTGGCAGCGGCGGGAGGCGGGCGGCGCGCAGGACCCAGCCACGGGGGATTTCGCCGCCCCGAGCCCCGCTGTAGCTTTAACACCGGGAGATGGATGGAGACGGACGAGCGGCGATTGGCTCCCGCGCGGGGGCTGGGCTTGGAGCGCGGCTAGGGGAGGCACGGCTGGGGGGGGCCCGCTCCGGCCTCGCGGGCGCAGCGCGCCCGGGGGCGGCCCCGGGCCGGGCGTCGGCAGCGCTGGGACGCGCGATGACAGCCCACCGCTCGGCCCCGGCACGGGAAGCAGCCCAGCGGCGGCACACGCGGCCCGTGTCTCTCGCACCCCCCGGGAGCGGCGGCCGCAGAGTTTAGGGTTAGGGGAAACCCCGCGGAGCGGAGCCCCGGGAGCAGTTCCTCCCGCGGGTGCGCACCCGGCAGGCAGCAGCGCACACGCGTGGCACGGCGCGCCGCACCAGCCCGGCTCCGCACGCACAGGCCGAGGCTCGCTGCCGCAGCCCCGCGCTACACTGACAGCTCCCTGCACAGCCCCACATCCTCAGCACACGCAGGCAGAGGAGCGCCCGATCCCGGTTTCAAGGCAGTACCGTTCAGATGTCGCTTCAGTGCAGCCTGAGAGCGCGCTGAATAAACCCTGGCACTGAGACCAGAATCGGACGTTCGGGATAAAAGCATGTATTGTCAGGCACACGCTTCTAGGTACGGACCCTCAGAAATGTTCACAATCAAAACCGACACAAAACAATCCTCATGAAAGACTTCTAAGCTCTGCGTATACACCAAGCTGCCCTGTCACGGGGCTTTCACAGTCCCCACACACGTTTTCACACCCATGCAACCTCACTGCCTTCCTACGGCAACAGACCAGTTCCCAGCTGAAGAATCCTCTCCATATGAGCACACAAGCCTCAGCCACACACCTAGATCCTTGTCCTGGAAGCCTGTCTCACGTGGAGGTACCCTGCAGGGTCTCTCTGGCTGCTGCCATCAGCCCATCGACTCCCAAAGGGCACCGATGCAAACCTCCCACGTCCCTCTCCTACACCTCACTTCATCCTTAGGTGTCTGATGCTCAAACATACTAAAATAACCTTCACTGACAAACCAGAAACAGAGGTTTTTTTTAAAAGGGAAATAAACACAACTGAATAAACCTTCGCTCTCCTATGTCAGGCAAATAAGAAGAAAAAAGTTGGAGCATTAAGGACGCTCCTTAATACAAGGCACAGAATCTATTTTGAGGCAAGAGAGTAACACAGCAGGAGAAGCGATGATCCTTGAGAACTTTCCAGATGGGAGGGGCTATACAGCAAAAGAGGGAAACAGTGTTTATTGCCATGTTTACAGCTGAACTACTATGTGGTAAGAAAGTTTTAGGCTAAGCCACATTAGGAGAAACTTGAAGCAGACCATATTCAAAAAAAGAGGGATAGTCAAATTCACACTAAACATCTCCTTTGCTAAAGACAACACAACTTTCCCAACAGATTCTCTACCAGAGGTCTTAACCACTACAGAATATGTAACAAAAACACCATATAGGCCTGTGGCAGGTCCTGCTGCGTCCCCCGACTGTGCAGGGACAAGCTGTGGGGTTCTGCTCAACTTTCCTTAATACAAGACACATGAAGAAGACAATGAAAACACTCCGTTTAGAAAACAGGAGACAGCAGAGACTTGTCCACAGTTTTAAAAGTGGAGCCGAATCTGCTTACCTGAATGTTGCAGGTGACACAAAGTTCAGAATATACATCTTTCCTGGAAGCAGAGTTAAAGGAAAGGGAATTGTACACACATACACCTCTGTACTCCTAAGTGACACATCAGCACAGTGAAAACTCTACAGTGCTTTGATTGCCAGCAAGTCTGAAGACAAGGGCTTGGGGGCAACCGTAGCAGCGCCCAGGATTGCAAGGAAGGGGTCTCACCAACCACACTGAAGAACCCTAATGCAACCAGAGACAAGAAGGAGGAAGTGAGCACCAGTGCATTTCCTGCAGGGATCTGAGCTCAGAGGGACCTGCTGATGACCTGACTGCCCCATGAAGAGGATTCCTGAAGTAGCAGAGATGCTGGAGGAGGCACACGGGGTCAGAGCAGGATTCAAGAGCAGTCAGGGTGTTTGCAGTGAGCTGATTCTGACTGAAAGCGTTTTTCTCTAGAAAGATGCTCACTGTCTGCATACTGACTGCGCAGAATTAGTTCTGCTGCAGGCTCTCAGTGAATGGGAGAGCAGAGCGGGAACGGCCTGGCAGGCAGGTGTTGCTCTGCCAATAGCTGATGTTTTAATTTTTCACTTTAAGTTTTAACCAGGCTGAGGTGAGGCAAGCAGGGAGCCATGTGATCGCCTGGCACAAGGTTCATGGGGCCGAATTAGCTGATATCAGCAGTACAATGGTGGGTTTGTACTCTGGAAATGGGCTGCTGCTGACAGAACTGCCTGGGTAAGGTGGGTATTTACAAAGTGGTGCAGAAATGTAACATTAATCTCTCCTGATCCAGTGCAAGTGAACAAATGGAGCTTCACCCACCTCATGAGGGGCTGAGCAGAGCTGTGGCTTCTTTTCTCTGAAAGCTATAAAGGAACAACTTCTGCTGTCTGGGCCTGATCTGTAAACTTGAATTCCCCAAGGAATGGGACAAGAGTTCTGAGGGCTGATCTGGGAATTTCAGGAGGCCTCATCTTCCTCTGCTTCATCCCCTCTGCACACCATTCTCGCTGAGCTCTTCTCACAGCTTTAGCTGAACTCTCTTCCCTCCAAAGATTAAAGGAAACACTGATCTTGAGAAGGCCCTCCTTCCAACATGCGTGTTATAAAAATGTGCCAGAACAAGTTTAGAAAGACTAAGATTTGGCTGTCAGATCCCAAAGCCTCAGTCTGAGTAAATACAAGGCAGAACTGCACACACAACAGCAAAGCTAGCTTGTCCTATGAGCACAGCCCTTGCTGGCCTGCCTGAATCCTGCCCTGCAAGCGCTGCTCTCCCTCCAGGGGGGCAGAAACACTCCAGCCCGCTTGGTTTGCAGCCTCTGAACAGAGAGCACACCTCAGGTAAATGCTACCTGTTGAGTTGATCATCATAAGGCAGCCATTGGATTTTGAGGTCCCCAATGAGAGATCACCTCAACCCAACGCGGAGCAATGACTTTCCATGGGCTAACTTAGAAGAGAGCACAGTTAAGAGTGCAGATGGAGCCCCATCAATACTGCTTCTTCGAGATACGCCATCTCCCCTTCCCCAAAAAGATGTCTTTTGTGCTTTTGCTGGCTCTTCCAAGAGATGATGGAGTAAGTATTTCTCGAGAAACTTTCTCCCATCCTTTAATGACTAAGCAATTTTCAATGGATTAACTTTTTACTTTTTTAAACTTCTATCATGAAATAACGATCAGCTTTCCAGGAAGATGACTGATTGACTGACAGAAATTTCATTTGGACTAATATAGGAGCAACCTGCAAATCTTGCCAAACAAGCCTGATTTCACTTGGTGATAAGGTTAGTTTTTTGTGAATAAGGAAAATACAGCAGAAGATAATATCTACTTCAGGGGGGTTGGTTGGTTGTTTTTTTTTCCCCTTTTATGAAGGCCCTACTATTGTATTCTCATAACAAGTGAATGAGGCGCTGCACAGGGCAAAAACCGTACCTATTGAGGAGAGCCAAGCTGAGCAAAACAGACTTGTGTACACGCGGTCCTGCCTTGTCTGCTGGGTAAAGAGAAACTCAACAACCAGAGGCTTTTCCCAGACCCCGTCTCATTTAAAGGAGCAACAGTTACACAGGATTCACTGGGATGAATTTGGAAGACAACCCTTTCACACTACAGAGGCCAATAGCACAGCTTAAGTCACTGTGTTGCATGGCCTCAACCCTCTACTTTGTAAAGTTTGTAACCGTGAAGAGAAACTTATGTTCTCTGAGCATAGGTCCCTAATCACCAGTGGGCACTCACTACTCTCACATACGTCCCCTTGCTTCCCCCATCCCAGATCAGGACTCTATCCTTGAGGACAAGACAGACTTCTCCATCTGGGGGCTCTGTTCTACTTTCCCTTACTACACTTAAACAAAACAGTTCACTGTCTCCACCAAAGACAATTTGTCATTCTCTACTGAACTCCACATTGATTTTTGTTTTCCCCAAAACATTCCTTATGGCTTTATGAACAATATGCTCAATCTAAAAGACATCACCACCACCACTGCTAAAGCTCAACATCTATTTAAACAGGAAGTAGTTTTCATTTAAATAATTGCTCATCTGAACATCCTTATACATGCTTCAAGCATTACCTAGTCTCTGAAACATTTGTTATAATTCTCAACCTATAGACTGTCAAATCATATCATAAGGAGACTGACTTGCCCAAGATCAACCTGAGGAAATCTGCAGCACAGTGTAAGTCTGCATACACGTCTTAGCCCTTACTGTCCTGCTTTACCTCAGAATTATCTGTGCCAGAAATGCGACCTTTCATTAGGTTCCAATTTTTTTCCCATTCTGAATTTGGATGCAGCAGCATTAGGAGCCTTCAGATGAGACACGGTCCCTCCATTGCTAATGAGAAGTTAACTCCTCCTATTTTCTTCTAATAACCCCTACTTTTGTAGGGTCAATGTTGATTTTCGTCCTCCCCTACTTGTAGCGTTTCCTACTTTGCAGCATTTATAGCAGGATAAGCTCTGTTTCCAGAGCAGAACACGTTTCTGCTGGCATCTTAGATGAAAGTGCACAGACATGCAAACAGACAAAGAAAAGCTAGGGCAAAGCTGCATTAACTTTTACAGAATTTAAAACAGGGCATAAGAGGTAAACGCTGTGTATTTTATTGAATGGGAAAGAATAAAGACAATGGGAAAAAAGCAGTTTTCTAGATTTAAGAGCTTGTGGTAAGAAATTTACTTTTTGCATGAGGGAGGCAAGAGAGGAAATCTTTTTACTGGGTTTATGCTTTCTTGCATCATTAGTTTGCTTATGTATTTGATATGGACTTCTAACCTCCCTTCTCAGAAATAATGCAGTTTATCTACTTTCATGTTTTGTCAACCTACTCCCTTGGCCAGAGTTTGGCTAGCTCTTGTTTAACTAAGCAATCAGCAACCTTCCTCAAAAAAGGCAGGTAATTACAGAGGTAGATTGATCTTGCAGACTTGGATGACCTGCATCCAGGCTATGAATTTTGACCTGTTGCTGATCTGTATCCCACGCTGTATTACAGTAACCCTCAGCTGGGCCATCTTGGCCAAGCAGAATATGACTAAGACATTGACAGGAAAGTGGTTTTATTCATATTGACAGCTACACATCAACTACTAGCTATTCCGGGACTCTGTCCAAATTGCAGCAAAGCAAAAATGAACCCTTTTCCATCCATAATTCCAGGTGCCCATAGAACAGCAGTTGGGCTATTTGCTTGCATACACCAGGAGCAGGGCAGGAACACATGGCTTCCAAAATTTTTGAAATTGCCTCTACTTAGCCATCGCTGACATGACGAGGGTGGCTTTTCCAGTGAGTCCATCTTCGTCCTGGAAAATGGGACAAAGCCAAATGGCTTCAACCTTTCAATCTGAGTACACTGCCTTAAAGTCTTTTATTACAAAAGGCCAAGGTGGGAGGTCAGGAGGTGCCTGAGAATGCTTTTTCAGTCTCCCCACGTTAGAGGAATATTTGCTGCTTCTCTCTGCAGTCCCGGACAACCTAACCCACTTTAGGACCCCAGCATTCACTGTACCAGCTTACTTGCTGAACTACTCACAAGAAATAGCTGTCTCGTCAAGAGGAAGAGCAGTTACTTACTGGTACGCAAGGAAATAATTCAAACACGTTCACCTATGCACTGATAAAGCTGAATGTCTCAGCCCAGAAGGAGGGGGGCTTAAAAAGAACACAAATGTTTCCAAGTTACAGCTGTTAGAAAGCATATCCAATGCAGGCTAAGCAGTGAAGATGGAAGGTAATTTTTCCAAATCTGTGATGGAAACAGGAACTTCAGCATGTGCAAGATAACTTCTCTCAGAAACAGAAATGAAGGAGCTGCAGTGGCCCAGGCTTTCCAGTTTGAATTCTAGAACGTGACAAAAAACAGTGGGTATGTGTGCAATTTCCTTTTAGCTGGGTTCTTTGTGAAAGTAACACAGGCCTTTTGGAAAGTAATGTCGACAGTTATAAAGCAAACCAGTGAAAAGTTTCCATCCAGAGTATATGGGATGAAGAGAAGAAGGATTAAAGGCTTTCTTTTCCCTGCCAGAACTTCCATCTAGCCTTGGTCATCAGAAGACATTGACTTCACATGATCAGCCAGGCCAAATACAGAAGGAGCTCAGTGACAGGGGATCTGTGTAGAAACATTTAACAGCAAGACAAACCCGCAAGTCCCAAGTGACCTTAGGAAACCTGATGGAAAACAATCTGGAAAAAAAGCAGAGATTGCCATATGATCAACTGCCCTACTGGTCACCTCCTCCAGCCCCAGAATACTCCAGTTTCTAACAGTAAGGAGTTGCAGGCTTTGGCTAAAGCCAGGCATGCCAAAGGCCAGTTTCTTTCTGACAGCCATATTTGAAGCACAATAACTACAAACCCTCTGCTCTGGATCAGTTAAGTACACCTCCACTCCGAAGATCTGTTCTGCACTAACTTTTGTGTTTGAACAATATAGATTTTTCACAACTCCCTCTTGAGTGTATTTATTACTCATACAACATTTATTTCACCTTCTCGACAAAAGCAAATTGGTAATAATCCACCACACCCTCAGCTCTTATTTCATTAGACTGCTTTGCCAACAAACCGTATCCCTAGCTTAACATACTTCTAACTTCTGAGTCCCAACACCTCATTCAGGTACTTGCAGTGAAGTGCATGCTAGGAAATTGCTGCGTTTGTCAACAAGCTATTAATATTCAAAAACTATGCCTTCAGACCAGGAATGATCACAGTTACATGTCCTTTTTCAATTTCCTGTTTGAAAAAGAAACAGAAAACCAATTCTTACCTATACCACATGTACCTAGACGTCATTTAAGAGTGACAAGGCTACTCAGGACCATATGAACTCGTCTTCTTTAGCTATGTGATGTACACACATATAAGATCAAGAGGGTAGTCAGTCAAAAAGAGATGCATGCTGATTACCAGAAAGAAAGGTTCTCTATGCAAAGGTAAGGAGAAGCCCTACTTTGCTAAGCAGCCCTGCATGCTTTGAAAGATAGCACTCGCTCTTGTGTGTGGAAATACACGCCCCCAGATGTCTTTGTAAAGGTCCTATTGAGGTGACTTCCAAGTTTCTCAGAGATCCAGGCACAGAGGAAGTTGTGGGCTGCAATAAAGCCATCTCCTGATGGACTTGAGCATGCATCAGTGTATTTCAGCAAATATGCCTTCATCCTTTCTGCACTGCCAGCTTTGCCATTCTTGTGGCAGCATTATAGAAAATTACTTTTCAGTATCATTGTTAAGGCAAACTCAAATCTCAGTCCCATGTGGTCTGAGGGTGACTTTGGTGCTACAGCTTCCTAGCAACAGATCCCCTTGGTCTCCACTGTGCTTACAAAGGAAAATCCAGTTTTGGTCTTTCACTCATCTCTTGAGCACTTTTATTGTAGTGATCAGGGACTACCAATGCCCACCTCTTTGCTCCTCTGTTGAACATACCAAGCTTCCATTAAATATTTACAGTCAGCTGAAATCAGTAGAACTTAATTCATCTTTTAGACCTTGCTTATCAGCGTGTAGCAATATTTCATAACTCACGTGGTTAGCAACTCAGCAAAGGGTAGGCTTTACGCCAAGGCATAAGTTCCAGAGGTGGTTGTTACCAGGTTCCTTCTGGGAACCATACAGACTGGCGCCAGCACTCCTCTTTGTTAAACCTGTGGCTGCTTCAGGACAGAGGGAAGGAAGTCAGAAGGAAGATGGTAGGAGAGAAAGAACGCCACTTCTTCAAAAACAGAGGTCTGCAAAGTAGCCAATGATGTGGCGCCCAGGAGAACCCTGTCTGGCTTTCTAGGGAGAAGACAGTAGGCAAGGGCACTCAGAGAGATTACTTGGTTTCTAGGGGCTCATTCATTGCGTGAGGAGAAACAAAGTGGTTAATCAAGCACCGTGGGAAAGCATCAGTGACCTGCAGCACAGCACAAGGCCTTGCTAGTATATGTCACGGACACCTGGCCACCAGCATAAGGCCGTACAGAACAGGCCTTGCATGTCCTACTGCCCAGCACATGTTCTGCTTGCAGAGGCAGTACTAATGCTTCCAGAAATACAAAATGCTCCTGCGTAGACACACCTAGGTGACACCCATCAGAGCAGCAATAAATATCTTCAGGTTTGTACAGGGCTACATTCCAAGCACCTTTAGGTTTGATTACATACTTGCTACACAAAGACAACTTTTTTTTTAAAGCCACTACAGCCCATATATACAAAATACAAGAACACCAGTGTAAGCCCCACATATTTGACGAGCTGTCAAATGCCCATTATTGATATTCTGTAGATCAGCTGAACAGGTAACCAATAGACTGCATTCAAAATTTTTGCTCCCAAGCTTTTTTCTACTCTCTGGGGAGAAACGGACAGACATTCAGTAGAATAGGATAGGAAAGTTCACTAGGAAGGGACACACAAAGATCACCAACTGCAACTGCTTTAGCACTTCAGGGCTGACCAAAAGCTAAAGCAGATTATTAAGGGCATTACCCACATTTCTCTTGAACACAGGCATAAAGAGGTTAACCACCTCTTTAGGAAGCCTGTTCCAGTGTTTGACCACCTGAACACTGAATGTCCAGTCTGAACCTCCTCTGGGGAACCTTTATACCATTCTGCATGTCTTGTCATCGATGATCAGGGAGCAGAGCTCAGCACCTCCCTCTCCTCAGGAAGTTGCTGAGAGCAATGAGGTCACCTCTTGGTCTTTTTCTTCAGACTCAACAAGCCAAGTGATAGGACATGCCTTCCAGCCCTTTTACCAGCTTTGTTGCTGTCCTCCAGACACTTTAAGCATCTCAGCATCGTTTTTATATCACAGAGCCCAGAAGCACACACAATACTTGCTACATAAAGACAACTTTTTCTTTTTTGAACAGTACTTGTGTGCAGTAGTTAGCTCTTTCAACAGTAAAACATATCCAAAATTACAGTATACTTAGAGTGCTGCTAGAGTTATTAAACTTCTATTTGTGAGGCATCCATGAGTATCACACATGCCCAGTGCTCTCAAACAGGAGTCAATGCCAGTTGCAATACTTGGGGAGATGCCCCGTAGAGGTTTGTCAGAATAAGCCATGGGCAGCACGCTGGAGACAGAATACTGCAGCTTTACATGCAGTGCTACCATTTCACCTCACCCACAACTCTTGGCACAGCCTAAACACCCCCCCCAAAACCCTCTCCCTAAGAGAAGAAATTGCTCTTTCAAAAATCAGAGGAGAAGCTGGGTCATCAGATGAGGGTGAAATTGGTTTAAAAGCCATTAAGAAGAAAGCAACCCAGGCGTTCAGGAGCAATCACAGCTGCTTGAGCTGATCAGGAGAGACAGAGGGGATTATTTATTTATGGAGTTCCTGTTCTCCCTGGGCAGGTGTATCCGCTGGGGAAGCGTTAAGAGAAGTAGGGAGCAGGATGCTGCTTGGAATCCTACTGAGGTTTTCCTGGCCTGGGCCTCAGGAGAGTTAAACACAATTCATGTCTGGAGCATCCAGGAGACATCAGCCATCTCCCAGAGCAGGAAAGGCCAGAAAGCAGAGACCTGTGTGGTGGTGCCCTGAGATGAAGCACACAGAGAGCCCCTGGCACCCAGTCCCATGCAAGCTCTGCAGAGCTTTCCATAAGATCCCTTCAGAGCAACAGTGCTTGAGTACATAGACACTTCTGTTTCTCTTTTCTTGTGGTTCAGCTGCTTCCCTTTAAACACAGATCAAGTGTCTCAAGGGACTCAGCAAGTGCTTAACAGACATGTCTGAGAGAAGGACCTCCAATGAGAAAACCAAGACCTGAAAATCCCAATAGACACCCTCAATTTAATCCACAGCTGATAGACTAACCCTGAAGTTACAAGCAACCAGATCCTAACTGCACACAAAGCACATCAGTCTAGTCTGTATCCACAGCTCAACATAAGATCCTAAACACATGGGGGAGGGAGGGACCAGCAGATTAAACAGGAGGAAATAACTGAATTGAGAGAGTCAGCATGGAAAACTAAATTGAGAATTCTTTCTCAAGATACTGTACAGTATTTCCTGATACAGTTTCTTATTGGTTTCCCCAAACTGGAGGATGAAGAGGTCTTACTCTCTAAAATAATAAAATTCCCTTCACTATTCAGAACCAAACTTCCAGTACTAACTAAAAAAGAGCTGCAGAAACAGTTGGACATACCTGACAACTTTCCTCTTCTGATCTTGGTCAGAGAGCCACAAAGGGAAATCAGGGCTTGAAACTACCAAACACCACCTGAATTTCCTGCTGAAAAACGCTGCAGAAATGTTTCCGAGAGTCACTGATGGCAGCTGAACTCATACGAGTGGCACAGCCTAACACTATGTCAATTCATGTCTTCATGCTATTCATTACTGATGAGATGCCAGAGATTAAGATGAAAAGGCAGGAGCCGACAGTGAACTACTGCTTTAGACATTTTTTTCAGCATTCCCAGTTTTTTCCTGCTCCTTCTCTCTTGGTATATCTTGCATTACTCCCTAGTGGTGGTTTTCTCTCTCACTTTGTGTCTCAAACCAGTACTTTGCATGGTGCTGCTAAAGCTACTGCAAAACCAGCTGTGGCAGTGAAGTATCTCCTGAATATATGAACTGGTTTGGAAAATCTTTGAAAAGGTAAAATCAGCAATCCAAGGAGTCTCAACATCATTTAGGCACCAAGTACCAGTGAGGGAGTTTCAGCAAATTCCTCACTCTCAGACTTCTCCTCAGTCTCCCTCCCCACATAAAACAATGTGATTTCTGATAAATACACGTAAAATAGAAGAGGTTTGTTCTCCAGCCTGCGTTCCTCCAAAGGGCAATATTAAAATGATTCTATTTCAACAAAATAGGTACTATTTGGCCTTTCAAAGAGAACTTCCTTTGCAGCACATTCAGAGACAGGTTACATTTTCAGAGTTTATGTGATCTTTCTTCCTCACTTCGAGAAGAATGTCTAACAGCATTCTGATAGCTACTTAATCCTAATGGGAAACTGCTCTAGAGAGGCTTGCATCCCTAAGGGAGATGGAACACAGCAGACCCAGAGCTCTCACACCAAATTCCCCTGCTGCAACTGTCAGGTTATAAACACATAAGGAGAACATTTACTTCCTTGTGACACTCTTCCCACTGAGATCTTTCAGTCACGGTAATTTCTGTAGGATGCTCTGTGCTTTCACAGGCTCCATTTTGCAGAAGTACAAGGCTTAACCTCCACCCACTGATATGCATTTGACAGCAAGGAGGCGGCCTCCCCTTCCCGCTGAAGGGCACACTCAGGCTTCCTTCCACAGAGGTGGCTTCACCTCTTACTACTGAGCGCAGAATTCCCCCAGTGCCATTGGTATTCGTGGCACCCAGCATTCACCTCCCCTCTTGGCAGGCTTTCTTTGCATGAGGATGCTTCTACAGTATAATTCAAGGTACAATTTTAAATAGATTAACTTAAACCAGTGCGAAAGACTCATTACTACCGAAACTAAACCTGCTTAGGTATCTAATGAGGCAAAATTAAATAACCTCAAGCTGGCAGGAGCACATGCATGGTTTAGATGTTCAGTAGCTTAAATAGTTTGTTTTAAAATCGATACAATTTCAAGTACACAGTTTCCCCACTTAGAAAAGATCCCTGAACAGTGGAAACAGCAGCACTTGTAAAATGACTGACTACCACAAAGCAGCACAGAAGAGAAGGGGCAGAGGAGATGTGGTCAGTTGCTTGCACACAGCTTGTTAGCTCGTTACCCAAGAAGGGGTATCCAGAAGCAATAGCCAGCTAAAAAAGTTTCAAGGACAATCCAGTATACTCAAGATCCTGTTGGTAGGAAAACACAGGGAAAAAAACGTGTTGGTGCATCTCCAGAATGTTTTCAGACATGTGTACAGCACCTGTGTTACACAGGGGCTCAGAACTCTCTGTCAGCAGAGAATGCAAATCAGTTACTGTAAAACAAGCACTGCATACAGCAAGGATGCATACCTCACAGCACTCCTGCCCCATGTCCCTACTACCCTACTTCCCAGGGTAGCTCACAGAGACATGCGTCAAGAAAACCCTCTCTGAAGACATAGCAGCATTTGCGCGAGGCTGAGGCCAGAATCCACTCCTGTCAAACAGCTCTCCAACCCAGGATGTGACTGCGGCTGGCGAAACATGTTAGCTAATGAAGATTGAGTCAGGCAGGCAGAGATGATCCCCTCAGCCTGTTAATCCACTTAGGGAAGGAGAAGGGGAACCTGAGCTGAATTGCTGTGCTCCCTGCAATGGACTGTACTGTGCTGGCTTTAGCACCTGGGCAGAGCAAAAACAGCCGAGTTAGACTGAGGAGAGCTTTGGATGTAAGATCAGAGCTTTTGGGAGGCAGGTCAAGAGGAGAGACTGAGGGAACAGCGTGCCCTGGGCTGGCTTTCGCACTGCTTTGCCTGCCTAGGAATAAGCAGGGTAAGGCCGGACCGGAGCTTCTGCCTGACAGTGGGGCAGAGACAGCACACACACCTTGCACTGTTGCATAGAGCAAAAAGGCTTCCCGAGGGCTCAGCTTGGATTCGAAAATTCGCAGGAAGCATTTGTACCATAAACATCCATCCCAGCAGTGACAGAAAGCCAGTCCCTGCCACTTACCGAGTTTAACTGCAGGAGCTTGCTGGGCTGATGGGTGTCAATCCCAGGAAATGTCAGATTATCCTCAGCCGCCAGAGGGTGCTCCCCATCTCAAAGACAGAGTTAATGTCAGATTCACCCGGACAGCTAGAGGAACCTTTTCTTTTAACAGTCGTGGAATCCGAGCAAGGGAAGAATTAGAAGATTAATAATAAATAATAATTAATGAATCTGATCCTGTGCCTCTCCCCTCTCTTTCCCCATCCATCCTGTCCATGCAAGGTAAGGCCCTTTGTCACATCTGTCCTCTGTGTCCTGCTCAGTCATGTGATTTTTTCACACTGGAGGTTAAATCACTTTTAGTCTTTTCTCCAAGATCTCAGATCCAGAGCCACAAATAAACATTTTCTGCTTGACAAGTCTGCAAAGAATGAGACTGCAGCTTGCCTGCCCCTGCACACAGTTTGGATCGCACCCTCTGGGCACGTGCAGTCTTTTTGCAGAGCCTAGGCCTGACCTTACACCTGCACAGCCACAGCAGGGTAAAGAGCACCAGCTTCTTTTTTGTTTTTTTTTTTTTTCAGGCTCCTTTCCCCTGCTCTTTCCTAAGCTGCTTCCAGAAGGCAGCATACCTGATGTGCACAGATACCTCTGGATGATGTTTACAGAACAGGTATACCTAAGTTTTTAGGCACTAGTGTTGCCTAGCTTTGTCAATGAGACAATTGTTTTGGAACACGGCCCCCACAGCCTCTCATCCTCCACTCACTGGCATGCAGCAGAAGCTTGTGACTCACGTGACACACTCAGAATCGACGCTCCTGGAAAACACTGCCTTATGCTTCAGCTTCTCTTCTGTGTAGGACCCCAGAGCTGCATCACATACGGCAGTTAGGATTAAATTATAAGGGCCATATTGCACCCTGATATTCAGAAAAAAAGGTTTAAATCATGCCAAGTAAGATCAGGTGCCTATGCAAAACAGAATAGCTTTGCTGACATGCCTGGCATAACTTCCATTAGTCCCAGCTCCAACTTACTTTGATAGTTCAGGTCTGTATAGCCCATGGAGAAACCAGCTCTCATTGATGGCTCCCACCCAGCACACGTGCTGCATTTTGCAGTCTGAACACCACCAGAACAGATTGTTGGGTTTCTTCTTGTTTTCCTAAATTGCTCTTTCCTCTCTCTCCTTACCAGTAGTGCCAGGTCCTGCCTGCAGGGATTTTCTAAGAGTTCCTGCTCTCAGGTACCCTGGCATCACTATTTATTCTGTTCTCTTTAAACCATACATTTGCCTGATGAAACAGTCAAAGCTGAGCAGTTAAACCACTGCGCAAGGGACTTTCATTCAGCCTCTCACACGTATTAAGATGCGTCTGCTAGGTTTGGCTTACTTCACTTCCAGAATGAATCGCTATCTGCAGTACGCATGGGAACAAGCGCTTTTCAAGTCATCAGCTAGTCAAGTGACACTAGCCATCCTTGAGAGAGGCATCAAATTGCAGACAAAAATCAGCCAAAGAATCCTCCTCCGGTTTGAAATTCTGAGAAGTGGGGAAGAGAAGGTGGAAATACAAGAGATAAGGGGTTTACGGTTGGGTTCTCAGACATTTGCAGTGAACAATTCTACTTGCCACAAACAAAATGCCAGTGGTACGTGTCACAGCTCCACTTCTTGTCCTACTCATGCCATTTCCTCTTGGAAATATAGCAAATATCAGACATGCCATGGAAAAGGTAATTAGCATGAGCTTTGGACACTGATCATTCTAACACTATTAACATTCAACTTCTCAGTTAAGTAGATTTTAACACCACTCCATCACCATTACAGTCATTATAAACTTGTTCTGAAATGTACATAATCAGCCATAAAAAAAAATGTAGTTAACTAAAATATTTTTAGCATTACATTCCTGCACACTTTCATTAGGAGCTCAGGTTTTGTCACTCTTCCTCCTCCCATTACAGCAAAGACCTTTAAGGTCATTTCATAGCCCTAGTGACGCTCTCCTCTCTTGTATATTGCTACATAGGAAGATTGTGTGGGTTTTTATTTTTTTAATTATTCCTAGTGGGTTTTATGATCTCAAATATCCCCAGATACTTTACTGTTCAGAACAGTAGTATCTGGGTGCCATTTTTGCTCAGAAAGCAAAATTACAGGGTCAGATCTGACTTTCTCACTCATGCAATGTTACATCTGAGTGAATATTACAACTAGTGGATTACATACTACTTAAGATCAGCAGGTGTTGATTACCTGCAATTAGGTGATCTGCAACTACACAAAACAGCAACTCTTCCTCCAAACAGTGAGGCTGAGAACGCCAAACTACAGCACAATTCTTCAAAGCACGAAAGGATCCATGAAACAAAGACAAACAAAAAAACCTATTTTTAAAAAGGCAGACTACAAATGCAGGGAAGGTTTAGAAAATGGCAAAACTGTGCTTACTTGTGAGAAACACTTTAGCCTTTTTTCACAAATGTTAATTACATTATATTTTTTCCACAAGATCCCACCTCAGATTGCATTCTGAAAGAGTCGTGCCCATGCCACAAGCAGCTACCTGAAATTCTTGTTTTCTGCTCAGAATGGCTAGTGTGGCCACAGGCCTTATTTACTGCACATTCTTCAAACATGTCTCTAGAGATCCATTCATTTTCTTATGTATTTTTCTATGGGCTTATCATTATGCTATCCAAGAGTTTCACCATCCAAGATCATTTATTTTCACACATTCTTACAAAAGTAGGGAGCACTCACCCATAAAATAGGAATAAAAATGACTGAGAACAACGGTGAAAGATATTCGCTAATTCTGGGTGCCCATTCTAAGACTCACAGCCTGACTGATGTGTGTTTGCACAGTGCCGTGTTAGTGGATTCCCATTTACTTCATTTGCAGCTATAAGCACTCCGTGCTTCTTCAAAGTGGGTCCTTTACAATCAAAAAGGTCCACTATAAAATAAGGAACGCACAATTAAACACTCACTGACACAACAGTTGCTTCAAAAGCTTGAAAAATATCATACAGAAATGATGAGAGAAAAAGTCATCCACCAGATCAGAATTTAACTGCCTCACCAATAAAAGCTTCCCTTTCCCTCCTGTCATCCCTTGTCTGATTCGCTACACAGCTGACAAATGAGATGAGGTCCTACAGACAGTGTCTTTCACTTTGCAATTCTGATTTATCTCGGAGCTGGTGGTCTATCACATGCAGTGAATGAGGCAGGGGTCCTGAGGAAGAAATAGCAGAGTTATGTAGCTAACACCTGAGTTGCGTAAGACACACCATCAGGTTGACAGAAGTGCACACATTATAACTGGCCTTTCTCCAGCTTCCAGTTCCTGTGTCAGCATCCTTTAGAATGCCCTTCTCACAGTTTGCTGTTTCTTCTACTGCAAACAAATCCCCTCATGAAGTGTCACAGTGACATCTTTGTGGGTTATCAGAAAAGACTGGCCCATCGTGCAGACCGCTATAACCGAGGTAATGGAGTAAGTGGGCTGCAAGAGTAGATCACCCTCCTCTGTTAAGACCAACATGAGCAATGCTAAATACTGCGTGAATTTCAGACACTGATCACCTCTGAGGAATAATGAGTCAGAGGCTTTTCTGACTATTCAATCTGTGTTATGTCTCTTGTCGTCTACACATTAGAACATCGCAGCCCACTCACATCACTGTCTTTGCCTCCTCACCCATCCCTTTCTTTTGCTCTCATCTCAACTCTCCAAACACCATTTCCCTTCAGTCTGATATCTCCTCACCCCCAATATACTCCTGCCTGTCCCCACAGGTTGGCTCTGGAACACAAGCAGTTTTAGAGCTTTACAGGGAGAAATATTTTTGATTTGTCTTTAAACAGCAAGAAGGCATTAGCCAAAGTCACAGTATAATCCCTACTTTTTCTTGCTATTTTTGACAGAAAGTTCTCCATAACCAATCTAACACAGATACAGAAAAGTGTGAAGTAATGACTAAAGCTAAGCAGTGGTATGAACAACTGAAACTAAATTTTACAGGGAGTACTAGTAGAAAAAAGACAGCGCTAGTAGTCTCTGTTGTATATAGCAGTGCATTTGAAGATAAAAATTAAGGAAGTTGCTTAAGCAGAACACTTGCACTTCTAGGTACACTATTCCTGGTAGCTTACAGGTGCTAACGCTTATTTGATGATCTACGCACCTTGTAGCAATTGGACAGATCAATACAGTGGGAAAGGCATTACAACAAAAGTGTGATGATGGAAAGACAAGCACAATAGAAAGGTGCTATAAGGGAAGAGAAGAAGATTGCTCACCCATATCAGAAGACTCCAGGTTCACAGGGGAAAGCTTCAGCAAGGAGGAACCTCCAGAAAGAGATCCTTTCCCAGCAGCAGTCAGCCCTGAAGTGAGGTCTAAGAGAGGTGCAGCCAGGCTCCATCCCTTCTGGTCACACAGATGAACTGCCTTCACCTGTGCTCCCAGGGCTGACTGGGTCTTTTCCCCAGGTGCTCAATCAGTGGTTCAGGCCCTGACTTAGCAGTTCCCATGCACACCTGCACCCATTTCAGGCCCACATCAGCTGGTCGCAAGATCATGCACAATTTAAAGTCACAGAAGATAAGGCAAGGACCACATCAGCTGGTTGCAGCATCTTTCTGTCCCTATAGAGGATCAGACATAGCAGCATTACGTTGACAGATGTTTTTCCAGTCTGTTCTGAAAAACTCAGCCCTTCTCAGTCTGTTCTATTGCTTCTGTATTGTTGCTAATGCGATGTTTGTAGCAGAAAATGAAAGCTCCTGCATTGTATCCAAAGCTCATTTACTTCCAGCTCTATCAGCAGCGGACATTGCAAACAGTTTAATCACTTCCTCTTGGATAAAGCCTCTTAGAATTTGAAGACACATTCCCCAGGCCTTGTCTAATAGCTAGATTTCCACGACAGAAATATTAATCTGCCTAACAGAAACAAAATAGCACCACAGTTCCTCTGACTTCATTTCTCCAGGTGTCCAACCTTATCACAGGCCAAGCATTTTGCAAACACCTACAGCCAGGAACAGCTAGCAGGCTGGCTTATGACACACAAAGCAATCTTGCTTTCACTTCCAGGGGACCCAAGCTATCTTAGTAGTCATGTCTCACAGTAGTTACAATAAATGTTAGTCCTTCACTAAGGCAAATCTCCAAGTTGCATTCAATTTCTTGCACACTTTCAATATCTTATGCTGAAATTTGGGGAAACGTGAGAAAATATCTTCTGACAAATTGAAGCTATCACCTGTTACATTCGCTACGCTACTAGATAGAGAAAAAAATTTCTGAGCAGACCTCTTTGACGGGGCTGATCGCTGTGCTCCCGGTCCTGCCTTTCAGTGCTGTGCCCAGGACACAAACCAAGCCTTTTACACTGACAAGCCATGCAGAGCTGCCAGATTGCACATCAAACAGCTCCCAGGAAACTGGAATTCCACATCCTTAGTACATGCAGGAGTGCGAGCATATGGAACGTCTAGAATCATAAGAAGCAATATCATCAAGTTACACATTTTTGGACTTCGCATTATTGAGATTACAAAGGTTTGCCTTCAATGTTACTGACTGTGAGCTCTCAGGGAGACCAGGAGCCATCCTGCACTGAGGAAGGCCCTTCCCTACCACACAGCCTTGCTAAGGGGTTGTATTGAGGGAGGCGAACTGACAGCTCAGAGGCACATGCAACTGCTCTGTACTGTGTTTGCACAACTGCGTGAGAGTGTATCCCTCGGTGATGTTATTCACAGGCTTTGGCCGACAGTAAATAAGACAGCAGAGCTTGACTCATGAGGGATGACAGGAAATCTATAACTTGTGGGCTCTATAATCTGCTCGCTACTGCGTAGCAAAATGAAAGAACAACAGTCCAATTACAGAGTCCTTGCTGATCCCAAGCACATCCTCTGGATTTTGTTCTGCTCAGAGCACTGGAAGTCTGTGGGCACCAAGAGAAAGCCAGCTGTGCTCCTATGCCACCAGTGCTGAGGACACATAGAAAGACAGAAGGAGACGACTTCTGCACAAAACAGCAATGGCAGGGGCATTGCTAATTCCAAACAGAAAAAAGGAAATGATTTTGCTGCCTACCGTGCAGTGTCAGAAAACCCACAGGGCTGCCAATGCCTGGGAAGGCACAGAACAGCTCAGCTGAGGATCCTGGCAGCTCAGAGGAGACAGTTACCTCATTTTTCTCTAACCAAACATCTACTTCCCATTCCTTGCATCTCTGACCCTTACCACTTCGCACCTTTTAGATCTACCTCCTGCCTCCTAGGAAAGGTGCAAAGGGAACCTCTCTCACAGTGGCAGGTTGGGGAAGGGGAACAATTTCCACTCAATCCCTAGTAAAGGCCTTCTTTGCAGAGCGTGCGCTCTGGGGACTGCTGTCCTTCCCTGCTTCCCCCGACAACCATCTCTGCTGCCACCCCCACCCCCCTTGTTATCTGTCAGTAAACAGTAATTAAAGATGTGGCCTGTTTGATAAAGCTCCCGCCCGCCCTCACACAGTGCTGCCCTCTCGGACGTGTCTAATTAAAATCCTGATGAGAAGATGAAGAAATCCCAGCAGCTGGGAATCTGCTGACTCTCTCCGTACTTGGCCTCTTCATTACTGACAACGAGGAAGAGAGATATAAAGGACCCCAGGAAATGCTCCGACAGACCAATCGATACAGCCTTTTGTGGGACGTGAAGGACCACTCAGGACTGCCTTTTGAACTGTGTGGATAATGAGGATGCTGGAGCATGGCTTGCTGCACAGGGCAGCAATGCCCCACATGTCCTGCTATGCTGCCATTCCCAGAACTGGCTCCCAGGATCCCAGCAGCCACTCACACCACACAGTGAGTTCACACAGTTGTAACAGCTGGAGCATCTGCATCTCTCCTACTGCCCAACCTCCAGTAATCATTGCTTGTAGAACCAGAATACTGTGAAAGCTCTATGTGCTCCATCATTTCTAAGCAAAGATGTGTACATATGTGCACATGTGTACATACACTGTGAAGTGCTGAAAACCAGCACAGATCTGCCCCAAATGAAGCCAAGACCATATGCATGCTGTTGTGTTCACATACGCTTTTTCACAAGTACAGTGCACTTTCACTGCTCGCTCAGGATTTTGTGCTAAGGTGAAGATCTTGGCACGCACAAAAGGAAAGAGCAAAGTTTTACACAAAGTGCTCGGCATCATCATCATGAATCATCATAACTCTATTTAGATACACTTCACTTCATGCAAATACATCAGCTAAGTGGTTTTATTCTTGGTTTTTTCCTAATGAGTCTAGCTTTACATGGAAACAGGCACATTTTCGCTGGCAAACTCACATTTACCCCAAACACGAACAATAAAATCACTCTCAGTTTCAAGATGAAAGAAATAATAAATGAACTGAAGTAGCTTTATATTTTCTAAAGTTTAAAAGTGAACTCAGGCACCTGCCCCCACATCCCATTTCAGCATGCCCATGGGAGGTATGCTCATCCTGGGAATTAGAAACCCATGCAGAGCAATAGTGCATGTGGTTATCAGCAATACTGCACTTTGCCTGAGCAGAAAATGTGTTCCATGTGTGGAATCAATGTAAGTGTGAGCTTTTATTTGAGTTCACACTTCCACAAACCACTACTGCTCGTGTGATCAGTGTCAATCCAGCAACAGCCGGTGCTCTTCTCAGAGTCCCAACTAGGTCCTTGGAACCTACCTTGTTTAAAAAAAAAAAGAAACAAAAAACTGCTGTTTTCTTTGCCAGTCTCCTAATTGTCATTACCTTTCCAGACTGCATTAAAAAAAAACCACCAAGAAACCAACAGTAAGCAAAGCCTATATGATTTTTCAAATTGTTGCAACCCTCCCCCACTGCTCCCCTGTAAGTTCCCATATCCAAAGAGAAATCATGTAAGAAATAATTCCTAGACCGGTTTAATACTGAGCTAAGCTTGGGAAAGAAAAACACAAAGCAGTTCAAAATAAATAGTCCATAGCAAAATATAATCAGTAATAGTAAGAATGGGTCAAACAAATGCAGAAGCAATGGACTCAAAAGGTAACCCTGGAAAAGATGAGTGAAGAAAGGGCAGGAGAAGGGAAATCCCAGTGGGAATGGCAGCAGACACACTGTTGCAGGGAGCACACAGCCTCTCTTGGCCTTGCACCCCCCTTGGCAAGAGACGATGTTGTACAGAATAAGACAGCAGCATTGGATGCACAGAGCTCTCCGTGCAATTCCTGCCTGTCCCAGTACCTGTACTTGATGGAATGACACATTGCTGCAGCAGCTAATAAATAGAAGTAATTTGATTAGCCTTCCCTAACTAGCGATAAGATCCTGACAAACCCTTTTTAATGCGTTTCTGGAGCAGGATGAAATTGTTTCATTTGGCGAGCAGGGCCCCACGGGAGTTGCCTCCAAGCTCCTTTAGTGAGAGGTAAAAATATGCCAATCATTAATGAGGGGAGAATTACGGAGACTTTAATGCAATCAGAAAAGAGGAGCCCTGAGGCAGCTAGGGAATAAAACCTGCCCTTAAATCAGAGGCAGGCAGCTGGAGCATGGAAATAAAGGCATACACAAGCATGTACACGCACACACACATACCTACCACACACACCGAGACTGCTGCTGTAAATACACTGGGAGTTTTGCCTGGGCAACAAACACTCGTCTCAGCAAATGGCAGCAATCTTCCCCAAAAAGCAATTATAAGAATTACAACCAGCTATATGTCCACTAGTTATCCTCCTAGTAGTAGGGGACCACTGTCCATGCAATCCCCTCATCCTCCTACACATGTACATACACAGAATTGCAGCTTTTAACATTTGAAACCAAAGCCTTTCGTGCAGGAGGTGTATTGGCTGGTCAGGCATCCAGCAGCAGCAGTGAGGCAGCTTTGCCAAGTGGAAGCATGCCTCTTTCAGGGCCAGACTTGTTGCATGAACATACAACCAAACCCCTCGCTCTATCCTCCAACCGGGGCACTTATGCCAGAGGCCGCATCTACTGAGGCTGCCGAAAGGCAACTCCTCCCATCCCCTCCCCACTCCCTTCTCGGCCACTTCAGTGAATTGCCTTCCTGAGGTGAAACAACTCTGATATTAATGCTATAACTTTTATTCTGAAGCAAAACAAAAGCCTGCAAGCTGTCGGCCTTTCCCCTGGCACTGCAGCAGGCAAGAGCTGGGGCAGACACAAGTGGCCTGGTTGGCTCTGATTTTGCAGGTGCCTACATTCTTCTAGAACCTCCTTTTCTGACAGAAAGCATCCCGTCTTTCTGCAGCAATGCTCTAACCCCAACCAACAGGTTACTGATAGATGTGTCAGCACAGGTCGTCCCAGAGAACACTAGTTCCTACTTTAATAGGAGAAAAAGCCTGTCCTGCTTTTTATCCCATCTCTTCCAGATCCCCTACCTTATTTACTCGAAAATAATGAGTAAGAGCACTGGGATGTTAAAAACTAGCCATCCTCTGCCAGATACACAGAACATGATGCCATGAGGACCAGGCATGCAGTATTTCAGCCCTCCTCCCTGCTTTGGGTTAACATAAACACAAAAGGGAGCAATTGAGTATTGCTAAGACTAACAGAAAAGCAGATATGTACTTCTAGCCTTCCTACACATAAGAGGACTCTTATACCATAATGAGAGAGTACCTGTAGCACCCCTTGCCCTCTGCCAGATAGAACGACTGTCCTGCTCAGTGTGAGCTGTAAGTCTTGTATTGAGAAAGCCAATTCTTCTGCCACAAAGACATTATCGGAAACCTCTGCCACAAAGAGCCTGTGCTATCACACTGTATTCTCACACACACTTGACAACTGTGGGGCGAAAACGCTGGTGTGACTATTAGCCATTCAAGATGACAAGGAGTTAGTCACCAGGATAGAGCAGAAGATGGACAAGTAAGCAAGGGTGTGTCCTGAGACACTGAGCTTGAAGCTCAGTAGTTAAGTTAGGGTAGGTGGCTGGCACATTCCCAAATGCAAGTATCAAGGACAGAGCTGCATGTCCCACAGCTAAATGAGCACAGAAGACTGGCCCTGAGTGAGTGGGGCTTTGTATCACTCAAAAACAACTCCTGACTGTTTCAACCATTCAGTGATGGGCCCCCGAAGCACTCTCCTTGGCTTAAAGCTGTGAATGAAAACACATTAAAGGTAAAGGATGTGTAAAACACATTAAAGGTAAAGGAAACTTCAGCGGTTCTCCAAAAGTCCCTCACACCCCTGTGGAAGACTGAAAGGATTGAAGGGATCGTGCTGTTGGGCACACCGCTCAGCCAGAGTGCATTCCCCTGAAAGTCAGAGAAATCACTTTCCAGAAACACAAACAAGTGAAGAGACCCCTGCACAGAAATAATCAAGACCGCAAAAACAGGTTAATGGAATTAACATTGTGTTGGCAAAAGGCTTTCTAACACCCAGAAATTGTACTGTTGCCCATCTGGGGTTAAGGTCAGTTTTGATTTGAAGCTTCGATCAAATTCAGTGATTTCTGTTGGTCAAGAGGTTTAGGCCATTCAAGACAAATACCAGCCTCCCCCCACAGATGCATTCCTAGGTGACCCAGGTTTTACTATGGTCATAATCCAGACAAGTTTGTTGTGGCACTCAAACACAGCAGCTGTATGTAACACCCTTCTTGGAGCAGCAGGCAGAGGTCTAAAGCAGTGTCACACACCATGGTTCCATACGCAAACCTGCCTCACTGCAAACAACTTCTTTTCCTTCTTGTTTGTTATGATTAAAAATGCACATCACCCAGAGAGGCCTTGGAGTGGAACCCAGCTGGAAATTGGATCATTAATATTCCTTTTCATGCCCATTGCTACAATTTCTTACCTCTCCAGAAGCAATTGCTAACAGTGCAACAATTTAGGGTCTCATACTAACAGTGAACTCAAGACTAAGCTGCCTGTTGCTGCTCCAGTTCATTCACCTTTGCCAATATTCTAGCATCCCACCAGTCTTATAGCCAGTGTGCTGTATATCAGATGCTTTTGCCCCTTTTTGCTGCCTGTTACTAATTTATTTACCAAAAGGTCTTTAGCATCCTAAAGCATCAGGAAGCGAATTCAAGATTATCAAGATTATATTGAGCAGCTGAAAACACGAGGAAAGAAAATGATTTGTTCAAAGTCTCATTTACTGAGTGCTTGGCTCTAACTCTTGGTCACCATGCTTTCCACACCACTTAGGTGCCCTCCAAGGGTTGAAGGAAAAAACGCAAAGCAAGTGCAGGACGCACCGCACGACTGACAGCTAACTCAACAAATGCTGAACAACGTTCCATTTTTAGCAGGCAGGGTTATGTATAAGAGTTCACCTCAACTCTTGTGTGCTGCTATTGCTGTACCTCATTAACTGGGCAAGTTGTGAGAGATGTACAATGATTCTTAGATAGAAAGGGTGCTGTAGGAGGACATAGAACAAGTGATTGAAATAGCGATAGTGCTCACTCGTGGGCCCACTTGAACCCTTCTCCTTGTAAGGTGTTTACATTAGACAATAAGATGCACAACACAACCAAGATTACAGCACTGAGTATAAGGAAAAAAAAATCAAGACATTCTCCTAGGACTCTAGCATCACTGCTGGGAACTGCTCACGCACATTGGTACAGGGCAGAGGAAGTTTGTACTTGCTTGTCAACTAAGCTGACATTCCCTTGGCTGCAGGCAGAACAGCCTGTACAAGGATGAATGTCTTGGTCGAGAGGTGGAGAAACCTGCCAGACAGCTACTAGCACAACGCAGCCAGGAAAACTGCACTGGTCACAAGCATCAGGATGTCACCTATAAACTCTGCTCCAAATACCTATTAATCCTCTGGTGTCTCATCCAAATACCCTAGAAACACCTATCTTCTTGTAAGCATTTTACATCATACGTGGCTAAACTTGGCAGGAAATTATTGAAACGCACATCAGGCTGAAGACTTGCACCACGTGCCTCTCCATAACAAGAAAAACCCTGCAAATAGCTCCAGAATGGAGTGCTTAACTATACAATGTAGTAGTTTAACGTGAAAGTGCTTCTGCGCACATAAATTTGCATGTTTGATACTTCCACTTTGACATCACTGGTTTTTATTGTTTTATTCCATGACAAAAATAATAATTTTCAGTGAAAAAAACATTGACAATAAAATGCATAGCTACATAACCAGCCATCTCTCTGCAGGAATGTGAATAGTGACAGGTTCAGAGCGATGGGTTCAGTGAATGTACACAGCAGTAACAGCTCCAAGGAATCTGGAAAAGGAGCCGTACTATCAATCAATCAGAGTAGCCAAGACCCTGCCACACCAATTTGAGATAAGGACAAAGAAATAAAAAAGAAGAACCAGTGGGTCTGGAAATATATGACCCATCTTATCTATTTAAAAAAAAAGTATACACTTCAAAAACAAAAACCTAAACAGTTTACCAGACCACACCACAGACATTTCCCTTCAAGTTAAGGGGAATTAACCATCAGCTCTGCCTATTCCCTTCAGCAGCTCCAGCAGCTGCTCACATCAGCCTGGCAGTCTGATCACGAGGGCAGTGCCTTGTTTGCTGCTGGCAGCCAACAGAGCTCCAGCAAAGTCAAAGCTACAACCTACACGCAGGTGTGTAAGTGACTGAAGGTATTTTAAAGAGACAATAGGTAAGAACAAAGCTCTGCCACAGACTTGCCAGCTCCTGGCTGGGTAGAATAAACACAAGACGCAGTCTCTACACAAGGGCTGGTGACTTCTTCTGCATCACTGAATGCCACAGACTGCTAGGTGTGGACAGTTGAGTCATTCAGCCTTAACTCAATGCTTCAGAAGCAACTTTTCCTACGCTGACTGAGAGGCAGCCCCAAGTCCTCCTCACCCACAGCCTCAGCCTCCCCAGCAGTCTTGGGACAGAGCAATGCGTCTTTCCAGGTTGCCCTCTCTGTGAGCACAAGGACAGAACAAAGGGGTGCACTTAGCAATCTCGTTAGGGAACACCGTCTACCATGCCACAAATTAACATCCTCCTCAAATTATTTAGGGGGGACAGAGGGAAAAATCTCAAATAGTTTCTCCTTTCCTGCCAATTGTTCCCATCCCCTACCTCAGTTCTGGCTGGATTCCCCCTTCCCCCTGTCCTCAGCTAGCACCGCCAGGCTCAGTCCTCCTCATCCTAGCCCCCCCTCCCCAAGGACAAGCAAAGTTATTACAATAATGAATTAGCCAGGCTGCTTACTGCTGCCAGTGGCGAAGGCAATTATCCCACTCCACGTCCCCAGCCACCGCTCAGCTCCCTCATAAAGAGAGGCTTTTGGGGCCGCTTTGTGCTTTGATTGGAAATGAAGAGATTGCTAATTAGGGAACCCCTGCTGGGATCGGGCTGGCAGGAACAATGGTGAAACGGACGGAGCACGCGTCCATTTAGAGAGGGGGGGGAGAAGAGAGAAATGTGAGCTCCCCTGTAACGTAGTGCATCCTCTGCTCGTGTCATAAACAACAGGGCAGACAATTTTATAGAGCTTTTCACCTTTTAAAGCATGCTAATTTGTTTATAGGAAGCAATAATTTGGTGTGTGTTTGCATAGGTCAATGCCTGTAGTTTCTGTGTACAGTATGGATTGATGTACGCATGCACATATACACAGCCGTTTCCAGAGAGCATTTTCTTAAAGAGTGTGTCTAGACAGCTGTGTATTTCTTGTCACTTGCTGAGCAGCACACATCAATCCTACATTAACAGGGAAAGATGCACAGACAAGTCCATTGATGAGTATTAACATAGGACTTAATGCCTGAATTCACAAATAACCAAAGTTGAAAACGACTTGCCAAATTAGTCAGCTCACCGGAGGCTTGCCCAGCGCCCGCTTCCATTGCTTTGCCCAAGTACTTTAAATGATAAGTGGACCTCCAGGAGAGAATTTCAACACTAACACATCTTCTTAAAACTTGGCTGCCACTTAATTCAATTGTGCTAGCTGTCCTTGAATTCACAGAAGGTACATTCACCTTTCTAAGTTTATGAATAGCCCACAGACAAACTACAAAAGATCTCCCTTGCAGTGCACAAGCATATTTGGACAACTTCATAAAACAGCACTGACAACCCTCGTACGAGTAACATGCTTGCGTTTTGTGCTCTAGCTGCTTTTAACTATTGTCAAACATGAAATCTTCCCCAACAGCTCAACATGCAAATCATTCAGTTTATAAAATACAGTCTGTCTACAAAAGTAAGTGCCTCATCTTTTTGTGCAAAGCTGATAGAAGGCAGCTGCAACCTATCCTGCAGTGCTCAGTTAGTTAACTAATTCCATCAGGAAAGGACAAGTCCCATGTAAACAGAAAGTACAGTTTTCAACCACACATTTACCTTACCATACACAACATTTGCATACTGTCGATTAGCATTAGGTGACTTACGCAAGGTAAAGCAAATTTCAAATTTTAAACTTGAGCTTACATTTCAGATACTGAAAGATACTGAAGCATTTGAACTACTGAGGTGTGCTTTTCCCTGAAAGCGTTTTCAGCAGAGCACAAGTCCTCACAGAAAGCGAGCACTAAAGGGTGGAAACATGACTGCACCGAGAATGACTTTCGAATTCATGGACTATTTCGCCCTGCTGTTTGCTCACCTCTAGTGTTTATATCCTTCAAACAGTTGTAGGTAGTTTTCATGTTTCCTTCTTCGTCATCACTTAGCCAAGCTTCACATATTTAGCTCTTTTGATCTTCCCTCATAAAAACAATCCCTCCAGCTCTGTCATCATTTTTGTTGTTCTTCTCTTACTACCTTCCAAGTTTCCTCTGCATTTTTTCTTCTAGTGCCCAGTGCTGAAAGTCTCACCAGAATGGTACAGAGCAAGAACGCTACCTCACTGCTTTGTGATGTCCTGCTTCCATACAAGACGATCAAGTCTCATACAAAGGCCAACGTATGCAACCTGCCTGCTTTTCCCTGTTGGTCTGTGGTGCTACAGTGCTAACTTGGATCAGACTTGCCTGTCACCACCATTCCTCCCCATGCTCCCATTCAGTCCTCCACCACATTCCACTTACCTGAGGAATATTTTCCCTTGAGTAGGTACAGCCTGAAAGGAAAACCTTGCGTCAGAACCACGTTTAAGGTCGCTTTGGTTTGCTGACAACCCTGTAGTTACCTGCATCACGTACAAAACCTGACCACTTAAAAGCAAGGAAACAACCACCTGTGGACATCAAGGACCAAATTGTAATGTGGCATACAATAGCAGGGCTGGTTAGGTTTCACCACAGCTGTGCTGGTTTACACCAGCTAACAAGCTATTTCCATCAGTCTTAGGCTGGCCGTATCACAAACAATTATGCAGATAAAGTACAAAGAAAGGCCTATTTCATCCCATTGGGTGCAGTTCTGACACATGAAGCCTCGTTACCTTGATTTCATAATCCAAGTATTTTCTTTTTTGGGATATGGCTATAGTGAATGTATTAACAATTCAGTGTATCTACCAACTGGCACTGGAATTCTTTGGTAAAGCATTTACAGTTCTACTCTTGACCAAAAGATTATAATTTAGAAAAAGAGAAAGAAAACTCACAGTAGAATTACGAATGTAGAGCCTACCTATATTTGAGACTGATGGCTTCATTACTACATTCATTCATAGGATCTGATTCCAACTAGCCTTAATATCCTAGCAAAGGGGAATGAAAGAAGGTGGTCCTCTCATTGCATTATAGCAAACAGGCAAGGTGCAGTCAAAGGCTGAAAATCTAAAACCCTGCAAGACACAAGCAAATCCATTCCCTGCCAGATTGATCCTCTCATGCTCCTAACAACAGACTACTAGTTCTGGTCTTGTGAACTCGCTCCTTTTCAGAGAGCAACTTGCTTGAAATAACTCAGTTCTTAATAACCATCCCTGTGCAAAGGGAGACAGTATGAACAGAGCAGTACCCAGCCCAGGATTTCTTCCTCAAATTCTTCTCAGAGCAACACAATTACATTCTGCCACAGACAGTAAAAGTAAAGGCCAAAGTCTCTTAGAGCATAGTGAGTTTCTTCATCTGAAAGATTTTGGTATAACATTTTCATTACAGCTATCAGGTCACCCCTCAGTCTTCTCCAAACTGAAGAAACCGAGCTTTCTCAGCTTCTCTGCATAAGCCATGCCCTCGAGTCCTCTCACCATCTCCACTGCCCTTCTTTGGACACATTGTAACATTTTTATATTCTTATGCTGTGGAACCCAAAACTGCACCACAGTACTCAAGGTGAGGCAGCACCAATGCTGAGTATGGTCGAACAATGATTTCTTTCCACTGGTTATCTATGTGTTGACACATGTGAATGCACAGCCCTACATGAGGAGATGATCTGGGTTAAAAATCCAAAAGGTTAGTTTAATCCAAATTGAGTCCATGTCTTAATTCACTTTTTTAAGATCTGCTTTATTTTAAAATTTTATTTGAGCTTCACAGAGCAAGATGCCTATAAGAAAACATAT